>JAPKLX010000036.1:1029782-1093810 GCA_026898415.1 Leonotis leonurus
ACATTTTAATAACACACATTCAAGTTCACGTAAATAATGCACAATAGACATTACAAATAATTAAAAAGCAACATAATATATCACAATAATTAAAAACATGCAAGTTCACGTAAATAAACATTCAAGTTCACGTAAAACTACATAATAACAAACATTTTAATAACACACATTCAAGTTCACGTAAATAATGCACAATAAACATTACAAATAATTAAAAAGTAACATAATACATCACAATAATTAAAAACATATTGGGAGGAGGTTCACGCTCAAAGAAGGAGAGGAATGCACGGTTTGCGCTCGAGCGCAAACCGCGCAGCCGAGCGCAAACCGAGCGCGAACCGTGCATTCCTCTCCTTCTTTGAGCGTGAACCTCCTCCCAGAGTGCGAAGCAAAGCAGTTCTTCACCCATCGATCGCGAAGCATGCAAAACAAAGGAGTTCTTCACCCAAAGTCCCCAAAGCTCGATCGTAAGCATGCATAAACAAAGCAGTTCTTCGCCCCACCCCACGGTCCCCACATACATCAATTTCATATAAAACAAAGCAGTTCTTCGCCCCACCCCACGGTCCCCACATACATGCTTTTCATCCATTTCACATATTTCACCTATTTAAAACACAAATTAAATCTTATAAAACACAAATTAATACCATAATATTTGTATCTTCCGTTGAAGCCATTGGATAGGGGTGAGAAATGGTGGCTTCGCGGCGGTGGCTGCGTCGGACGGCGGTGGCGGCGGTGGCTCGATGTTGCAGTCGGCGGTGGGGTGTTGGGAAGGAGATGAAATGGAGTGAAAATGGTGAAGGAAGGAGATGGTAGTGGGTGGGTGGTAAAAATTAATGGGTAATTAATGTAGGTAGATAGTTATTTAATTTGAAATATTTGAAATATTAAGGGAATATTAATGATTTAATTAGTGAAATAAGTATAATATTGTTTCTCTAATTTGGAAGTGATCGAATTGGGAGGGATAAATTTATGTATTTTTGTATTCTAACTAAATATAAATTATCATGAATTAAGGTGTAATGTAGGTAAAAAAATGTTTTTTTATTGATATATAGATTAATTTTAAGAAAGATTGAATAGGAGGGAGTATAATTTATTTTCATAAATTTACATGTGTAATAGATAATAGATACTAAATAAATAGGATAATAAATTATTTTAAATTTTAAATTTAAATGAGAATGAGTATTTTTGACATGTGTAATAAAAAGTGAGTATTTTTGATATGTGTAATAAAAAGTGAGCATTTTAATTTTTACCCCTTCTTTTAATATATTATTTTAATTTAATTTTAATGTATCAAGTCAATTTGAATCGGGATAATGACCCAAGTCACTATCAGCTTAGTGGAGGTTGACTGTGGCTGCCTAGAAATATAGCATGATGCAACGAATAAGCAGGAGATATTTCAAAGGTCAAAATATAGCACTGTAGCACATGACATAAGAACAAGATAAATTAATTTATTGTGTGTAGGTACTATTATACAATTAACATAAAGATAGATAAAAATTGAATTTATTTTACATAAATATAATTTAAAAATTATAGAGTCGTGCTTCTTAGACCTATCAAAGTATCAATAGGCAAGTACTATTTCAACAATTTATGTATCACCAAATTTTTAAAAAATGAAAAACAAGAAATGTTACTATTCATGCTGAAAAACTTGTTGAACAGCAGAAACCTTCTCGGATGATGCCCATGGAAGTTCAAATTAATATTCTTGCGAATAAGAAAAACAAAATCTTCAACATATAACTTTTTTTAAACGGTACATTGAATTTAAGTGATTATGTCATGAAAGACCCGAACTCGGAACATTTTACTTTGGGTATTATAATATCTTCTAGGGCTGGGCCAACACAACTACAACATCACATAACTTCAAAAACTTATGTACCACAAAAAAATGTTACTATTCCTTCTCACAAACTTCATTGAGCAGCAGCAGCAACAACTAGCTATTGAGCATGAAAGCAAGTGCACGTTTATAGACTACACCCTAAACCCCTAAACCCTTGAAAGGCCTCATAATAGGGGAGAGTACTCTAAGTTTATATGTATGATAGAAATGGGTAGCTTCAACACCTACTGCTCGATTCTCCCACCGTTTCAGAAGCTCCACCACCGCGAAAATTGGTCTCTAAGTGTATGAAAATAAAGGAATGATCATGGAGCGTCGAGAAGGGACAAGAAATGTTAAGAAGGTGAAGGAAGGGACGAATCTGGAAGAAGCAAGAAAGAAGTTGAAGAAGGAAAAAGAAGGGGTGTAGCTGTTAGTTAGTTATGCCACGTTGGATTGGGCCGTTAGATTGTTAGATGTATATAAATAAGTGAATTGTTGTAGCATGCATTCCATGCAAGATATTTTTACCGTTTCAAATGAGAGCTTCACTACACTTCTCTTTCATTATTTTCTTCATGAATCTTCTTAAAGTGCTGCTCGTATTTCTGGTTCAAACTTGAAAGTGAATACATATTTAGTAAGAAAAAGTACATGCTATCAAGTCGAAAGCAGAGTGCAAGATTCAAATAATTATATTAAAAATTAATAAATAATTATATACCTTAATTATTAATATAACCTTAGTAGTAAATATTAAATTAAAAAAAAGGAATCGATAGATTCGACTTTCTGAATAAATTAATTATAGATTCGAATGAAGTACTAACAAATAATGACAGATATAAATAACTAGGAAAAAGAGAGCACGTACAACGATGTTAATTTATCTTTCTAGAAGCAGCTTAAAATTAAAGGAAATACCCAAACTAGTAATATTAAATTGGAATAGGATAGTTCGCAGCACTTTCCACATCTTTTCATCATGTAATAATTACAGAATATTTGCTTCATAAAGTGCACCCACCAACTACCTTAACTGCCTTCTAATAATAGAACATCATCATGTCTTTTCTTTTTTTAATCTATCATCAACTGAAAAAAAACTTGGATTGTTTTTGCTTTTCTTTATGTCGGTTACTGTCTCTCTTTCTCTCTCCCTTTTAAGGTAAGAAATTATTGATTAAGCTGAATATAAATCAACCCTCAAATATATTTTACTCCATCTAAATTTAAATGATATGTACAAAAAATAGATAAATTTTATTATAAAAAATTCCAGTTTCTCTTCCATGTTGAATTAAATTATGCTGCATCATGAGAGATTTAGTTAATTTTATAATACTTATAACCTTTTTGTAACATAAGAAAAGATACATGTAACATTGGCATAAAAAATCAAATACAAATACAGCCTTACACCAACAAAACTGTCATGAATGGTTTTTTATGGTAAGAAACAACAAATTTGAACCAATGTTTATGAAGTGAATGGGGGTGAGTTGCTCCTATTAACTTGTTAATCAATTCTTCTCCTCTTCTTGTTGCTGCGAAATATATCCAGAGACTTCATGAAGATCACTAGTTTTGAAAACACAGACTTTACCCGACTAGCATTAGCCACACGAGGCGAATGAGGCTCAGCAGAGGCTCCCGTCTCGTTCCCACTGGTAGTATTAGTAACAGATGCTGCAGCAAGGGACTCATTTCCACTAGTGTCAACAAGTTGAGTGCTGTCTACCTGAGCCTGAGAAAACAAAAAGTAAATTTCGTCGGAATAATAGTGCATCATCGGGTTTGGGCTGAGAGGGGCAGGAAACGTGTCAACAGTAACACAATCATCTTCAAAGAAGAAGTTCTCCCTTGATGAGTCGTTGAAGCTGCGAAACGAGTTGTTTGAACGTCTACTGCTTGATTCCCCACCCATTTCAGAGGCTTCACCACTCAAGTGTAGGAGATTATTCGTATCGCTAAAGTGATCCATGGAGTTTTCAAAAACAGAAGCATCACACTTCCCCTGCCATTCAGTGTCAATCTTCATCTCTCAGAAACAAGTGGTTGAAAGCATGACTTTGTGAAGTTTATCTCAAGCAATGCATACCTTGTCCATTTCCGAGGGAGTGATATCAGCGATGTTAGGATCGTGAAACGGGAAATAGGAAAGGTTGCATAGCTCTCCCAAGTCTCTTGTTCCATGAGAATGAGAAGGCCCTGCAACACACTCAGACATTAGGATGCACATCGATTATCTGAGATGACGAACCTCTCTCTGTTGCTGTCTGAACTTGATTCGAACACTGCACAAGAGAAGCTTCAATGTTGAAGGGCACCTTGTACCGTTCTCCAAATGCACAGCCTTGTAATAAAGAGGTGAGCAACTTGAGTGCATCATCCTATAAGGGACCAATTACTCGTTATTAGTACAACAACATGGTCAAGGAAATTACTACAGCATGACAAAATCTATTCACAAAAACAGACACCTTTTCATCAGAAGACATATTAACAACAGGAACAAAGTGGGAGTCATAGACTACCACTCCCTTCAATTTTCCCATGGTATCATAAACCACGCAGAGTTGAGGCTCGGTGGAGGATTTGTGAGAGAACATTACTTCATCGTCGTAAATGCAGGTCTCAGCATGAGCAATTATAGTCTTCCATGCACCATGAAAGTTTAATATCTGTTACACACATCACAAAATATCAATATCTCTTATGCCATAACTTAAGTCTCATGTCATTACATAAATCCAACATTTAGCATGAATATTACTTGTTTGAGCCCCTCAGGGTTAAGATTGAACCAGAACAGAAAATCTTGCAGAGTCTTGATGTTTTTGTCTTCCAATCGCTTGCAAGGCGGCCCGTTTCTGCCAATGCTATCCAATCTCCAAACTTCAGAAGAAGGCTTTGGAGGGCGATGTTTCCCATACTCTGCAAAAAAGAAAAGAAAAGCAGCTATTAGGAATTTTCTTCATCCCTCTTAAGATCAATAGAACAACTTACGCTTGCTGCGCTTATCTGTGACAAAAAATGGCGCTGTCCATGCTTCTTCCACTACAATTCCTCCAAGATTCTGCGCGATCGTTGCTCCCAGCCTGCATTGGCAGTTAGGGGTCCATTCTGAGCTATGCCCCAACTTGAGATCAACCAAAATGGCAACACCTTTGTTGAGATCAATCAAGATGACATTTTTAGCAAAGTGAGGCTTCTTCTTCTCGACTGCTCGAATGATCCTGCTCTGAAAATTTTCTGGAGTTAAGTCATCTCCACCACCAGCAACATTTTCATCAAGAAGCACTATCTCCAGCCTTGCAGAAGATACGAGGCCCGAGGCCACGATATGCCCGTCTGCATCTAGAAGAGCCACCTTCAGGCACTCATTGTCTTTTCCTCTAATCTCAGTACCTGTCTGAACAGTGTCAGATACTTCATCCAAGAACTTGAGCTGTAAAGCCATTTCCTTTTGCAAGTTATCCCTATGAACACATCAGAAACGAGACAACGGTTCGTGATTAAGCCCGTGCATCTGTTAGAATGTAAGCCTTCATCATGATCAAGATCAAGATCAAGATTAAAATCAAGATTGAGCAAATAAACACAACACGTTCTAATTATGAACTTCATAAATCCAAATTGAGCTAATCCTTTAAGACAACATAAAAGAAGCCTTCCTGTCTTTAGATCATCCTAAAGTGTGGGAGTTTAAAATTTGGAACAGCATCTACATATATATATATATATATATATATATATATATAGAAAAGTGATTATAATAGTAAATAAGCAGAACCTGCAGTATCTCCTTGCATGCAACCTTAATCTAAACTCTAAAGACAGTTCTGAAAAGGAAAGAAAGAAAGAAAAACTGTTTCTGCTATTCCACCCTACTAAATCAAGATCAAGAAACAATAAATAAAAGATTCCGAGTTAATCAAAAGGCAATTCACCCACTATATAAAGTGAAAAAGCACAACCCATGTCACTTTCCAAATTCCCAACAACAAAAAGAAGAAGCTAGGCAATGATTCAAGAATCATAAAAACAATCACCCAAAGAAACTAGATTCTTTCACGTGGACTTACTTTCCCGAAGAGATTACCAACTGCTAAGTGAGATCCTCTGCAACTGCAAGATTTTCTTTTTGTTGCCTGCGTATATGCAGAGAGTGCACGCTGTAATTAATATGCTTGACTTAGCTCTATTGAGTCACATATATGTCATAGTGATGTATATTATTCCACATTCTTGGACATCACTAAGAAAGTGCAGTAGCGCGTATAGAAAAAAATTCTTATGAATTCATTTTCACATTTTCAACGTGCACCTTCTTCATTTCGACTTTTCTCTTATTAAATATTAGTATATTACATTAAATTTAAATTAAAAAATTTGATAACGAGAACCCACCCAAAATTTATTAACTCGAACATTAACCCCGACTACCAGCCTAACACACTTATTTTAACCTTTTATTTGTATCCTTTGCGTAAAATACTAAAATGTTGATTATTTGACTTCTGTATATCTGAAACTTGTAGATGTGTGATTGGCTAATTATTAATGTTGTTAAGTTGTTAACTACCATAACTGAATTAATTTTTAATTAAAGGATTTTTAATTTTCAATATGTTTTTCTAATTATTACACAAGAAAATAATTTTAGGTTAAATTACAGAATCGCGTAGAAAATAAGCAGAAAATAATTTTCAATGGTCTAATTTATTTTCTCATAGTCAAGTATAGCACGCACAAAAGAACAATTTATCAATTAATTAGAAAGGTTAAAATATATAAATTCATTTGTGTGTCTTCATATGCATATATATATACTTTTGAAGTCTTAGTGTAAAATTTATTCAAATTCGATAATTAATGATTTAATATTATGTCATTGATACTCAATATATATATTTGATAAAGAAAAAGTTGAGTACAATAAAGATTCAAATTGTCTTAAATTGCATAAATTTAATTTTTTTTTCTTTTCTAAGTATAATATGTATGGATGATAATGAGTTGGATGTTCGGCCCATAGTTTAATTCATTGATGAACCTAGGTCTGATATGAAATTCAAGCCCAAATCCCTATCCATGCGGATCGGGTGGACTTGAGCTGGACTTCCAATTTTATTATATCTAAATTTTTATATTTTTTAATATATTAAAAATATAAATAATTTATTTATTTTCCATCATATTTATATATTTTAACATTCAATACATTTTTAAATGTAACATATTAAATTGAAATTTATTTATTTATACATTTTATTTAATATGTCTATTAATTTATATTTAATATATGTTAATAACAATGATAGTATTTATGTTATTTTATATTTACAATTTAAATATTAAATTTTTAAATGTACAAGTCGGACTTGGGTATGTCGGGTCTAAACATTAGTTCAAGTCCATCTCTCACGATTAAGATTTAAACCCAAATCCGTCCTATAATGTCATCAGGTTGGTTTTGGGCGACTCGTTGTCATCGGGTCGGACAAAATTGACATACCTGATAATATGATCGACAAAATTAACTAAACATATAAAATTGAAGTGGTGCCAAAATTTTCCACGCAAACATTTCATCTAATGTCATTTTAATTTTAAGGAGGTTAATATTACTTAAATAGACAAAGTTTGCCACTTTTCATTGAAATGGGAAATTTGTAAAGCGTAAAAGTTTGTGTATTGTAACAAATTAATTAATCATCTAAATAAAATAAAAAATGATGTCAAACAATATGCCTGTGGAAAGTTTCGACTACCACAATAATTTTGATTTTGTTGATTTATATATTGTGATACAATATATTTAAAATTTTTGTTTACAAAACAACAATATGGAAAATTTGTTGAAACACCAAAATAATACTCTTTAGAACATCTTAAACTAATTAACCAAAAATAAATCACACACTTTCATAAAATTTATATTACTATTGTTCTTGACATCTTGTTAAGGGAACAATACAGTAATATTATTATTCACTATTCATCAACTATAATTTGTTGAGACAATATTCTTTGCTTATTGTACACAAATCATATTATCGTGACTTTGTAATTAAAATTTAATGTAATCCATTAAAAAAATCAGCATATGCATGGACAACTATGTCATCAAACAATTTCAGAGACCTATGCACCACCAAAATAACAAAAGAAAGAAAGAAATGTTACTATTCCTTCTCACAAACCTCATTCAGCAGCAGCAGCGGCAACAGCTAGCTATCGAGCATGAAAGAAAGTGCACGTTATCGTTAACCGACTCTCGGCTTCTTCCGGTTAGGGCTACTAACGTCTAACGCCACCCGTCTTCTCACCGAGAACCATCTTGATACACACAACAGTTTCTTCCACCTTCTTGGTGAATTGCTCCTATTCACAACCTGAGGCTCGTCTGCATTAGGTCCGAACACCAAATCCTCGAAGAGGATCGACGTTGAACTGCAAGGCCATGAGGGATCATATTGCATGACGGCATCATACATCTCATCAATACTAGTGAAAGATCTAAGCTCAGTTTCTTCAAACAAGCTCGCTGTTGAGGCCATGCAGTGAAATGAAGGGTGCGAGTGCCTACTGCTCGATTCTCCCACCGTTTCAGAAGCTCCACCACCGCACAAATTGGAACCCGTACATGTGCTTAAACCAGTCAAGTGCTGCTGGAGAGAATTCTGATCATCAAAGGCCTTTACCTGCTCCCATTTCTGGTAAGCAGACTTTAACAGCTCCTCTGCATCAGTCTGCGGTTCAAACTTGAAAGTGAATACTAATTTAGTAAGAAAGAGTATAAAAGCAGAGTGCAAGATTCAATTATGCCTGTTGTTCTCCTAACAGCGTGTTTGTCCGAGAGTAGCAGCTTCCGGAACATAACCCTAGCACGTCTCCTAGAATATTGAAGGCGACACCTTTGTTCTGCTTCAGATCTATGTAACAGTACACCTTTTTGCCACTTAAGCACGCTCGAGCATTGTTGACAATGGCCTCCCACTTCTTTTCTGGGCACTTCACTATCTGCAATAAACCAACAAACCTATTTATAGCATAAAGTCTAGCTTCGGAAACTGAGGATTTCGGTTGAAAATCTGCTGGCAAGTTATGAGGCTAAATGCGACGAGAGAGATTGATGCCTACTATGACCACCCTTCATTCTTAACCCTAATCCCATTTACATACCTTGAAGATTAGGAGAACGTTCTTAGTTAGAGACGATAACAATCAGTTTGCAAGAGGCGCTTCGAGGAGGCAGAAGCTTGTCTTGCTAAAAATTTGGGCAGACACTTACGATTTGAATTGTACAAGATAATAGACCTTCAAATATCAAATGACAAGAGCTATACACACACACACATATATATATATATAACTAAGAAAATTCCATTGATCTATTGTTTTTCAGATAAATATAACAGGAATCAGAGGTATGATACAGACAAAGAAAAGAGAAAAAGTTACACTCTTGAGGCCTTGAGGATTTATCAGAAGTTGAATTAGGAAATCCTCCACAGTGTGGACTTCGCTATCTTGAAGTCGTTTGTTGATCTTACCACCTCTACGAATACAAACCAATCGTGATACTTGATCGGATAGTGCTGGATTGTCACACTTCTTGTAATCTGAAGATCAAGCAAGACAGGAATAAGTATTAAGAAACTTGTCACAAATTATCTTCAAGTATGAAGTAACGTATACATATGAGTCGAGTAAATAAGAAGGCAAGTCACATTTGGCACGGTAGTCCTTGAGAATGAAGGGCTCCGTCTGGGCTTCCTTGACACGATAATCCCCTCCAACAACTCTGGCGCCTAGCATGAACTCTGATGGCTTGATTTGGCTCGCGTGGTGTCTGATCTTGATGTTCTCCACCGCAACAACGCCTCCTTGTAGCTGCAGGGCTACATTGCCAGCAAGGATAGGCTTCTTTCCTTCCACTTGAGGAACAATCATTGCATTGAAGTCTTCAGCTGTCCTATTGGAAGCCTCTGGCTTGGCTTTGAGGAGAACAATCTCGATGTTTGAAGAAGCTTCCGGTCCATCAGCCTGTACAACGCCTCCTGCAAAATCATCAACAAGGGCCACTACTATAGGAGCACCTCCTTCTCCTTCGATCTCCTCACCGGTCAAGATCGTTTGAGCAATCCAGTTCCTGAACTCCAGCCTCATGTTAGTCTCTGTTGAGGTGTGATTCCCATCTTTAAAATGGCTGCAAAAGCACAAGGATGGATATTTGCTAACAGTTAAATGCTTAATAGTAGTAATTATTTTGTGTTCAAGAAACAAAATATTCATCGCTCACTTCTTGATTTTGGCAAGCACGCTCCTTTTTGCAGATTCAAATCCTTCTTCAACCTGAACAGTAAATTAATAAGCATATTCATATGCATAGATACAATGGCATGTAAGCAATACACTCACAATTTTTATCAACTCATCCATGGATATTAGCCTCTAAAAGCTTGACCCTTCTTCAAAATCAAACAACCTCAACATATAGCCCAAGTGAATTTAGTCAATTCTGCAGCAAATCAAACAATCTTCAAGAACAATATCCCAAGCAAGTAAAATAAAAAAACCAAACACCAAGAGCAGCAAAATAAGAAGCAATACCCCTCTTTTCCCACAACTAGGTCAGAACACAAAGAAGGGAATATTCAGTAACATCCATTCATTTCTATTTAAGTGAAAAACATTTATAGCTTGAAAACAGTTAATCAAGAAGAGAACAGTCACTTTTGACTTGCCTTTCTTAAGTTGTTCTTGGGGTGAGGATATTATATTTGTCCAGAAAAGGATGGCATATATATAGGTCGGTGGGGGTACTTGAAGACTATTTGAAATCTGCGGTTTTTCTAGAAGCTACTGCATTCTAGGAGCATTGCTCCGTAGGTAAAGCGTGTGAGTGACCCACCCAAGAAGGTGGGGTTCCTAGGCAACCATCACCATCCATCATCACACACTTGCTAGTGTTGTGTGTGTTCCAAAGCTATGGCAACCAAATATTACTTCGGACATGTCAATGGGGCAAAGTCAACCCGCTGAAGATCTTTCCCAGAAACAGCTACGAAGCTGCGGCATGTCCTTGCTAACTAGAAGAAAAGTATATACATGGGTAGCGTCTCAGAATCAAGAAAATAGCCGTCTTTTAAAAAAAACAAAATCAAGAATCAAGAAACTAGAATAATGTGTGGACTTGCGGAGAGCTTCTTGATTGTGTTGGGGGTCAAAGGTCGGATTTTGATGGCATTTGATGATAAGGTTTCAAAATACCTAGAAATTTCATTGCAGTATCTGCAGCATGCTTGACCCAGAAAGCAACCTGCAATTTGGCAGTAATCAATGATCAAATAGGATTAGTACAACTTTGTTTAGAGAAGGATTAGTACAACTTTGTTTGCTTCTCTTTGGTTGTAACGATGTCATCCCCATTGAACTTCAGTTCTCATTCAAGTTCTTTGAGAACTAAGCATATCTTCTAGAAAATAAAGTGCGTCTTGGTCTATGAGTAGAAAAGTTGCACTAAGGATAAGAGCGGAAGATTTCGAAGTATTTTTTCGTTTTTCTTTATTTTTCATATTTTATTTTTAAAACAACTTTATTACTCACATAATTTTAAATAATATTTCTTTCTTTCCAACTAAGATGAAGTGTATATCATTTTGAATAGTTTAATCCTTTATACGATACATTTATTACACTCATAAATTTAAATAATATATATTTTTATTATCATTTTTTACTCTTTTTAACTATAAACATACACTCTTTAATTACCGTGCCTAAAAATAACGCATCATCTTAGCCGAAACGGAGATAGTATGTATTTCTATCATTATTTATATTACTTTTCAATTATCTTTAAATTACATGCATAAAAGCAAATATAACACTTAACTTGCATACATAATGTAACATTTTAGAATGATAATCACGTTAAAATACAAAATCTTTCACTATTTTCTTATTTATATCATGAATATTTTAATTTGACATTGCAATATACAAATTTTCTATTTCTTATAATTTCTCGTCAAACTCTCAATTTCAATCATTTTTTGGAGTAAAATATGAGGAAATTAAAATATTGTTCAAAATATAAACTTATAATAGAAAAATAGTGTACTTTAAAGCTGTTATCCCTATTTTGAAGTCTCTTGGCATTTATATTTAGTGAGAAGTGAATTAAGCATTTCATTAGCATTTGATTGACACCATCCAAATTCCAATATAGGGATATACATTTGCAAGAGCTACAATTAGATAATTGAGGTTCATGAATCATAATCATATCAAGAATGACATTTTTAATATTTATGTGGATAACAAGTAAATATGAACAAATTGGTATGATTCTCAATTTCAACAGGAATCGAGAACCGCTATATGCAGTTTTGGGTATAGAATCGGTTCCCTTTACCATTAAATATTCGGCTACCGATTCTGATTGAAATCAACCAGTTATAATCTAAAGAACCAAAAATCAACCCTCAATTTGTAATTAATGAATTCCGTGTTTCATGTTTGTTTTGAGATATTTGAATGTTTATGCATGCTATAAATTTATTTAGATATGTTTAATTTTCTTGAGCCCCTTTGAATTCATTAATTTTCTGTAATTTGGTCATTTTCAATTCGGGTACCCAAATGTTCAGTTCCGAGTACCAAGAACCGAAACAATTAGCGCCCTTAATAACAAGTCAATACACAAATATATCATCAACCACATTTAGTAATCAACTCTCCAACTTCATATAGAATTGAGTGTCTATTATTCACATATTGAATATGTACAAAAGAGGTAGTCCTTGAATTGAAAAACTAGACCACCCCTACAACACTACAGTATACAATTTCACACTCATGTTCCCACTGTTGCTTATTGTACAACCTTTTTCACAAAAAATTCTGCTAAATTCTGTATATGCATGTATAACACCTCTAAATCTCTTCCCGTGCCTCGATATTCGTCAAAGTCGTGTTTTTCTAGCAACGATTCTTCTTATCGAGAACCACCATCGCAACACGAAGACTAAGATGTTCCATCCCCTCTGAGCTCTGCCAGTAGGAACATCAGAATATGGTATGAAAGCACTGATCGCACCGTGTATATCGTCTGATAAACTCTGGATTGCACGGTCCGTATCAAAGTATTGCAGTTCTTCTGTGCAGAAGGCTCGATTAAAGGTCTCAGCGTTGCAGAGTAAGCCGTCTGCAGCTTGGTGAGGGTAAGCATGGTGCAGGCAGTCTTCAAAGGGGCTCAAGCCTCCTGCAGAATACACAGAGTCCATGTAGTCCGGGGTAGATGCATTTTCTTGCAGGTATGTGGATCCTCCAATCTTCTCGGAACTCAAATCATCACGGAAACTAGTCTCGGGTGGCAAGTTTGGAGAAGATTGAACGACGGATAAGCTTGATGAGGTGGGGATATTCGGAGAGGAGGCGTCATCAAAACTGACTATTTTCTCACGATCTGCGAATGCAGAGACGACTAACTCATGGGCCTCAGTCTGGAAAAGAAGATGGGATACAGTAAGATGTAAGATGTCGTTCGCTGCTTATTCAAGAAAATTGAAAATCAATGAACGTAGGAAAACGATAATCAAAAGGAGTGTGCCTTTTCTGATTCCGAGAGTTTATCAGCATGAAGATACTGGGAATTCGAGATAATCCCCATCAGTTGCCCCACAATGTTGAAAACGACACCGTTACCTTGAGAGGCACCATAGAACTGCATTTTCTGGTCAAGAACGCACGTCCGAGCATGCTCCACCGCGACTTCCCACATTTTAGCAGACATACCTGCCCCAAGGATCTGCAGGGTTTTCGATTTTAGAAACATGTAAACTGAACTCGAATTAATCATTCAAAGCATCTGCATTCTTGGAACAGACTGAAGCTATTTGAGCAAAGGTGTCAGGAAATAACTAGATAGGACGAATGCTAGAATATACTATGTGCGTATTCTTCAGATACGAAACAAACATAAAAATACATCGAACAAATCTTACATTTCGAAGTTTTGTAGGGTTCAAGAAGAATGACACCAGAAAATCCTGGACTGTATGGACACTTTCCTTCCTCAAACGTTTGTGAAAAGCTCCATCTTTACCAATTTTTTCCAGCCGCCATACTTCATCAAAAAGTGATGGAGGGTGGTGCTTCTTGTACACTTCCAGAACGAAAAAAACGAGAAGGGGTGTTATTACAAGCGGTTTTATGCTGATAGATGTTCTTTTGTTTTAGCAGGTAGAAGAAATTAACCTCATTCACCTCATTATTACACATCGAAGAAAATGACTGCAAAAACAAAGAAAGTGACTGAGCAACTCACGTTCACCACGATGATCTCTAACAACAAAGGGTTCCGATCTAGCCTCTCTTACTCTGATGCCATCAATGCTGCCCAAGAGTCTAGCCCCTAGCCTAAACTTGCGGCTTCTTGTCCAGCTTGAATTATCTGTAAGCATAAGATTACCAACCAAACCCTTGCCGTCTTGCATGGTCATGATAAGATCCCCAGTTAGGAGGGGCTTCTTGCCATCCCTCTCTCGAACTCTGTTATTTTGGAACTCTGCAAATGTCCAATTTCCTCTCTCATCTCCATCAAAGTCTCCTTCAAGAACTACAATCTCTACGTTTCCAGAGGACCCATGACCACTAGAAACAACTTCCCCACTAAGGGAATCAATTAAAGCAACCTCCAGTTTGGTGCACCCTTCTCCTTCGATACGAGTTCCAGTAAACAATGGAAGAGATACGGCAGTGGAAAACTGCAAACATAAATTCCTCGGTTCAGAAGGACTTGTGTCTTTTCCAAAGTTCCTAGAATTTTCCCCAAAAAGATCACCAGGAAATAATTAGCAATCCAGCGTGGAGACTGACATAAATTAGCAATCTTGCTAAAATTCACTAAACAAACTTACATCGTACCTTTTTGTATTGATTATATATTTTCTTAACGCGGAGTCCACTTCCTCTTTCACCTGTGATCTCTCATTAAAACAAACGAGTGAATATTGACAACCATAGATTGGTCCAGGAAACATCTAACCAATGAAATTCAGCAAAACCCCGTACCTAAAAACTATAGAACGGAGTTAATAATATGCAGGAATTCTCCATTCAATAAAGTAGCAAGCATGAGAATAGAGGTTTTAGTATTTGTATATGTATATTTTACACTATACTATGGAAGAAAAGTTTGTGTGATTATTTTTTTCGAAAAGTTCAAGTTACCTAATTCCATAGATATTCAAATGGAAAACTGCAAATTATATCTGAAAGTTATATCCATCAAAATCAAATACAAATTATTTCCAGAATGCAAGTCTTAGGCCCTCTGACTTACAACTCTGCGAATCAGAGGCTCCAGAACCGGCTCCATGAGATGTTGTAATTTGCAGAGGCTCATCACCTCCTGCACCACACTACAAAATAGCAAATACTAGGTAAATTTACCACCTCCAAAAAACCTTTCAAAAAATTACACACATTTTCAGTCACGAGGTTATTAAGGTCAAAACTCTGTACTAACGCATAACAACTCTATCCAACTTGTTGCCTGCATGAATAATGATAAGAATAAGGAGATTTCATAGATCTGGAGATAGAATTCAATTTAGCATCAAATCAGTTGTTTCAAAACCGAACCTTAATGCTTAAATTAAAATTCACAAAATTCATAACCAGGCACGTTCAAATAGGTTCATCAAGCAAGACTAATGAACATGATTGGTGTTATATTAACAGAAGGAGAGAAATCAAGTGCAAATGATTCGTGAACACAATACAAACCTTTTAAAAATTTGAATTTCACTTCTAATTCATAAAATCCCATAAACAACACATTCAATTAGCTCACCAAGCAAGACTAAATAACAAAATTACATCAACAGCAGGATAGAAATCAAGAGACATGATTGTGTGCAGATAGCAGCCTTTTAAAAGTCTTTGAATTTGACTCCATATTCACAAAAAACCCTTAAACACACTCATTCAAATAGGTCTACCAAGCAAGATTAGATAACACAATTACATCAACACCAGGAGAGAAATCAAGAGACATGATTTTCTCACAAGTATCAACCTCTTAAAAGATTTTAAATTCCTGGGACGCCTCTCATCGGAAGATGTGTTCTCCTCACGCTGTTGCCGCTTCTGAGACATTTTTCAAGAGGCTCACCAAGAAAATCAACAAGCACCGTACAACCCTTCTGCGCTTCGATAGTTGTACATTTGAACCCCACCAAGAACAAGCAATACAATGGATTGCTGCTGAGGGAACAAAAAGACCAGCATGCAAATGGTCTTAGGAAAAATTAATGACAAGAAAATAGAACAAAACAAAAACCAGCATAATTATTGAAGTAAGCTACAAACTTTTTATTTATTTTCTTGTGAGATGAGTGTTATCTGATGGGGAAACATGGGTTTATTTTGTTCGCGAGTGAGGGGAGGATGAGAACGGATTGAATAATGGGTACAAAAATGATGAAAGCTTGAATCTTTTTTTCAGACACTATTTCAGTATAGTCCAAATAGTAAAGAGGTGCTTGAAATATGGGATTGGTGGTTTTCTTGGATTCTCCCAAGGCTTTACGAGGTACGGAAAAGAGGTGTCTTTCGATAGAGGGCTGAATAAAGCTTAATTAGGTGGAATCCTTGGTGCCATTCATGCCATGGCGAGAGGTGGAAGAGGAGAGATAGAAGAGAGGTAGAAAGAGGGTCCATTAAAACGCGTGGGGACTACCAGTAAGCGCGTTCGAGGCAAGAAAATTGTGCTTCTTTAATCTTTTCCTTGCCTTTTTCTTTTCTTGAGAAAATTGTGTTTAGAAATTAGAAGAAGATGATATGATTTGTTAGCAACTTTGTAACTACTAAGAACTTTGTAACTACTATGAAAATGAAAAAGAAAAAGAGTGAAACTTTCTAACTACTAACCTTTTAGAAAAATAAATAACTTTGTTAGTTGTAACTAGAAATCTCAAAACCTCGGGTCAGGTCAATCATGTTTGAGCTCATGTTAAAATATGAGTTTGACTAACCTAATTCGAATTTGCATCCGACTTGAAAATATGAAGGTCAGCTCAATTCAAAAGTATGTTATAGTATAAATATTTTAAGTTGAAATAGATATATTTGTTGAACCTTCCGAACTTTTACACCTTTTAAGTAGGATATAACTATCCCACGATTTCGTCGGCATCTAAAACAAGAGACCTAACTCGACTCAAAATCGAAACATCCCATCGGGAAGAAAATATAGAGTTTCTATAGAGATGTATGTGAGAGGAGACAACTCGCGAGTTACTCAAAATCAAAATTTCAAGCTACTTGAATACATGTCGAGCCAAGGTTCAAATTCAGTGGTACTAAATTCGAATGGCTCGCAAGTCTAGTTGAGCTTAGGGTATGCTTTAATGTTTATACCCTTTACATTATTACTTATTACTTAAATGAGCTTAAGCTAGATAAAGTTCGAGTTATAGCAATTATTGTGTTTAACCAAATCCGTACTCTAACTTATCAAGTTTTTCATAGAATCAAACTCGAATTTCACATTTATGAATCGAGATTGAACAAATCAATATTACTCGACTCGACTCGCTTGTTTACACCTTTAGTCGCTATGTACTAATGGATATGGAAATATGGATTTGTTGGCGTATACTCGCGACTTAATTATAGGTATCAAACATCATTATCGTGATATAATCAAGCACGTTATGTATCCATTGATAATAAAATGTTTCAATCTGTTGGGCTTTCTGCAAACATTTCCTTGCCACACAAGAACTGGGCCTATTTTTGAGCTTTTAGAATCTATTCTGGACTATCAGCCCAATCCAAATAATTATTTACATGATATCGATTCAAAATCTAAATTCATGTTTTGAGTTTGTTTCTTTTGTGTACGTAGAATAATGAGTCATCTAAATATTAGAAAACAAGTCAATATTAGTGGGACAATTTAAAAAGGAAAACAAGCCACGTATATCATATTTTTTGTTACAATATAATGTTTTCATCGATCGGATTAGATAGATAACCACTCAACACGAGGTCATTCAAAGTACGAAAGTCACGATATTTCAGACAGCTGATCATATCCATGTCACTTAGCAGGCGCCGGCGGCAAAACAAGACAACAACGAGAGGGGTAGAACTGAACAAAGTCAGTACAGTAACTGACTAACTGACATTCTGACATTATTTGCATGTCTAGATAATCTCCAATCAATATTATAAAGGAGATTTTAGCACTAAGCAAGAAATATCATACTTACTATCTATCTCCTGCATTTGAAGATTAGAGATGAAGAATCTTATTAGTCCAAACACCCAATCGACCTATCTGTCAATGGAGAAAGAAGTGAACAAAAATGAAAGAAATGTTACTCCCTCTCTGTCACATAGGATCAAGTTCATATGGACTATACTGTACATGTATATACATACTGGATAGCATTGCAAAGAAGCTGATTCAAGAAAAGAAAACAAAATACAATGCAGAGAAGTTGATGTATTCAAATGCTCACCTAAACTGATCAGCATAACTCAAATCATGGATCAGTTAACATCCTGGAAGGAAACCGTTCTAACCACTTGGTTGTTTCGGAAACCAGCGTGACAAAGGCCTCATCCTGCATGAGATGCGGCTGCTCCGCGAACCACTTCAACGTGATCATTATGTTCTCCAGCGTCTCCTTATCCGGGATGTGCATCGCCAGATAACACAGCAGCTTGAAGGAAGGTATCTGCACCATCTGCTCCCCCAAGTAGATCAGCGGTATCAGATGCTTGTGGCCCCCACTCCTGATCATCGCCATGCGATGCGTGCGGTGCAGGAAGTTATCTGGGCACGCGAATTTGTTCAATGCCAGCGTCGCCTCGCAGCTCACCTCCGGCTCCCTGCCATCGAGCAGTTTCACCAATGGCGGTATGAATCTTGTCTCCTTTGCTCGGAAGGTTCTAGCTAGATTGCCAATTGACCTTATGCTGGGGATCAGCAGCTTACACTCGCCTGATTTCTCGACTATTTTCAGGAGTTGGTCTACTACAGCTTTGGCTCTGGGGGAGGTCAGGTTGAATGCCAACCGCCTCAAGCCCAAGTCCTGCTCAGCAACAGCAGTGATCTCCATCAACGCCATAGCTGAGTAGTACTTAACTTCGTCCTCACCCTTCTCTAATAACACGGCAAGGTCTAACAGAGTTGAGGACTTTGCTATGCTTCGACACAATTCTACATTCCCCGCACATAAGTAGTATAGATCACTGACTTCCGTACAGTCCTCGGGATCTTTGAATTCCCTGCTCCCCTGCTCACCGGCCTCCACATGGCTCAATGCCTCCCTGTTAGGCAGCATGGAAGATTCCATTGCTATGGTGTTAGTCACCACATTCACATTGTGCATCTGCCTAGGAATTTGGTTCTCGATGGGGTAACATTCTACATCGTCCAACACGTTCCTGTAACGTTGTACAAATGCAGACGGTTCTAATAAAGAACTGAGTAACTCGTGGGCGTGATCCTATTAGAGGCACAGTTATTCATCAATACAAGAAGGTGAGGTAAATTGACAACAAAATCCATACATGAAAAAAAAAACACCTTTCTGTCATTAGACAGGTTATCAATTGGAACAAAGCGGGTATCATGGGCTACTACCCCCTTCAGTTCTCCCACAGCATTGAAAATAACATGAATTTTAGGTTCGGCGGAAGATTCGTGAGAGAACATTCCGTTGTCGTTGATAATGCAGGTCTGAGCATGAGCAACTACAGTCTTCCACATGCTATCACCAACATGTAATATCTGTAAGCATATTACAGAGATTTATATTTCTCATGCCATAAATGTAGAATACATTTAAATCTATCTATCATTCTCTCTCAGTGAATTATACAGAAAATTAGTCATGAGTGAAGATTTAACCACCATAATCACAAGCAACAAAAGTAAGCAAGATTTCAACAAAACAAGAAACAAACAGGTGTCATATAGCTTAGCAAATCGAACCAAGTACAAATAGTAGATGAGGACTATTACTTCTCGGAGCCCCACTGGATTGACATATAGCCAAAACAGAAAATCTCGTAGAGTCTTGATGTTTCTCCCTATCAGGCGTTTACATGATTCGCCTTTCCTGGCAATTTTTTCCAATCTCCAAACTTCAGAAGAAAGAGATGGAGGGTGGTGTTTCTTATACACTGCAAAAGGAAAACAGAGGTCATACATACGAAAGTTTCTTCATTCCCTTTAAGATCTAGTGTTCTTCACTGAACATGATGCATATGTCTCCACATATTTATCAGAAAAGAATAGAATCACTCGTCATATTTGATATTACTTACATTCCATGATACCCTTTAAAAACACAACACCAACCGAGAACAACTTACATGTGCTGCGCTTATCTACGACCTTAAACAGTGCGGTCCATGCTTCTTGCACTATAATTCCTCTAAGATTCTGCACAATCCTTGCCCCTAGCCTGCAGTTGTACAACTTGATCCAGTCTTTGTCATGCCCCAACTTGAGATCAATCAAATTTGCTCGACCTTTCTCAAGATTTACGTAAACACTTTTAGCAAAGTGAGGCTTCTCCTTGTCCCCTGCTATAATGATTTTTCTCTCAAAATCATCACTAGTCATGCTATTTTCATCATCATTACCGTTTTCGTCAAGAACTACTATCTCCACTTTTGAGGAAGACTCGGGGCCACATGTCACGATATTCCCTTCTTCATCTAAAAGCTCCAACTTCAGGAATTCATCTTTTATTCCTTTGAGCTCAGAACCTGTACAAACAGTTTGTGGTACTTCACCTAAGAAATTCAGCCGTAAACTCCTTTCCTTTGGAAAGCCATTCCTATGAGCACATTAGAAATGAGACAATAAACAGTTGTAAGCACAAGCATCTGTGAACACATAGGCCTTTTTCTTGATCTTGTCTGCATTATTGATAAAGAAAATGGATAACTAATAATATAAATTCTCACCGAGTCCCTCCATCCAAAAGTTTCTCCTTCAGCTGATTTCACAGATTATCAATGATAAATTTCTTGAATGCAGAGTATGAATTGAAATTTTTTCATTTTAGTCAAGAAGTACTAGATCTTCACCTTAACAGAAGAGTCATGGTTGCAGTCCCAAAGTGGTATCGACTGGGTTGGAAGAGGGCATTCTTTTTCCTTTCCTTTAAGCTCTATATTTGTCTCAAAATTACCATATATTTCATGCAAGTCCTCCAGCATGTCCTTCCTATCATTACATGAGAAAGGAGAGGATAATTTGTCATCAAGCATTGGCATTTGTGGATATATATGTGGGCCTTTTTCTTGATCTTGTCTGCATCTGTTGATCGGAAAATAAAAGAAAACAAGAAATCACTAATGTAAATTCTCATCCAGTCAAAAGAGAAAAAAGAAAGAGTAATACTATAAATCTTCACCGTTCAATCAAAATCTTTTGAATTTCCTCTTTAACCTGGAACAAAGAATGAAGTAATTATTGCTATATGCATATCCAATCCAACAACAAATAGTTATTTCAAGAAATCTGTGCAAATGGAGGTTGGTTTATGAAGTATCAAACTCACACAAGCAAGAACACACTAAATCAACAATCTGCAGTTCACAAAATGGAAATATAGCACAAACCAAAAAACAAACAAACAAAACCATAATGCATAGTTCAAAAGAGAAGCTGATAATAAACCACTCACCACTCTACCTAACAAATTCTCATCAACCGATTCCTTTGGCTTCACAACTCGCCAAATAATATTTGATACCCTTGTTTCAAATTCTTCTTCCAAGAACCTTCATAAGGGGAACAATGGAACTTAGAGCCATGTCAAGATAAAGAAGCAACAATAAAAATAAAAATTGCCACAAACAACAAGATCAAGACTCAATACATGAAAGCTTATGAAATGATTTAACAAATCACAAAAGGGAAACAATCCAAAGAGAATACTCTTCCTCCCAGACTACTAACTCTCTAAAACTGAAAAACTGGCCAGCATCTTAAACCACGAGTAACTAAAACAACAACTCATAGTAAATAAACCGAACCCATATCTTTTCTTGCATGCCAATTGCCAAAATGTAAAGACGAGAACAACTAATCCAAACAATTGAGCAAAGCTAATTATTCCTGAAATCACTAAGCAAACAACGAAATCAATGAGGCTTCTATGCCACGTGGACTTACTGTTTCAAAGTAAGATTTTTCCCATCACATAATCCACCATTTTCATCACAATCCATCTCTGCCCAGTACTCCGGCATGATTGTCGGAAAGTGTTATAACGATGAAATATTTAGTTAGTCAAGAACTTAGTACCGTATACTGCTAGCTGCTTATATTATATATGGCGACACCGCGTATGGAGAAAAGCAGCTCAGTCTAAAGAAGAGTCAAAGAGTAAATGCCCACATTCAACAACAACACTACTCATGTGGTGCTACACTACAACCTACAAGACAAAACAAGAAATTACACGACTAACGGTTGACTAACGTTTTGGCTGAATTTTAAAGTAAATAAAAACTCCATTAACGTTTTCCCAAATAGAGTCTGCATGGAAACATATATATTTTTCTTTTTTTTCTTCAATAAAAAAGGGTTAATGTAATACTCATCGTACTTACTACATGTACATATGTCCGTTAACAATTGGCCCTAACAAATATCTATTGACAAATTCTTGTAGTAATTAGCATGCATTTCAAAGTGGAGTTTATTTCTAAATACAAGCAGCAGTCTTGTCTTGATTCTCCTGAATAGCATGCAATGTTTGTTCTCAGTAGTAATCTCAGGCCCAAGCCCGTTATAGTTGTGTGGACTGCAGGCCCGTCCATAATTAATATTTTTTTTTTCAATTACATTGAAATAAATATTTAAACTGTTATATTTGCTCATACAAATTGTTTAATTCTCAGTCACGTCTATTTTTATAATCAATTTGGGAGGATAAATTTAATTTCAAAATTAATGTGAGAAATAGTAGTTGTAATTTGTAAACCACGTATAGGTAGAAAGGAATATTTTCTTGAAGAAAAAATCAATGTGTTAAATGGATTGACATGCAAATTGAGGGAAGTTCTTCCTTGAATTCTCATGCAAAGAGAAGAAGAGAAAGAAACCCTACATTGCAAAGACGTGATGTGTGTGTATATATATATATATATCGTGAAGAAGAAGTAGTTGCAGTCCTCATTATACAGAGCTGTATTTCTACACTATAGTCTAAACTGATCAATATAACACAAAATTAGCAGAGACTATACAAAAAATCAACGATCGAATCCGATCCAATCAATGGTACTGCTTCGACACTCTGGATTGATAGAGCTCGAACCTCTTCTTCGCCTCGTACACGAGCGTCACAATGGACTCATCCTGCATAAAGTGCGGCTGCTTCGTCGACCACTCCAACGCGATCAGCACGTCCTCCTGCGCCAGCGTCTCACTATCCGGCACGTGCATCGTCAGGTAGCAGAGCAGTACGAACGAAGGTATCTGCACCATCTGCTCCCCGAAGTAGATCAGCGGTATTAGATGCTTGTGGCCACCGCTGCTGATGATCGATTTGCAGTGCGTGTCGTGGAGGAAGTTATCAGGGCACGAGAATTTGTTCAGCGCCAGCGCCGCCTCGCAGCTCACCTCCGGCTCTCTGTCGTCCAGGAGGTTCACCAGTGGCGGAATGAATCTCGTCTCCGTCGCTCGGAAGGTTCTCGCGAGGTTCCCGATCGATCGAATGCTAGGGATTAATAGGTCGCAATTCGCCTTCTCCACGATTCTCAGGAATTGATCTACTACTGCTTTCGCCACCGGAGCGGTCGGTTTGAACGCCGATCGCCGCAGATCTGAGTCCTGCTCCGCGACGGCGGTGATTTCCATTAACGCCATGGCGGAATTGTACCTAACTTCGTCTTCGCCTTTTTCTAATAGGACGGCGAGGCAGAGCAGAGCTCGGGATTCCGTTATGCTTCGGCATACGGCGACGTTTCCTGCGCAGAGGTAGCGTAGGGCACGCGCCGCCATGGCTTTCATCTCTGCTTTAGTGGTTGGATCTTCGAATTCTCTGCGTTTGATGCTGCTTCCTGGTAATCCGTGGGGTTTGGGCTTGTGGAATTGCTGATTTTGCTTGGTTTTGGCTGTTTTATCGGCGGCGGCGTCGCCGTGGATCACCGGAGATGGGGAGGTGCCTTTGTTGGGTAGAATGTTGGATTTCATGGCAATGGTGTTGGTGACGACGTTGTGCATTTGGCTGGGCATTTGGTTGTCCATGGGGTGGTTGGTGACGCTCGTGCGCTTCTCCTCTGAATCGTCGTTGTTCTTTGTGGTGGGTGAATTGGCCATGACTATGGAGTGGATGTCCATGGAGCTTTTGCTGGCGATAGCGTATTTACTGTGTTCTGGTATGGTCTCGAAGGCGAGGTGGCTGACGAGGAGGCGGATGACGTTGTGCTGGGCGAAGGGGTCCTGGCACTTGCGGTGGTTAGCGGCGAGCTCCGAGAGGGCCCACGCCACCACGATCTGCACCTTCATGTGCCCTTCCTTGAGAATTTTCGCAAAAACCTGACATACGCCGGCATTGACGATGTGCTCGACGCTTTCCGGATCTCTACCGAGTAGCCCAATCGCCCTAGCGGCGTTCTCCTGCCCTTCTTGTCTGCCTTCTTTTGCCAATTTGAGCAACGGCGGGACGCCACCCTCCTCAATGATGAGGCTGCCGTAGCGGTCGTTATCGCGCGCGAGGGAGACGAGGGAGGCAGCGGCGTCGGAGCGCTCCTCGAGGCCTCCGGAGCAGAGGATAGCGATCTGCTCCCAGATGAGGCAGAGTATGGGCTCATTAGCGGCGATGGGGGGGAGGCCGAGGTACTCGTCGTCGCGGTCATCGGCGGGGGTGGAGACGCGGAGGAGCCACGACACATCACCTATGGAGTTTTCGAGCTGCTGCGCAACCTTCTTCAAGGCAGCGGTAGGGATAATGGTGAAGATGCGGCGAATGCCGTTGGAGCGGCACTTGAAGACCAACATGAGGGCCTTCTCCAACACCTGCTCGGTGTCGTCGATGATACGGCGCGTGGGGCGCTCGTAGAGGTCGCCGCTGGCACGCGCCGCCTGCCGGAGTAAGACGGCGAGCTTCTCCGTCTTCGTCTTGATGTCGTTGCAGTCGTTCTTCATGAAGCTAGCCTGATCGGCGAGCTTTATTACCTCGTCCGCGTACTGGATCGGCTTCGCGAGGATCTGTTTCACGATGTCCGCCATTGAATCACAGCGGACCCCACCTCACACAATTCCTCTTCTTCTTCTTGGTCCTCTTCTTCTTCAAAGACAACAATCTTCTCTTCATACCATTTGACTAATTAATTGATTGATTGATTTGTGAATAAGGGCGAGGTTCAGGTGGCAGCGGCGGAGGAGGATGAGCGTGGAACCTGCATGGGGGCTGCGGAGATGGAGAAAGAGGAGTGGTGAAACGTAAATGTCTCTTGGTGGGGGGTGGTTTTGTTATGCGTTAAAACCAGAAAGAAAGAGAGCGACTGTTACAACCTTATTAATAGGGAAGATGATGCTTCTTCTACCTTTAAACTCCCAACACGATTGTTTCCCATTTTGCATTTGTGTCAATCAGTATTTAATTACGTTAATAGCGAACCTATAGAGCAAGCAATTGCACTAATCTTATTTCACCACCTTCCTTTTCAAGAATAATCTTATTTCACAACCTATTTCTAGTATCCTCAGTTTTAAAGCAACACGATGTTGCGTGCCTAATTAAACATTCTCCTCTTCTTTTTATTACTATTGAGATTATAATTAAATTGTACACCATTTAAATTATCATAATTTTGTTTCGATCAGTTTTGCATATTTTAGTTGTATTATGTTGTGTATTTTTTAAAAAGGTTTTCCCACATTTAACTGTTACAAACTATTTTATGCCATATTTTCTTTCTTCTCTAAATTTAATTTATATTTATGATTTTTAATGAGTATGACCGTTGTCTGAGAAGATACGAATTTGGAACAATTTTCAAATAAATAGACTTTCAATTTGGTAATATATTCTCACAGTATACGTTCTTTAGATCTAAATATCTTCCCCCACAAAGAAGGTAGTCAAGAAGCATATATATATATATATAGTCATATATTAATGCACATATGATACAATTGTGCTACAAAATCTGTGATGCCTATAAATCTCTTTTCTTTTTCCCTACAAATGATGTGTTGAATGTGAATGATGTGGGCCCCAGAAACGGGCGCCCGTTATTCCCCCGGTCCAAAGAATTTTCTGCAAGATTGAGACCGATCGATCTCTCGCTAAGACAGCCATAGACCGCAGTAGCCAGCCATGCTGCACGATCTTCGTTTGCACGATAAGGAATCGACCCCACAATCCTCATCAGCGACACATTTGTGATCAACACGAGCATCTGGGACGTGACACACACTTTCGAGCTGCTGCTCGTGCTCGTGTCTGCAGTTTGGTGCTGTTGCTGGACATATCTGCTGTGACATTGCACTAGCTCGTTTTGGACGCTCCTCACTCTGCATGAAAATGAGACGCGAATCGAGTTTCAGATCTCGAAAATAGATGGACAGTGCTATTTCTTCATCTTCAAATCTATAGTAAAATTAGTTCAGATGCCTAAGATATTAAGACAATCTCCTACTTTCAAGTGCTAACAACTAGACAGCAAGTTCAAGTTAGATCACTTTTAGAATAAGCAAATATATGTGAAAAAAAATTCCAAATGCACAGAAAGTAACCAATACCTTAACTGATGTCCAATTTCTGGGAATATATGCTTCAGGAAGCCTCTCATGCCAAGAGCTTAAAATAGGCAGTGGGTGGCCTTCTGTGGTAAATATGTAATTTTGGTTGACCAAAAATGAATCGTCGAACAGAAGATACAGGTATTTGCACCTACAGAGAAACAAAGATGAGACGAGCCTCAGGTTATATATCACAAATGGCCAAGAGCTGTGTTGCTCAGGGGAAAAATTTTCTATACGAGTACACAGGAGAACACGGAAATCTTGAAAAATAGGTTAGGACACAGCAACAGCTTATCTGTTGCCATCAATAAACCTTGGACTAGACTAGTGGAATACAGTAAACTCACGTTTCGGCGAGGAAGAAACTATGCTGATGATCCTCAAACTCCATAGTTGTCACGTCTCTAATGCTAGCAAAGCCACCTTCAACTCGTGTGTGCAAATTGAGAGAATCCACAATTGACTCCCCCACTTGCAGATACCACGGATCTGAAAAATAAGGTGCAGGTCGTTTCATAATCAAACAATAACTCGATTGGCTCTTTAGCTATCCCGTATAATATAACATGGCAATGCACCTTTGGTTGCTTGGTATAGGTAAAATGTTGATTCTGCCAACTCGGGCCGTAACGGATAGTATTTTTCAGTAGGATGCAACATTTGATGATCCAGGAGATATCTAAATAAAAGAAGATATTCACCGTATTATCCACGTCAGCAGAGTATGAAGACTGGAATGATATCAATTAACAACTACAAATAAATATACGCGAACAAAAACACAAAAGGGCAGTATAGAAATAGGACAAAACATGATACCTCTCTGGTAATACTCCAAATTTCTGCCATACATAGAAAAATTCACGATGTGACGAATTAGCAGCAGCGACATCCCCAATAAGAACCTGGCTAACACATGAAAAATCAATAATAAACTTCCACATTCATATTGGTGAGGAAATTCCACAAGTGGCAGTTATATACCTGAAGGCCAGGCCAGAATGCTTGTAGGCTCGTAAGTTGCCAGTATGTAGCTCTTCCAGTTCTCATGTCAGCTTCATGGTACCTAGTGATTGCAGATCAACATAAGGCCAAATGTCAAACGTCGAACTGAAGCAATGAGACGCAGACATATGCACAAAAAGTAACTTGGTTAAACTTTACCAAGGACCGTGTCGAAAATATCTTTGCACAGCAGTATAAGCAGGCTGAAACATCCTCCACAGCTCTTCCCTTCCAAATAAAATGTGGGCTTTAAGTAGATACTCATAGAATGAATCAACTCCTGCAACAAAAAAGTCATTTAGAGATGTGTAGACTGTAAAGACGTACGTGTTGATTAAATAACATAATATGAAAGTGCCTGATAAAAGGAGATTTGTGTGTGTGTGTTTGCGTGTGCATGTGGTAGTTAAATGATTGGAACAAAATCTGGCAAAGAATGATACCAGCTCCAATTCCAGAAGAAAACTCTATCCATTCCCCAGTCTCTACGTCAAGTGTCGTTCCCAAGAGATTTAAGGAACTCCTCATGCTCCATAACTTCCGCAGCGCACGTAATGCCGCAGACTCAAATCTTGGGTCACCAGTTAAATGTGACAGTGCTCCCATTTCAAGAATTAGAGAACCTAGAATAGACATGGTAAATAGCATCTAACATGAAAGCACCAAATTGCAAAGGCAGGCATATGTATGTGTAATTGTGTGTGAGAGAGAGAGAGAGAGAGATAAATGAGTTTGTACCGCAACCAGATGTGCTTGTTTCGGTTATTTCGTTCTCCAGCACACCGAACTGCATTACAACCATTTAGATAAATAATTAATACTCTTAATAGCTCAAAGTTACTGTATTGTTTGATCGAGATTAAGGTTAAAAAAAACAGTTCTCGAAGAACTTCTCATATATATATATATATATATATATATATCCATGCTGAGAGATCCTTGAAACTAGACAATCAATGCTGTGTAGATGTTTCAGTCTTTCATTCAGCTGAGAATAACAGTTGCTGTACATTGAACATCTAATTCACATCTCTTTCAAGAGATTATCAATGAAGCTCCAAAATCTCAAATTATATGCATGAAGCACTTTTTGGGCATTGTTGCGCTAAGCAACAGAACTGAGTTCTAGTGTTTACCTTGATATACACAGAATGATACAGATGGTACATAAACTAAAGTTATTATGTAGCTATTGAATACATGATTCAAGCAGTACCTTCAAATTGATCCATGCATAAGGCAATCCAGTAGGGGTATCAAATGCTGGTAAAAAACGCTGCCCCAACTCCTCAGCCAGGAAAAGAAGTTGATTTCTATAAGTTCCTTTAGTTAACCTGTTTGTAGAATCAGTTGCAAGAATATGAGCAGACACAAGTCCTCCAAGTACTCTTATGTTGCACTACAGAATATCAGGGAAAGGCAATCATATGATTAAAACTCCCCAAAAGCACGATCAACAATTGAAAATATTGTTTTTGTAGTGTGTCAGACATATTAGATGTAGCCAGTAGCCACTAAATGTAAATAATAATAATCGTAGAACAAGCATAGTCCCATCAGATAAGCAATTAGATTGAGATTATGTTGAAATGTGAAACCAAAAAGTTGATTCATTGATCATTACCTCAAAGAGATTTATCCTGGCATCAACATCAAATATTAGATTCTCAGATAGCCAAAGAACTCCCTTCTCAAATTCAGTATTGTTTCCCATTATTACAAGACTGAAAGTAAAAGAAGACGTCAGAATTTATTCCAAGGGCAATAAGATGCCACCACTAAAATGACAGTTCAAAATCTATAAAAACAAATTCATAGAGTAACCAGATTTGGTTGCTTTAAAGCAAGATTCAGTTAAAGGTGGATATCAAACCTGGAGAGCGATTCAATGAGGGTTAGTGCTGAACCATTATACTCTTGTGGCAGATGTTCAAGCTAAAAATCAGGAAGAATATATAATTATTTGATAGTTCTTCAGCTTATTTGAAACTTCTCTGGGTATAATACTCACCTTCAGATTTCCGAGCTCACTTAGAGAATCTGTGAATCTTTTTGTCAGAGGCTTCAATTCATCATGCTGAAGACAAAGTGATTTGAATCAAATATTTGATACATGCTGATCGGTAAAATAACCTCACACAATGTTTCAATTAAATAATTAAAGACTCACCGGGAAAGCATACATCATATAATTGTCATATGCATGGTAAAACCTGTAATGGAGATGAAATGAGTGAGTATAGACTAGAGACTTCAGGTAAATATCAATTTGATTAGTTTATAATTTCTCGAACAATTACGAGCTCAGAAACTTACCTTTGTTCACTATGCATGGTTCAAAATCCTAAACCCTTGCTTACTTTAAAGGATAGAGGTTAGTTTGCACGTTTGTCGAATGTTTACTTTCCTTGATTTCGAATGGTGGATCACTGGATAATACATCCAATTATTGTTTTATCATATCCTACAATCTATCCATCACATTATAAATGCATCAAAGTAAACAAGGCCTGAAACTACACTCACATAGTAAAAAGATTTTACCTTTCATGCATTGCAGACTAAAGGTTCAATTCAATCCTAAATTATTACTACATAGTAACCAAATGAGCCACGGTAAATCAAGTGAGTCGTTTCTTGTAAAGTGCAGGTTCATCTCTTAGGTTGCCTTTCATGAACACACACTCATGCTGTCATGCAGGAGTGAGCTCATATATCACTACTGTCGGAGTATGTTAGGTTTATATATCTACAAACACACATTTCTAGTTAATTGGTGCTCAACCTATAAATTAGGGGATCTTAAAAAATTCATGACAGCAACATTAAAACAATCCCTTTATCCAAAACCTTAACTAAAGCAAGCTGAAAAACTATAACTTCCAATTGCCCCATCCTAAACTGAGCAAGCAAACACCAAATCACTCAATGCAGCACGCAGCAAGTGATCACTCCAACACCAAACACAAACTACCACATCACCAATAAAACAAAATTCACGAACACAAACCCAAAGACCACAAACTAAAAAGTCACCAAAGCAAGACATCAATCACCCTATAAGTCAGCTGGATCAATCACACAATCAAGAATGTAAATTTCCAACTAATCAAGAAAGTGGGCGGCAGAATAAATCGGGAACAGATAGAAAATTACATTTGGCGGACTTTTTCGCTCATCCTCTTCTTCTTTGCTGCGTAAGGGTCCAACTTTGAACAAGAGATTTCGATGCAAAATGTAGAAAAAAACACGATAAATATCAGAATCCATGCCCATCTCTTTCCAAGCAACATGGATTCTCCGTTGGCGGATAAAACAGAAGCCCAGAATCTATTCGAGCAAAAGGGCCTCCAAATTGACCCTTGAATGTTGCGAAAGTACGTGCTTTTTAGGGGGTTTCGATTGGGATTGGAGCAGGGCTTTTGGCAACGAGGTAGAAGAAGATAGGCTTCACACTTATTTCCTTCTGGTGTTTGAATTGCTAATACCTTTTCCCTTTTTTATTTATGTAATAATACCGTAAAAATGATGTGATTTGTGACATTATGTATTGGTAAGTGAATTTACGTTATTTAGTTCTGAAATCTATATTATTTTCCATATTAATGTTAACAAGATTTTTGATTTGATTTCGGTTCTATACTTCTATATATAGTCAACCTTACAATAAATGATTATTTGAAAAGCCACCATTCTCTTAAACCATTGAAAAGCTTACTTACTAAGTCTACTTTTATATGAAAAGTTAGTTAGATTCAAACTCATTAATTTTAATTATAAGTAGTCATTACCATTAACCATGGTATGTCATATATATAGAGTCAACAAGAAGAATCGAAATTAGGGTTTCAATTGGTTAGAACATTCTCAATATTCAATACAGGTTCTTGGAAAGGATTTTGTCATGGATAATTTGAGTATTATTCAATAGGGGTTTTCAATATATTTTTGACCCTAATTTACTACATTTAAATTTCGTTTTGGGAATAAATGGTTACATGAATTAAGTTTATTGAACAAAGACTCAATAAAATATAAGCATCGTCCATTTGACTAGAGGTGTTCATTTGAACCGGAACTGTAAATCAAATTGGGAATCAGAACCGTGAGAAACGGTTTTCGGAACCGACGGTTCGCGATTCCGAATTGTGGAACTGTTTATTTATTTTTTAATTTCTTATTTTAAAAATATAACATTTAAATATTATATAAATTTGAAATATCAATAATTAAATATTGAGTTGGAAAATGAAAACAAAAAACAAATAAAACATAAAATAAATTCAATTGAAATTAAAATTGCAATTCAAATGAAATATAGAGTTTGATATGTAGGTTACTTAATTATAAGTTGATAATTTAAATGTTATGAACTTGTAATAAAGTTCGAGTCATTCTTTTTTTTTCTCTTTTCTCTCTCACCTAAATTAAAATTTGTATTTTTTTTCTTTTTTAACTTAAATATAAGTTATATTTTATTTGTAGAACTTCAAATTTTTTCATCAATAAGTTGTATTTTTTTACGAAATTCAATAAGTTATATTTTAATGTTTTAATTTTTCTATTGCTTGTAAGTTATTAATTGTAAATCAAATTTATATAAATTTTATTCGAACAATCTTCTTTCACATTTATTTTTTACTTAATTCAGTGTAATCTGTAAACAATAATAATAATCATTATAATAACTCAATATAATCAAAATATCAAATTTTAGATAATTAAAAATTATATACTACTATATATTTTAAAGAAAAAAAGTTATTCTCCCTCAAAAGAAGTAGGAAACATTTATATTTATCTACACAATAAAATAAATTAGAGAAATCTAAAAAAATATAAAAAATAAAAACGGTTCGAACCGCTGGTTCCAGAACCGAACCGGGAATTGTATAACCGAACCAAAATCAGAACCATCAAAATTTTTAACCGGTTCGGTTCCGGTTTTAATTTTTGGAACCACGGAACTGACCGAACCGTGGACACCTCTACATTTGACAATTAGTAGTGACAAAAAGTATTACTGCCGATCCCACATTGTATATTAATATTATCTCAAGTTTTTCTATGCTTTTTAATTTTTTCATTTCGAGACTTGATAATAACTATGCAATAAACGAGCTAAGTCGGACCGAATACTACTCAACTCATCATTTTTAAAATATTAAAATATTCTAACTCAATTAGAGTTTCATACTATTTTCGAGTTTCAATTCGAACTCGACTCGTTTAATTTTCATACTACTAACTTTTGAATTCGATTAAAAAAACTTGATAGAAGGCCCGTGAACAAAAACAAACTCAAATATATTTCATAAATTCAAGGAACTAAATATCTTGATATTTAAGCTGGGGTCGATAAAATGATGGAGGTGGTGGAATATAGAATAAGTCGCAAATATATATATTGAAAAATGGAGTGTAATGGGGAATTGATTAAGGGTAATTATAGTAATTAGGAAATACCAACTGTGCTGTATTTTCGCGCAACGGCATCTCCTTTCTCGTCATCTTCATTTTCATTTTCATTTTCATTTTCTCACACACACACACAGTGACAGACTTAGTCCACTCAGATTCTTCCTTCTCTTCTCCCTAAAAATCCAATCTTTACCAAAACCCACCACCATCGATAAAAAGCTGCTCCGAATCCTCTCTCTTTATCTCTCTCTCGTGTCACATGAATCTCTTCAACCCTAACCCCTTTTCCCTCTAACCAGCTCGCTCAACCAATCGCCGTCAAATGGGCGGAAAGGGAATGCTCCGCCGTTGGAGGATCTCCTTCCACAAAGCTACCTCCCCCGCCGCTAAGAAGGAGCCGCCGCCGGAGTTCATCTGCCCGATATCCAACACATTGATGTTCGACCCCACCATCGTCTCCTCCGGTCAGACCTTCGAGCGCGTCTGCGTTGATGTATGCAGAGGCTTAGGCTTCACGCCCACTCTCTCCGACGGCTCCAAGCCCGATTTCACCACGCTCATCCCCAATTTAGCGCTCAAATCTGCTATTCTCAGCTGGTGCTTGAAGAACGGGTCGGGTCGACCGGACCCGCCTGTGTATTCGGAGATTGAATCCAGCATTCGTTCCCTTTCTGGCTCCACTGAAACCCTAGAAAGCCCGAAGATTGGGGTTTCGGAGAGGGAATTGCTGAAAGGCGTAGGGGAAAACCCTCCGATTTTATTCTCCCACGCCGCGACGGAATTGAATCCGAGGAATCTGGACTCGTTCTCGAGCTCGGAGGAATCCGTGATCGCCAACGGGACGCCGCTCCTCCCCTTCGCGACTCGGCCGTCGTGCTTCTCGTACTACTCGTCGTCTCCCTCCACCTCGTCGGAATTCGTCGCCGACGAAGGATCCTCGAATTCGACCGGTGCCTCGCCGGAGGAGGAGAGCTTTGCCGCGAGGATGAAGAGCTTGGACGTATACGAGCAGGAGCAGGCCGTGATCCAGCTGAGGAAGACGACGCGGACGAAGGAGGAAACTCGGTCCTCGCTCTGCTCGGAGCGCCTCCTACTCGCGCTTAAGCCGCTACTGAGCTCACGCTACGCCGCCGTGCAGACGAACGCCGCGGCGGCGCTGGTGAACCTCTCCCTCGAAAAGGCGAACAAGGTGAGGATCGTGAGGGCCGGCACCGTCCCGCCGCTGATCGACATCCTGAGGAGCGGCTATGACGAGGCGCGCGAGCACGCCGCCGGCGCCATCTTCAGCCTCGCCCTCGAGGACGACAACAAGACCGCCATCGGCGTCCTCGGCGCCCTCCCGCCTCTGCTGCACGAGCTCAGATCCGGCACGCAGCGGAGCCGCCACGACGCCGCCCTGGCGCTATACCACCTGACATTAGTGCAGAGCAACCGAGCCAAAGTGATCAGGCTCGGAGTTACCGGCGCGCTCCTCGGACTGCTTAAGGACACCGACGTGGCGGCGCGTGTGATACTGACGGTGTGCAACCTGGCGGCATGCGACGAGGGGCGTGCGGCGCTGCTCGACGCCAGTGCGGTGGACAGCCTGGTAGGGCTACTAAGGAACCGGGATGAGTTGAGCTCCGAGTCGACTCGGGAGAATTGTGTCTCTGCCTTGCACTCGCTAAGTGATCGGAGCTTGAGGTTTAAAGGGCTGGCGAGGGACGCCGGAGCAGAGAAGGTGTTGCTCCACGTGGCGAAGACAGATAACGAGAAGGCAAGGGAGAAAGCCCGGCGGATCCTGGAGGGGCTGAGAGGGCCGGAAGCAGCAGAGGATGACGCTGAGGTGGATTGGGAAGCGGTAATGAAGGGTGGAGTAACTCAGGCGAGGCACCGAGTCGGCAAGAGTTCGGGGAGGAACTCAACTGAGTTCTGAGTCGGGATGTTCATTGATAAATTATGATGTAATTAAACTTAAATACAAGTAATTAATTAATTTTGGTGGAATTTGTCAATATTGATGGTGCCTTTTTTGAATCACTTTAAAGTGCATTAGATAATCTTTATTTTTGAGGATTAGGGCCTAACATCTTTTGTTTCTACTAGAAAAAATAATTCTTAGACTGAGTTTTGGATTGTGATACTTGTTACCTTTTGTTATTTAAATACGTATATATGTATATATTTAGTAATAGTTGAAGATTGTGGACTGCTTTTTCTAAAATGGTGGAAAATACTTATTAAATTATTGCTAGATGTCAAATGTATTAAGTTTCTGCTTTCAACGTACATTTTTTTTCTTTGCAATAGAATGTATTTTATAATATTTCTTTTTAGCTGTTAAATTGGAATCAATTTAGGAGTTTGTTACATGAAGAAGAAATGAGAAGTCAAATTTGGTGTTAGTGGAAATTGAAAAAATAGAGGTTGTTTGTATGAACTGGAAAGTAGTATTTGTTAATTAAGAATTTAATAACAGAACTTTTATAAATTAATAATGTTGGAAAGTACACTAGTACTATTTGGTACAAATAAGAGTAGTTACACTATATTATTTTGTTTTAAAGAGGTTGTAAATTCAATTTAAGAAAGTTATACAGGATAGGAGTACTGATCTTCCCTTTTTGGTCTTTAATTGTGGTGAAACTTATATAAATTATATAATCATTTATGAAACTTGTGGATTTATTTTGAAAGAATGCTCTTACAAATCTGTACATTTTCAAATGAGACACCTTAAACAATTTATTATTTATATTCACATTAAATTAAGTATCCACAATAATTAATGAAAATGACACTTAACATGAGTGGAGGGACTTGGCTTATATGTCAAATCAATTTTGATAAATCAAATACTTAATTTATGAGTTGCCATCAGGAATAAGTCAAAAGAAACTCGGGTGTAATACTACTATTCTTTATTTTATGTAAAAAAACAAGTCATTTTTTTTGATCAGACGGAAAAATATTTTCTTTTAGAGGACCAATCACATAAACTTGCAAACTTTCTAGATGCTACTAGAATATCTTAATATAGGTAGGAACACTAATTTGTAATTAGTCATTTCTAAATATTGGTGTGTAGCTAGGTTTCTCTTCAACCGTGCTTAATTCTTAAATAGTGCTGGCTTCAGATATTAAAAGTTCGAAATTTCAGGCATAAAAAGTTGCTTTAATTATTTTATTACTTTTTTTAATTGAATTAGTCTAAAATTAATCCTTAATAGTTAAAATTATGTATTTAGTTATAATTTTTTAAATCTATACATAATTTAGACCGACTTTAGAAAAATGAAAAGCTTGCCTCTAATTTGAAAATTTTGTCTAACTTTCTCTTTGAACAATATTTCAATTTCTGTGACAGTTTATTAAATATTTTATAACTATAATCTCTTTTTCTCGATCTAGTTCCTTCACCATCTAAATCCTAATTAGATTCATACATGTTACAATATTTAGTTATTGGGCGAGTCCAAATTCTTTCTAATAGTCAACCTATTAATATTGTAATCCAACCTATTCTTCTAAAGTATCATCTTTAGATTCTAAACTATGTACACAATAATTTGCAAAGGGTGTTCTTCCTAATTAGTCATAAACTTTCTATTTAAATACATGTAACACATTAAAATTCACCTTTTTTTTCTTGCATTTCTTTACTATTACATGCATGTAAATAGTATAGAATTGATTTCAGGTCATAACTTCACTTGTATGTGATTAATGTGATATGTCACATAAATAATCGATAATATTTCAATAAAAAATTATTAATTTTCTATTTCCAAGTATAATATATCGATTATACTATATTTTAATATTAATTTTATAAAAAAAACAAAAATATAATAATTGATATGCTTATATAATACTATATCGTACATTAATTGCTTGTCCAGATCGCGAATACTAGAAGGGTTGTAGTAAACAACAATGTCGGCTAATAAAAACGACTTACACAAATCATTTAATTATTATGATCAAATTCATATGGACTATATTTAGCAACCCCACAACTTATCCTCTTTTTTTTTTTTTTTCTAAAGTCAATTTCATATTTGGACAAAGCTCTCCCCCATTGGATTCATCATTTATTACTTCACAAGTCTACTATCACAGCACCACCTCTCATCACTTCACTTAACCCTCCACCGGCGACCAACTCAGCGCTGCCGCCGCCGCCGCGCCACCAAATCTCATATACTGATCTCGACTCTTTCTTTACATTCATCTCTCAGAATTAGAGATGGCTTACGCTGCTGTGACTTCTCTATTCCGCACCATACACCTCTATCTCACTTCTTCTCGTACTTCCCTCACCCCCTCCACTCGAAAGATCCTGAAATCTGCACGGCGGGCCGCCAAAAGGCTGCGGCGGACACTGGAACGATACGACTATATTCTGAACAACAGCGAAGGAGTGATGGCCGTGGAGGCAAGAATAAGAGATGAAGCATGCAGATTAGAAGATCAGATTGAGTCTCAAGCTTCAGCTCAGTTTCACTCACAATCTCAAAGCCATGGAAAATTCTTCCTCAACCTGCATCACTTGAGACATGTCGTCGACTGCTTCGTGGAAACAGCGAAGAAGATGAGGACAGAGTATGTGAAAGAGCTATGCAAGCCTCATGCTACTTCATCAGCAAGTGAGGCTGGTGGAAGCAGCTGTGACATGGTTGGATTATCTGATCTGTTTCTTCGAATCAGAGCTGACATTCCTGCTGTTTCTCATATGAATGTGGTGTTCCTCATCACCGGAATGGCGGGTATCGGTAAGACGACGCTTGCTAGAAGACTCTACGACGATCCGTTGGTTAGGGAAAGCTTTGAATGTTGGGCATTTGTGAGGGTTGGGCATAAGTATGAGTATAGAGAGCTTTTCATTGCCATCATAGCTCAACTAAATGTTGGTAGCTGTAATAGTACTGTTATGGAAGTAGATGAAGATATAGTGTGCTATTTTGGGAGATGTATGATGGGAAGAAAGTATCTCATTGTGTTGGATGATTTATGGGACCAAGACTTCCTACTCTATTTTGAAAGTTTTGATGAGGAAGTGAAGGGTTTAATCTTGGTAACAAGTAGGATCAAAGGCCAAATCGGATATGACGAATACGAGATGAGGTTCATGAACGAGGAAGAGAGTTGGGAGCTTCTGCGGAAGAAGGTGTTTGGTGAAGGAGAAAGGGACAACTGTCCACCCCAACTTGTCAAGCCGGGAAAGAAGATCGCCGACAACTGTGAAGGTCTTCCTCTTCTGATCCTCACTGTTGCCCAACACCTTTGTGATCTGCCCAAGAATCTAGAGTACTGGAACGAGGTAGCTCTGATGAGAAACTCTGTTCTTGAGGATGCTTGCGATGATATACATGAGATACTTGTATCGAGCTACCACTTCATGGACCAAAATGCAAAAGGGTGCTTTCTTTACATGTGTGTGTTTCCTAAGGATTATGTTGTCCGGAGTTCAAGAATCGTTGACTTATGGTGTGCTGAGAAGTTTGCCAATGAACGGGAACGCTTCACTCTTGATTACGTTGTTTCTAGGAATCTTGCTATTGTTCGAGAGGAGTGCTTTACTAGTATTTTCACCACTAAGGCCTTCAACCTCCATGTTGTGTATAGGCATATGGGCAGAAGAGAAAGCGATGCTAACAAATTCATGTGCATCATAGACAGATACGATGCAGATGATTCGTTTCAACGGATAAAAGATAGCTCCCGTCTTGCAATCTACCACAACACCTTGTTGGCGATCAAAGATGTACATAGCTATATAGCCTCGGTTTCTAGTCTACGTTCCGTGCTATGCACAGGGCCGTATCATCCGTACCAAGTCCCGGTGTGTTTGGAGCTGAAGCTGGTTAGGGTACTCGATGCACTTTCCATCCGTTTCTACGAATTCCCGGTTGAGGTAGTGAAGCTACTTCAACTTAGGTACCTCTCCCTCACTACTAATGCAAACCTCCCTCCATTGGTAAACAAGTTGTGGTTTCTTGAGTACTTGATTGTCCATCAACACTGGAGAATCCACCGTAGTGTAGCTAAATCGTACGTGCCTACGGAGATATGGGAGTTGAAAGAACTTAAGCATCTTCATGTAATAGGAAGAAACCTACCTCATCCTCCTCCGGGGGTGATTCTACCCAAGCTTGCTAAGCTTCTAGACGTTGGTGTTCAAACTTGTGTCAAGGGTGTTCTTGATCATATCCCTAGTTTACAGAAACTAAGGATTCAAGTCGAGTCGGCTCCGGATGATGCTCAAACAATCTTCACCATTGATCAAACTTGCTTCCCTAGTGGCCTAGATTCACTTGGGATTGTTGTCATCAACCCTAAACTCGAGCCTCGGACTAGGCTTCCACCGTGGCTTCTTTCGATCTCCATGACTAACCTTCATAAGTTGAGTTTGAGTGGTTTTGGTTATCCATGGGAAGACATGAGCAAGATTGCTGAACTACCAAACCTTCATTACCTTAAACTGAAGTGCTATGCCTTTAGAGGAGAGAAATGGGAAGCAGAGAAAATGAGATTCTTGAGCCTTCATTCTCTCTTGATTGAAGATACTGATGTTGTGCAGTGGATTGCTGCAGTTGAAACATTTCCATACCTTAGTTCCATAAGATTGAAAAACTGTTATAAATTGAAAGAAATACCTCTTTTTGAAGCTTATGTTGCAGTTGAACTCAATGACTGTCATCCCTTTGCTGAGACTTGTGTAAAGCAAAGTATTAATGCTGGGAAACTCCAAGTCAATTACTCATGGAAATGACTGTAATTCCCAAACAAAGGTTAGTAACTCAGTAGTCATTCACTCCTCTCTCTCATAAGAATAAGAAGGTGAAGGATTTAACAATGGCTGTTGGAATTGAATTTGGAAGCAGAGCATCAATTTCAAGGCTACAGCTTCCTCTAGAGTGCAGTCATGTGAGGTTTGAGAAAAAAATATTGTTTTGTCATTTTATCATGCACACGGTGTGCAATGGCGATTATAATTTTTTATTCTTAATTAGAAGCTGTTTTGGAGAAGAAAAACCTATAACAAAGAGTTGAGAAATATTGATATTGGACTCATCTTTACGGATCTAAACCCTAATCACCGGCGCCGCTACCATCACCACTGCCAAGTCTCATTCACTCTCATCAACATGGCCTATGCTGCCGTGACTTCTCTTTACCACACCATACACCTCCTCTTAACCTCTTCTCGTACTTCCGTTGCCGCCTCCACCGCAAAAATCCTCAAATCTGCACGCAGAAGCACCAAGAGGCTGCAACAAACACTCCAAAAGTACGATGAGATTAGAAACAACAGCGAAGGAGCAATGGATGTGGATGCGCGGATAAGAGACGAAGCACGCAAACTAGAAGATCTGATTGAATCCGAAGTTTCTGCTCAGTTTCATTCCCAATCTTCTCAACCAAGTGGTAATGGTAGCACACTCTCCCTCAACCTCCATCACTTGAGGCTCGGAGCCACCGGCGCGCTCCTCGGGATGCTCAAGGACACCGACTTGGCGGCGCTTGCGGTGCTGGCGGTGTGCAATCTGGCGGCGCGCGTTACAGGTAAAATTGACATTTCTTTCTCAAGTTTTTTACATTTGCTTACTGTTACATGCATGTAAACAACAATGTCGGCTGAAGATATTGAATTACATAAATCATTAAATTCTTGGGATCAAATTCATATGGTCTATATTTAGCAACCCCACCAGTTCAATTTTGATCCACTTCTTTTTTCTTGCAGTTAAGTCAATTTGATTCTTGGACTAATCTCAGCTGCATTGGATTTATTACTTCACCAGTATACTATCACAGCACCACCTCTCCTCATTTGACTTGTGCAGCCACCACCGCCTCCGGTCACCACCAAAACACATGGCTTATGCTGCCGTGACTTCTCTTTTCCACACCATACACCTCCTTCTTGCTTCTTCTCGTACTTCCCTCACCTCATCCACTCGAAAAATCCTAAAATCTGCGCGGCGGGGAGCCAAAAGGCTGCAACGGACACTAGAAAGATATGACAATATTCAGAACAACAGCGAAGGGGTGATGGGCGTGGAGGCAGGAATAAGAGATGAAGCATGCAGATTAGAAGATCTCATTGAATCTCAAGCTTCAGCTCAGTTTCATTCACAGTCTCAAAGCCACGGTAGATTCTTCCTCAACCTTCATCACTTAAGACATGATGTTGAATGCTTCGTCGAAAGAGCGAGGAAGATGAGGACAAAGTATGTGGAAGAGCTATACAAGCCGTCCCCTCCTCAAGAAGATGCTGCTTCATCAACATGTACTGATCAGCCCAGTGGAAGCAACTGTGATATGGTTGGATTATGTGATCTGTTTCTTCAGATCAGAGCTGACATTGTTGCTGATTCTTATCTGAATGAGGTATTCTTCATTACGGGAATGGCTGGCATTGGTAAGACAACACTTGCTAAAAAACTTTATCACGATCCCTTGATTAGGAAAGACTTCGAATGCTGTGCATTTGTTAGGGTTGGGCACAAGTATGAGTTTGAAGATGTTTTGAGATCTATTATAGCTCAAATAAATGATGATAGCTGTAACACAACTAGGGAGATGGATGAAGATATAGATGATTTTTTGGAGAGATGCTTGACTGGTAGAAAGTATCTCATCGTGTTGGATGATTTGTGGGACGAAAATTTTGTACTTTGCTTTGAAAGATTTCAGCAGGTAAATGGTTATGTCTTGGTAACAAGTAGGATTCAAGGCCAAATCGGATACAACGAATACGAGATGCGGTTCATGAACGAGGATGAAAGTTGGGAGCTTCTGCGCAGGAAGGTGTTTGGTGAAGGAGAAAGAGACAACTGTCCACCCCAACTTATCAAACCAGGAAAGAAGATCGCTGAGAATTGTGAAGGTCTTCCTCTTCTAATCCTCACTGTTGCCCAACACCTTCATGATCTGCCCAAGACTCTAGAGTATTGGAACGAGGTAGCTTTGATGAGAAACTCAGTTCTTGAAGATGCTTGTGATGAAATACATGAGATACTTGTAACAAGCTACCACTTCATGGAACAAAATGCAAAAGGGTGCTTTCTGTACATGTGTGTGTTTCCTAAAGATTACGTTGTCCGGAGTTCAAGAATCGTCGACTTATGGTGTGCTGAGAAGTTTGCCAATGAACGAGATCGCTATACTCTTGATTATATTATTTCTAGGAATCTTGCTGTTGTTAAAGAGAATTGCTTTACTAGTGACTTTAAGACCAAGGCTTTCAACCTCCATGTTGCGCATAGGCATATGAGCAGAAGAGAAAGCGATGATAACGAGTTTGTGTACATATTAAGTAGATACGATGCAGATTGTCCGATTCAACGGATTGAAGAGAAGCGTCGTCTTGCAATATACCACAACACCTTGCTGGCCATCAAAGAGGTGCATAGCTATATAGACTCGGTTACAAGCCTACGTTCTGTGCTGTGCACCGGTCCATATCATCAATATCAAGTGCCATTGTGTTTGGAGTTGAAACTGCAGGTTAGGGTACTCGATGCACTTTCCATCCGTTTCTACGAATTCCCGGTTGAGGTAGTGAAACTAATTCGACTAAGGTACCTCTCCTTCACTACTAATGCAAACCTCCCTCCATTGATAAACAAGCTGTGGTTTCTTGAGTACTTAATTGTAGATCAACACTGGAGAATCCATCGAAGTGTGGATAAAAAATCATACGTGCCGGTGGAGATTTGGGAGTTGAAAGAACTGAAGCATCTTCAAATAGTAGGAAGAAACCTACCTCATCCTCCTCATGGAGGGAGCTTACCCAACCTTATAAATCTCCTAGATGTTGGTGCTCAAAGCTGTGCTAAGGCTATCCTTGATAATATACCTAAGTTAGAGAAACTAAGAATTCAAATAGAGTCTGCTCCTGATCATCATCATCATGAAGCTCCAACCATGATCAGTTTCTTTGATCACACTTGCTCCCTCAATGACCTAGATTCACTCGGAATTGTCGCCATCAACCCTAAACTCATGTCTAAGACTAGGCTTTCACCCGGCCGGCGGCTTCTTTTGTTCCCGATGAATAATCTTCGTAAATTGAGCTTGAGCGGGTTTGGATATCCGTGGGAAGACATGGGCAAGATTGGCGAATTACCATACCTTCAACACCTTAAATTGAAGTGCTATGCCTTTCAAGGGGAAATATGGGAAGCAAAAGCAATGACATTCCCCAACGTTAGGTGTCTGTTGATTGATGATACGGATCTTGTAGAGTGGAAGGCCACAGATGAAACATTCCCACGCCTTCAGTCCCTATGTTTGAGAAACTGCTACAAATTGCATCAACTCCCACTGATCGAAACTCTTGTCAAAATCGAACTCGTCGATTGCAATCCTTTGGTTGAGACTCATGCAAAGCGCCAAAGTAATGCACAACTCCAACTCCTAGTCAGTTGCTCATGGAAATTATGACAATTGAATGGTTAGTTTTGCTTTATAAGATTATATATGTAAAAAAAATTGTTGATGAAATGAGATATTATTATAATAAAAAAAATAACAAAGGAAGTTACAGTTCTAGTTCTAGTTCTAGGAATGGTTCAGCAATATGGGAGTCTTTCTTAAAAATTATTCATCTAGAAAACAGTGCTGATGGTTTAATTATTGATTTTTATGCATGGTATATTGAGATTTTCATTGTTGACCATTGAATTCTTTCTTTTTTGAATGTCACTCAAAATTTCATCGAACAATTAATGAGCATGCAAAATTCTCTCTTTCAATTAGAAATAGGGTAGATTTACGAGACGGCGAGAGATGGTAGTTAACAAGGAATGTCTGAGTAAAACTTATTGCATGCTCACCAGCTAACTGTTCGATGAAATTCTTGAGTGACATATTCAGATTATTTTTGCACTCGAGCAGAAAAAACATTTCATGGTGCATTGAAGATTATCAAATAAGAAAGACGACCCCACATTACTCAAGGAGGTGATGCACATGGTATGCACTGGCTTTGCAGAAATTATTAAAGAAGAAAACCAAGAACAAATCAGATAAAAGAGCCTACTTGTCCGACATCTACAAAACATCAAGAATCTTCAACTGGGAAACCGCAACGACGTTGCCTTTTGTTGGACTAATCCTAAAAAAATCAAAGTTCAAATTGATTCTCTGCTTCATAGCCCATTTGAGTTAACCTGCCGCCGCCACCAACATCAAGTTTCTTTCACTCTCATCAACATGGCCTATGCTGCTGTGACTTCTCTTTACCACACTATACACCTCTTCTTGACCTCATCTTGTACTTCTGTCGGTTCCTCCACCGCAAAAATCCTCAAATATGCACGCAGAAGCACCAAAAGGCTGCAACAAACACTCCAAAAGTACGATAAGATTAGAAACAACAGCGAAGGAGCGATGGATGTGGATGCACGGATAAGAGACGAAGCACGCAAACTAGAAGATCTGATTGAATCCGAAGCTTCTGCTCAGTTTCTTTCCCAATCTTCTCAACCAAGTGGTAATGGTAGCACACTCTCCCTCAACCTCCATCACTTGAAACACGATGTCGATTGCTTCACAGAAACGGCAAAGAAGATGAGGGCAGAGTATATGGAACAGCTTCACAACCCATCTCCTCCTCAAGAAGTTGCTGCTGCTCCATCAACAAGTGGCAATGGTGACATGGTTGGATTGGCTCAGCTGTTTGGTAAAGTAAGAGATATTATTATTTCTGGAGATCATTTTGTAGCCATAAGTGGAATGGCTGGCATTGGTAAGACAAGATTGGTTAATAAACTTTTACATGATCGCTTGGTGAGGGAAAACTTCGAGTGTTGGGCACTTGTCAGGGTGGGTCAAGAGTATAAGTTTGAGGAAATTCTTCGAGCTATTATAGATCAAGTGAAGGACATTGATAGTCGTAATACAATCATGACAAGAGACGACGATGTAAAGGAGTATTTCGAGAGATGTTTGAGGAGTAGAGAGTATCTCATTGTTTTGGATGATGTATGGGATAGAGATATTGAAGGTGACCTTTACAGATTACTGCATGAAAATGGTTGTGTGGTGGTAACAACTAGGATCAAAGGTCTATTCGGATATAATGAATTCGAGATGCCATTCTTGACTGAAGAAGAAAGTTGGGAGCTTCTGAAAGTGAAGGTGTTTGGTGAAGAAGAAGAAGGAGACTACTGTCCACCTCAACTGGTCAAGCTTGGGAAGAAGATCGCCCAAAACTGCGAAGGCCTTCCTCTTCTCATCCTCACTGTTGCCAAACACCTCTCCCTGGTCGACAAGAATGTAGAGTACTGGAACGAGGTTGCAGAGATAAAAAACTCAGTTTTCAAGGATGCATGTGACCAAATACACGAGATACTTGTCCGAAGCTACCACTTCATGAAGCAGGACTCCAAAGCGTGCTTTCTCTACATGGGTATTTTTCCAAAAGGATACATAGTGCAGAGTTCCAGGATCATCAACTTATGGTCTGCTGAGAAATTCGCCAATGAGCAATCTCGCGGCAGGCTTGATTACATAGCTTCTATGAATCTTGCTGTTATTCGCCAGAAATGCTTTAATCAGATATATTGGACCAAGGGGTTCAACCTCCATATTGTGTATAGGCATGTGAGCAGAAGAGAAGGTGAAGGTAGCAACTTCATGTGCGTCTTAGATAGGTACGATGAAGACGATTCGATTGAACGGATTAAGGACATGCGACGTCTTGCAATCAGCCACAACACCTTGCTGGCCATCAAAGAGGTACAATACTCTATAGCCTCGGTTTCAAGTCTACGTTCTGTATTATGCACAGGTCCATATCATCAATATCAAGTGCCAGTATGTATGGAGCTGAAGCTGTTAAGAGTGCTCGATGTACTTACCATCCGTTTCTACGAGTTCCCAGTTGAGGTAGTGAAGCTAACTCTACTTAGGTACCTCTCACTCACCACCAATGCAAATCTCCCTCCATCCATACACCAACTCTATCTCCTAGAGTTCTTGATTGTCCATCAGCACTGGAGAATCAATAGGAGTGTAGCTGAATCATACGTGCCGGTGGAGATATGGGAGTTGCAAGAACTGGAGCATCTCCAAATCGTAGGAAGAAACCTACCTCATCCTCCTCCCGGCACGATCTTGCCCAAGCTTAGAAACCTTTTAGACGTAGGCGTTCAAAGTTGTGATAGTGGTGTTCTCAAGAGTGTTCCTAAGCTAGACAAACTAAGAATTCAGATAGAGTCAGCCCCTGGTTCTGCTCAAACCAGCTTTGATCACAGTCTGTGCATTGATAAGCTAAGATCACTCGGAAGTGTAGTGATGAACCCTGTACTAATGCCTAAACCTACGCTCCCACCTCGACTGCTTCTATCCATGAATGATCTGGAGAGGTTGAGTTTGTCCGGGTTCGGGTATCCATGGGAAGACATGAGCAAGATTAGTGAATTGGGAGGCCTTAGATATCTGAAACTGAAGTGCTATGCCTTTAGAGGAGAAGAATGGGAAGCAAAGGACATGAGATTCCCATGGCTTAGATATCTTTGGATTGAAGACACAGATCTTGTGCAGTGGACTGCCTCAGTTGAGACATTCCCATGCCTTTCCTCCCTAACGATGAAAAACTGCCATAAATTGCACGAGATCCCTCGGTTCAACCCGCGTGTGAGAGTCGAATTCGACGACTGCAATCCTGTAGCTGAGACATTTGTGAATGAATGTACTAATGTATATGGACTCCAAGTCAGTTGTTCATGGAAATGAGGACATGTATATATATACTCATTTCATAATTTCCAATCATAAGATTAGTGCTTTCGGCTGATATCTGTCTATCTATATTATATTATCAATATATATTGAGTTAATTATAAATAATAGTCGACGAAAATAGTGAAAACAAATATTTGGCATCAACAATTCAACATAACACTATATAATATCTGTCATTTTTGTGTGAATTGTTAAATACCTAGAGTACGAATCGTGTATACAAAGTATGAATCATACTTATGATGCTAATATAGTACTCCCTCCGTCCCATTAAATACAACACAATTTTCTTATTGGGACGTTCCACTAATAATGGTACATTCCAAAAATAGTAAAAATTATTCCTCCAAAAAAGTATGGACCCTACCACCTTTATCACTTTTACACTACTTTATACACTCTTATTATTAATCGTGCCTAAAAATTTTGTGTCATCCTTATAGGGACGGAGGGATTATGAATCAGAGAGTTCATATATGAATGACTATTAAAACATATAAATATGCTTTAAAATAAATTAATTATATATAATTTAAATGTATTAAAAATTAAAAATTAAAAATTGAGAGCTCAGTCCACCCGTCAAATCCACATGGGCTTGAATTCCATGCCCGATCGGGCCACGGGCCAGGCTTGGGCTTATTAGTAAAATCATGGGCCAGACTTACAGGGAAACTCGGTCCAACTCAATTTATTGTCATCTATAGATAGGAGAGAAGAATGATGAAAGAAATTGAATCATTTTAATATAATGATAAAGAAGGGTATTTGTGTAAAAAAAAAAGAAATTATTAGTGTTATGTTTGTGGCTAGTATTTGTTTTTTACTATCTTCTTTAACTATTTTATATTTTGTCTCTTATATTTTTATAGTGAATTTATCAAATTAAATAAAAACAAATTTCTAGATAAGAATTCAAAATAATTTGTATTTGTATCACCCATGGCCATATTAATTATATAGTATTACATTTATAGATAAAATGCATTAAAATATAATATGAATGTTTCATCGTTCGTGGTGGAGACAACTTAACGTACTCACGGTTGATATGATAATGTCATATCAGTATACGAGTCACTATAATTTTTTATAATATTTTTATTATTTTCTATTGAATAATATTAAATTATATTCTATTTAATAAATTCTAGTCGGAATGTAAAATTAATAAACTTCTTATTAAAAATTTAATATTTATCTATAAAGTATTTCACATGATTCTCGAACTTATGAAAAATTTATATATAACGGATTAAAAGAGAAGTTTAATCTTTTTTTGAATTGACAAATACATTACATTATAAAGTTCACATTATGTGCGACTCAAACCAGAACTTTGGCTCTCGGCAGATTACCGTTAACCCAACACACGCACATCAAATGCCAACGGATCATTCCCATGAGTAATTGACTTGAAGTTCATAATTGAGTTGGAGCTGCTCTGGTTTAAACTGCTTTGCAAAAGCCTCAACTGCAGGATTGCAATCAACCAGTTCAATCTTCTCTGCAGATCTAAACAGAGGGATCTCTTTCAATTTAGGGCAGTGTTTCATCCTTAGGGTTTGAAGACTAGGGAATGTCTCAATGCCAGCTGTCCACTGCACAAGATCTGTATCCTCAATCAACAGACAATTAAGGCATGAAAATTGATGGGATTCTCTTGCTTCCCATTTCTCCCCTCTAAAGGCATAACACTGCAGTTTGAGGACTTCAAGAAAAGGGATTTCTGCAATCTTGTCCATGTCTTTCCATGAATATCCAAAGCCACTCAAACTCAACTTGCTAAGGCTATTCATGGATAAAAGAAACCTAGGTGGGACCATAGACTTAGGCATGAGCTTAGGGTTGATGATCACAATTCCGATTGATCTTAGGTTAGTGCCGTCAAAGCAGTTGATGACTTGAGAAGCATCAGCATCAGGGCCTGCCTCAATTTGGATTCTTAGTTTCCTTAAGTTGGGAGTACTCTCAATAACACTCTTAACACAGCTTTGAACACCAACATCTAGGAGATTTATAAGCTTGGGTAAACTCCCTCCATGAGGAGGATGAGGTAGGTTTCTTCCTACTATTTGAAGATGCTTCAGTTCTTTCAACTCCCAAATCTCCACCGGCACGTACGATTTATCCACACTCCGATTGATTCTCCAGTGTTGATGGATAATCAAGTACTCAAGAAACCACAACTTGTTTATCAATGGAGGGAGGTCTGCATTAGTAGTGAGGGAGAAGTACCTGAGCTTAATCAGCTTCACTACCTCAACCGGGAATTCGTAGAAACGGATGGAAAGTGCATCGAGTACCCTAACCAGTTTCAACTCCAAACACAATGGCACTTGATATTGATGATATGGACCAGTGCATAGCAAAGAACGTAGGCTTGTAACCGAGTTTATATAGCTATGTACCTCTTTGATGGCCAGCAAGGTGTTGTGGTAGATTGCAAGACGACGATTCTCTTCTATCTGTTGAATCGAACCATCACCATCATCATACCTATCTAAGATGCACATAAACTTGTTGCTCTCGCCTTCTTTTCTGCTCACATGTCTATAAACAACATGGAGGTTGAAATCCTTCGCCTCGGAATGAACACTATTGGACTGGAACGTATGGTTTCGAACCACAGCAAGACTGCTCGAGACAATGTAACCGAGAAGATCCCAATCTTGCTCATTAGCAAACCTCTCAGCACACCATAAGTTAATGATCCTAGAACGCCGGATCACATATTTTCTTGGAAACACACCCATGTAAAGAAAGCAAGCCTTGGACTTCTGAGACATGTAGTGGAAGCTCGATACGAGTGTATCGTATATTCGATCACAAGCATCTTCGAAAACAGTGTTCTTCATATCTGCAACCTCGTTCCAGTACTGGAGGGACTTCTCAGCCTCGGAGAGGTGGTCTGCAACGGTGAGGATTAGGAGAGGGAGGCCTTCACAGTTCTCTGCTATCTTCTTTCCTGGCTTGACAAGTTGAGGTGGGCAACGCTCTCCTTCTTTACTAAACACCTTCCTTTGCAGAAGCTCCCAGCTCTCATCTTCATTCAAGAACCGCATCCGCCATTGATAACCTGCGTAGTTATTGCTATGCCTGCTTGTAATCAAGACATAGCCATTGTAGGGCAGTAATGAGTAGAAGTTGTATCCGAACTCATGGTCCCATTGATCATCGAACACCATGAGGAACTTTCTACCCTCCAAACATCTCTTGAGATACTCACCCATGTCCTCATCTGCTTCCATAATCACATTGCTGTGGCTACTAACACTCACTTGAGCGATAACACCTCTCAAAACATCTTCATACTTAAAATTCTGACCAACCCTAATAAATACCCGACACTTATAGCTTTCTCTAACCAAGGGATCATGATAGAGACTTTGAGCAAGTGCAGTCTTACCGATGCCCGCCATTCCGGTGACGAGCAAGACCTTGAGAGCAGATCCCCATTCCTCATCAAGCATTTCATCTTTGATTTTAAGAAACAGATCAGACTGTCCAACCATGTCCCCAGAATCATCACTTGCTGATGAAGCATAAGCGTCAAGAAGTGGAGGAGGGGATGGCTTTTGAAGCTCTTGCATATACTCTATCCGCATCTTCATCGCTGCTGCTACGAAGCGATCGATATCATGCCTCAGGTGATGGAGGTCGAGGGAGAATCTGCCATAGGCTTGAGATTGGGAGAGAAACTGAGATGAAGCTTGAGATTCGATTATATCTTCTAGCTTGCATGCTTCGTCTCTTATTCTTGCCTCCACCTCCACCACTTGTTGGCTGTTGTTCTTAACGTCGTCGTATTTTTGGAGCGTTCTTCGTAGCCTTTTGGTGCTCCTCCGCGCAGACTGAAGGATTTTTCGAGTGGAGAAGGTAGGGGAAGTGCGAGGAGAAGTAAGAAGGGCGTGTATGGTGTGGAAAAGAGAAGTCACTGCAGCATAAGCCATGTTTTGGCGGCGGCGGGAGGGCTGAGCGCCGGTGGTGGCCGATCAAGTCAACTACTGAGAAGAGGTGATGTTACTTGTTAGTATAAATAATTCAATCTACTTGTAATACTATATAGTAATTGATAATTAATCAGATCTAATTTATAAGTGCATGTTTGTATTTATATACTCCCTCCGTCCACGATCTTTCTTCCCAATTTGACCCGATAGGAGTTTTAATAAATTGTGTTGACTTAGTTGGTAAAAGGTAAAATGTATTGAATGTTGTATAGTTAGTGGAGGATGTGGTTCATTTTATTGATGATGCAGTAGTGAGTGGAATAAGGGGTCCACATTAATAATCATATATATTGAGTAGTGTGTAGTTAGTAAAGAATGTGGCCTACATTATTAATGAAGTGTTGAGTTGTGAGTGGAGTAAAGGGTTGCCAAAAATAGAAGGAAAGTGTGAAGAAACTTAATGAACGGACCAATAAGAAAATTTAGGAAGAAGGATGGCAGTGGGGCAGTATTTCATTAAGTCATTTACTTAATTGATATCCCTAGCTAGCATAATATGTGTTTTGGGCTAGAGGTAACAAAATTTGATTCCTGCATCTGATATAAAAATTTAAAAGTTTTTTGGCTAGTACAATTATTTCTTTAAATTGGGTAGGTGCAACCACTATATTATTACCCCAAGATGATAAATCCAATCAAGAAAAGACAAATTTCGTTGACCGGAATCGTGTGATTTTCCAAAACAATTTATTTATTATAATATTTATTTTTAAATTGAGATCAGACTACATGTTAGTTTTTTTGAATACATACTACATGTTGGTTAATTGTTCAAAGTTGTGGAGAAATATTGCATCTGTTTTTATTCCTTAGTACGGTAGTTAATAGGAAAATTATTCCATTTGAAAACGAATAAATTATATATACTCCCTCTGTCCCACTAAATTAGACCCATTTGTATTAAAATAATACACTCATCTACTTTTCAAATGGGTCTAATTTAGTGGGACGGAGGGAGTATAAGTTATGAGTTTAATATACCAAAACGACTGCAATATCCTGTAGCTGAGACATTTGTGAATGAACGTACTAATGTATTTGAACTCCAAGTCAGTTGTTCATGGAAATGAGGACAACACATGAGGTATCATAACTAAGGTACCCAGGCTTCCTTATTATGATTTTATTGTCAATTTTAATATATTTAGAATCTATTTTCGAAAACAAAGTGTATGGATCTATGTCAGATATTATGACGCTTGTATCTGGATACGAATTTTAATTTTTTTAAATCCAATAAATTTAGATCTAAATCAAAATTTTTGCCTATGAATTTGATTCAAATCTGCAAATCAGATCTGCCTTATTATCATCCTATTCTTCAAGCATTTAAATGTGATTAATTTGACTCTTCTAGAAATCTGGCAATATCAAAATAGAACTCTTCAAGAGTATAACGCGAACTTTCAATTTCAAATAAAAATTAAAAATTTATTAATTAGTTTTATTGTTAAGTTTAGTTTTTTTTTTTTCTTTTTTCTTTTTGTCTTTTCTAGATATGTATCCACATTGAGGCAACAATAAAAAACTTAAATTAGCCTTAAAATATTTTCAGTTAATAAGAGTGCCTATCAACTTCAAACAAACATATTTTCCATGCAATGATAATGACATCAAATTTATTAACATTTTTTTTTATGATTTATATCAAGAGCTTTCAATTTAATTTTTAAAACTTTTAAATAATTATTGATCATGATTCATTACAGCAGTATATATATTTTTTTACTTTTAATAAATATTAATTATAATGATAAATTTGGTGGTTTGAGACAAATATTCTAGTGGTTGCAACCACTCAAATATGAAGAAAACATTGGCTACACAACAAGATTAAGGCATTGATCATCACCATTAAACTAATTACTATCATTTGACTGAGAAATGCAAGGCTGGATTTGATTGATTCATATAACAGTAGTATTCATCTTTGAGAAAATGCATTCAGTCTCAACTCTCTCCCTCCAAACATGGCTTATGCTGCTGTGACTTCTCTCTTCCACATCATACACCTCCTCCTAACTTCTCCTCACACTTCCCTCTCCTCCTCCACCACAAAGCTCCTCAAGTCTGCGCGCAGAACCACCAAAAGGGTGCAGCAAACGCTCCAAAAATCCGACTACAATGGCGAAGGAGTGATGGCTGTGGAGGCACGAATAAGCGACGAAGCACGTAAACTAGAAGACCTCATCGAATCCGAAGCCTCAGCTCAGTTTCTCTCCCAAGCTGAAAACCATGGTAAAGGCAGCAGGCTCTCCCTCAACCTCCTTCACTTGAAACACGACGTCGGTTGCTTCATAGAAGCAGCGAGGAAGTTGAGGATCGAGTATACGAAAGAGCTATACGAGCCCTCCCCTCCTCAAGAGGAGGAAGCTGCTTGTGATGGTGATGCTACTGTTTCATCAATAAGTGACATGGTTGGATTGTCTGATCTGTTTCTTCAAGTCCGAGGCCACGTTCTTGCCGGATATCCGGGTGATTATTTCAGCGGCGTACTGCTCGTCACTGGAATGGCGGGTATTGGCAAGACAGCACTTGCTAGATTGGTTTTCAATGATGGTTTAGTGAGGAAGAATTTTGAGTGCTTTGCATTTGTTAGGGTGGGGCAGACGTATGAATATGAAGGGGTTTTGAGAGATGTTATAGCTCAAGTGAACGTTGATATGACTATGGAAGAAGAAGAGAGTGTAGAAGAGTGCTTTGGGAGGTGTTTGAAGGGTAGAAAGTATCTCATCGTGTTGGATGATTTATGGGACATAGAGTTCCTAATCTACTTTGACAGCATTAGGTCATCATCAAATGGCTCTATCTTGGTCACAAGTAGGATTCAGAACTACTTGGGGCTGTATGAATACCAGATGAGGCTCTTGAGTGAGGAGGAAAGTTGGGAGCTTCTACGCAAGAACGTGTTCGACGAAGAAGAAGGAGAGCGTTGCCCTCCTCAACTAGTCAAGCCGGGGAAGGAGATCGCCAAGAACTGTGAAGGGCTTCCTCTTCTCATCCTCACTGTTGCAGAGCACCTCTCTGAGGCCGAAAGGGACTCGGATTACTGGACAGAGGTAGCAAGTATGAAAACCTCTGTTTTCGAGGATGCATGTGACCAAATATACGAGATACTTGTACCGAGCTACCACTTCTTGAACCAGAACTCGAAGGCTTGCTTTCTGTACATGGGTGTTTTCCCAAAGGACTATGTAGTGACAGGTTCCAGGATCATCAACCTATGGTGTGCAGAGAGGTTTACTAGTAATCTTACTGAGTTTGTATACATTCTTGACTACATTGTATCAAGTAATCTTGCTGTGTTTCGCCAGAAGGTGTTTAGTAACAGCTTTTGGGTCAAGGCTTTCAGTCTCCATATCGTGTACAGGCATCTGAGCAGACGAGAAGGCGAGGAGAGCAAGTTTATGTTCGTCTTGGATAGGTTCGATCCGGATGGTTCGTACGAACGGATGGAAGACAAACGTCGTCTTGCAATCCACCACAACACCTTGCTGGCCATCAAAGAGGTGCATAGCTATATAGACTCGGTTACAAGCCTACGTTCCGTGCTGTGCACTGGTCCATACCATCAATATCAAGTGCCATTGTGTTTGGGGCTGAAGCTGGTTAGGGTACTCGATGCACTCTCCATCCGTTTCTACGAATTCCCGGTTGAGGTAGTGAGGCTGATCCAACTGAGGTACCTCTCCCTCACTAGTAACACGACCCTCCCTCGTTCCATACACCGGCTTCGCTTCCTCCAGTTCTTGATTCTCCATCAGCATTGGAGGATCAGTAGGGACATTGCAGCTAAGTCGTATGTACCAGTGGAGGTGTGGGAGCTGCAGGAGCTCGAGCACCTTCAGATCGTGGGAAGAAACCTGCCCGGGCCTCCTCCGGGCGGGATTCTTCCCAAGCTGAAGAAGCTTCTAGACGTTGGTGTTCAGAGCTGTGCTAAGGGTGTTCTTGAGTGTCTCCCTAAGCTAGAGAAGCTAAGAGTCCAGATTGAGTCATCACCAAATGCTGATCAAACCATATCTTGCTTTGATCACGTTTCTTGCCTCATTGAGCTTAGATCACTTGTTGGTGCTGTCATCAACCCTAAACTCATGCCTCATTCACAGCTTCTGTTATTCACAGCTGTGAGTAACAATCTGAGAAGGTTGAGTTTGAAGGGGTTTGGGTATCCATGGGAGGAAATGAGCAAGATTGCAGAGTTAATGCAAGGTCTTGAAATCCTCAAATTGCAGTGCTTTGCATTTAGAGGGGAGAAGTGGGAATCAGAGGAGATGAGATTCTCCAAGCTTAAGTATCTGTTGATTGAAGATGCAGATCTTGTGGAATGGACGGCCACGATTGAAACCTTTCCACTTCTTTCTTGTCTGAGGATGAAAAGCTGCTATAAGGTGCATGAGATTCCTGTCTTTGGACCTCTTAGAAGAATTGAACTGGTTGATTGCAATCCTTTAGCTGAGACTTGTGCAAAACAAACTCATGCACAAGAGCTTCATGTCAGTTACTCCTGGAAATGATCTATTCTAATATTATACTCCATACACCCGTTCCCATTTTATATTATCTAATCGTGTGATATCTCGTAATTAAGGGGGGTGTATTGGTTTGGGATTTCGTAGGATTTTAAAAGACTTTTTTGTTGTAAAAAAATCCGTTGGTATTCAATCAGGATTTCATGTCATTTAAAAATAATCCATTGGTATTGAATCAGGATTTTTAAGATTTTTTAAAGAGTCCAGTGAAATCCATCGGTATTCATTCAAGACTTTTTACAATTTAAAAAGAATCCACTGGTATTCAAAAATAAAAGGATTTTACGGGATTGTTGTGTTACACAGATTTTGATGGACTTTTTAGTAGAATTTATAATTACTAACAATCCGGTCAAAACCCATGAGATTTCACTGGATTCTTAAACTATAAATATAACCCTATTCACCCCGCTACATACTGCCTTATTCACTGTTTCATATTACATTAATTATATTTTCCTCTTCTTGCTTCTTCTCTCTTCCCAGTCTCTCATCTACCACTTCGCTCCCTCTTTCGCAGTTCGGCTGGTACGCAATAACGCAGGTTAGATGAAATTTTAATAATCTGATTATTATTTTATTTCTTTTGCAAAATTACTGCGTTATTGAATCTTGAGAGTTAAGACTGCATTCTTCACCTTCAAAATTTATTAATTGATCTTATATAACACAATTTATATTTATTTTCAACTAATTCCATATTGCATACGGATATAATATTTATTAAATAAAACATATATTCCGTATATATTATCTTCAGTTTGCAAAATAAAACCCTAATAAAAAAATTTATATACAATTATATATATTAATAACACTATCGAGTAGAAAAGATAATGAGATTATGAATTGTATGCAAATATACTGAGAAACATAAACTAAAATAATCATTTTAATAAATAATAATATTTAAAATAAAAGATAAAAAATTATCAATTTAAAGCATATAGATGATCAATTTTCTTATGTTCTCGTGTAAACGAGTATTTTTATCTTATATTTTTAAATATATTTTCTTTAATAAATGTGAATATTTTTACTCATGAACTCACATGGTATTAGAAAAACACAAATTTGTTGATTATGTATGTGCAATGTCTATTTTCATTTCTTAGATGTTACATTGAATTTCATTATTTTGTAATTGCGTTAGTTGTTTGTTCTTTGTCCCTTGTTGCATAACTTTATCTGATGTTTGTTTTCGATCAAATAATTTAGGGGTGGTTTCATCCATATCTTTTTATGTATATATAAAAATCAATCACACTCATGTATTATTTTTTTTAGTAATTCAAATGGGAGATTCACAAGGAAATAATAAAGGAAAGAGAAAAGAAATGATATTATGGAGAATTATTATTATTATTTATTATTATTATTATCATTTTGTATTCGACTCTTTATATATTCGAATGTATGAAAAAAAAAATCATGAACTGTCGTATGTCATAAATCATGAAATTCTGCAAAGTTTATAAAATCTTACAGAATCCATTAAAATCCTGATTAAAAAGTCTTTACAGAATCCTGCAAACTACAAAATCCTATAGAATCCATTAAAATGCTGATTAAAAAGTCTTTACAAAATCCTGCAAAATCTTAAAAGTCATAAAAATCCTGAAAAGTCTTTAAAATCTGCAGGACTTTTTTCAGCTTAAAAAGTCTTTTAAAATCCCAAACCAATACACCCCCCTAAATTACTTAATAAAAAGTCCATTTGATATTAAAAATTGTACAGCAACAACAGTCGGCCACCATTTTTTGACAATAACTCTGTCGTTATATATATAGTCAAATGGAATATTTTTCCTATTAACTACCGTAGACGAACATGTAGTGTGGCGACTGACGTGGGATACCTCGAACTCAATTTAAAAATAAAAATAAAAATAAAATAAATAAATAAATTGTTTTGGGAACTCACACGATTCCGGTCAACGAAATTAATTTGTATTTTTCTTGATTGGATTTATTTTTTTTATCTTGGGGTAATAATATAGTGGTTGCACCTACTCAATTTCAAGAATTAACTCATGTAATAGCTAAAAACTTAAATTTTATAAGTATCAGATACAGGAACCAAAAAATTATTTATAGTAAATCAACATGTTACACTTACCGTACATAATTTAATTTAAAATAATACTTCCTTCATTCTAATATTGTTGGTCTCCTTATTTCCGACACGCAAATCAATAAATATTTACTTATGGAACATTAGATCAAAAAGCCTTTACTAATTTTTTGTCATTCTAAATAAGAGATCAATAATATTGTGACGTCCTAAAATAGTAAAAGGATTATAAATATTGGAACCGATGGATGGAGTATATAAGATGAGACTTAAATTCTACCCACTATACTTATATTTTCATTAAAATCAAAACACGTGAATAAAAAAAATTTGTATCGAGCGAAAATATGCTTAACGCACCTATCATCACCATTATTTATATTAATCATTACTCTACTGAGATGGGACAAATTTAGCAGCTGGATTTGAATTAATTCACTTATTAATAATAATAATTTATTATTATTATGATTAATTGTATTAATGTTGGAGAACATGCATCTTCTGCAAGTTTGACTGAAGGCTTCAGCCATCATACTAACAGCACCGCTTCTCAGTAGTTGACTTGATCGGCCACCACCAGCTCAGCCCTCCCGCCGCCGCCAAAACAAATCTCTCTCGATTCAAACATGGCGTATGCTGCGGTGACTTCTCTTTTCCACACCATACACACCCTTCTTACTTCTCCTCGCACTTCCCCTACCTTCTCCACTCGAAAAATCCTGCAGTCTGCACGGAGGAGCACCAAAAGGCTACGACGAACGCTCGAAAAATACGACGACATTAAGAACAACAGCCAAGAAGTGGTGGAGGTGGAGGCACGAATAAGAGATGAAGCATGCAAGCTAGAGGATCTAATCGAATCTCAATCTTCATCTCAGTTTCTCTCCCAATCTCAAGCCCATGGCAGATTCTCCCTCGACCTCCATCACCTGAGGCATGATATCGATCATTTCGTAGCAGCATCGGTGAAGATGAGGATAGAGTATATGCAAGAGCTTCAAAAGCCATCCCCTCCTCCACTTCTTGACGCTTATGCTTCATCAGCAAGTGATGATTCTGGGGACATGGTTGGACTATCTGATCTGTTTCTTAAAATCAAAGATGAAATGCTTGGTGAGGAATGGGGATCTGCTCTCAAGGTCTTGCTCGTCACCGGAATGGCGGGCATCGGTAAGACTGCACTTGCTCAACGTCTCTATCATGATCCCTTGGTTAGGGAAAGCTATCAGTGTAGGGTGTTTATTAGGGTTGGGCAGAAGTTTAAGTATGAAGATGTTTTGAAAGAAGTTATATCTCAAGTGAGTGCTAGTAGCCATAGCCATATGATTATGGAAGCAGATGAGGACATGGGTGAGTATCTCAAGAGATGTTTGGAGGGTAGAAAGTTCCTCATGGTGTTCGATGATCAATGGGACCATGAGTTCGGATACAAATTCTACTCATTACTGCCCTACAATGGCTATGTCTTGATTACAAGCAGGCATAGCAATAGCTACGCAGGTTATCAATGGGGGATGCGGTTCTTGAATGAAGATGAGAGCTGGGAGCTTCTGCAGAGGAAGGTGTTTAGTGAAGAAGGAGAGCGTTGCCCACCTCAACTTGTCAAGCCAGGAAAGAAGATAGCAGAGAACTGTGAAGGCCTCCCTCTCCTAATCCTCACCGTTGCAGACCACCTCTCCGAGGCGGAGAAGTCCCTTCAGTACTGGAACGAGGTTGCAGAGATGAAGAACTATGTCTACGAAGATGCTTGTGATCGAATATACGATACACTCGTATCGAGCTTCCACTACCTGACTCAGAAGTCCAAGGCTTGCTTTCTCTACATGGGTGTGTTTCCAAGAAAATATGTGATCCGGTGTTCTAGGATCACCAACTTATGGTGTGCTGAGAGGTTTGCTAATGAGCAAGATTGGGATCTTCTCGGTTACATTGTCTTGAGCAGTCTTGCTGTGGTTCGAAGCCTTACGTTCCAGTCCAATAGTGTTCATTCCGGGGCAAAGGATTTCAACCTCCATTTTGTGTATAGGCATGTGAGCAGAAAGGAAGGCGAGAACAACAAGTTCATGTGCATCTTAGATAGGTATGATAATGATGATGATGATTCGATTCAACGGATAGAAGAGAATCGTCGTCTTGCAATCTACCACAACACCTTGCTGGCCATCAAAGAGGTACATAGCTATATAAACTCGGTTACAAGCCTACGTTCTATGTTATGCACAGGTCCTTATCATCAATATCAAGTTCCATTGTGTTTGGAGTTGAAGCTGGTTAGGGTACTCGATGCACTTTCCATCCGTTTCTACGAGTTCCCAGTTGAGGTAGTGAAGCTGATTCAGCTCAGGTACCTCTCCTTCACTACTAATGCAGACCTCCCCCCATTGATAAACAAGTTGTGGTTTCTTGAGTACTTGATTATCCATCAACACTGGAGAATCAATCGGAGTGTGGATAAATCATATGTGCCGGTGGAGGTTTGGGAGTTGAAAGAGCTGAAGCATCTTCAACTAGTAGGAAGAAACCTACCTCATCCTCCTCAAGGAGAAAGCCTATCCAAGCTTAGAAATCTTCTAGATGTTGGTGTTCAAAGCTGTGCCAAAGGTGTTCTTGAAAGTATTCCCAACTTAGAGAAGCTAAGAATCCAAATTGAGGCAGGCCCTGGTGTTGATGCTTCTCAAGCCATCAACTGCTTTGATCATATTAGTTGCATCAATTACCTAAGATCACTTGGAAGTGTGATCATCAACCCTAAGCTCATGCCTAGGTCTATGGCCCCACCTAGGCTTCTTTTATCCGTGAATAGTCTTAGCAAGTTGAGTTTGAGTGGCTTTGGATATTCATGGGAAGACATGGACAAGATTGCAGAAATCCCTTTTCTTACAGTCCTCAAACTGCAGTGTTATGCCTTTAGAGGGGAGAAATGGGAAGCAAGAGAATCCCATCAATTCTCATTCCTTAATTGTCTGTTGATTGAGGATACAGATCTTGTGCAGTGGACAGCTGGAACTGAGACATTCCCTAGTCTTCAAACCCTAAGGATGAAACACTGCCCTAAATTGAAAGAGATCCCTTTGTTTAGATCTGTGGAGAAGATTGAACTTGTTGATTGCAATCCTGCAGTTGAGGCTTTTGCAAAGCAGTTTAAACCAGAGCAACTCCAACTCAATTATGAACTTCATGTCAATTACTCATGGGAATGATGGGTTGGACACACTGGTTTGACGAGGATCAGGAACCAATTCGAATTTGGATCTTGACATGTCGGTGGTTTTTAGCCGTAGGTCAGGAAGTTGGTGGGCTCATCTAAGAGATCATCGAAAACGACTTCCATATCAATATCATATCCATGGCGTCTTCAATAGTCAGCCCCAACATCCATCCTTTTCTCCTTCAAGACTTTATAACAATCGACTTGATCGTTGATTCGTATTGTTCTCTCTGACGTTCCACCAATTTGTATTCCCGCAAGTTGGAAAGTGCTTTGTAATTTTATTTGGTGTGCGTGTGTTGGGTTAGCGGTAACATGCTCGAGAACCAAAGTTTTGTATTTGAATCACACGTGATTTGATCTTTAAAGAGGGTGTTTGGTTTATAAGATTATATTGTGCCAAGATTCAATTTTGCCTTTCTATCCAAGATAAAACTTATCTTTAGGGGTAGGCCAAGACTAAAATCATTAGTATTAGCTACCTAAGATTCAATCTTGGCTTTCTGTCCAAGATTCAATCTTACTAATCAAACACCCCCAAATGGATTTCTCAACTTAAAAAAAAGAATTAATCTTTCACTTTTATATTATTTAATTGATGCATTACATATAATATTTTTTTATAATTACGTGATAATATATTAGTCAATATATTATTATTTTAATAACTTTCATATAATATGAATTATACAGTCAAAATTATTTCTAATTCAAAACTGAGAAGCCCAATTATTTCTCATTTAATAAATTTTCTACAAAATTTTATACACGGTAGATGGTTTGCCACGTGGTAAGTATAAAGTGTATAATACAAAGCTGAGAAGCCCAATTAAAAGTCAGAAAACTGAGAAGCCCAATTACAAACTTAGATATGTACATGTACTTACTAATTAAATTTAAAATTAAGATAAAAATTATAAATTAAGATAAAAATTATAAATTATAAAATTACCTTTTACAGGAAATTAATTTTTCTTTTTCATATTTTACTTCCATAAGAAAGTACTAAAAATAATTAATAATTAAAATAATCGAAGAAATGTCTATATAGAAATAGCTTTTCTTTCTGTGGACTGGACTGGCTCTATTATACATTATCTCAGCTCAATTAATTCACCTTAATTAAATTTTAAAATAATTTGGTTGAAAAGTGTGCATGTGATTCCATTTGTGTACCTTGATTAGTTTCTCTTTTCAAGTTAACTATTATGTGGTAGTGTGCAATTATGTATTCAGTTCATCCCACTAAATTTGACACAATTTATTTATTTGGACGTTCCACTAATTTGACACATTTCTAAAATAGTAAAATTTATCATTTTAAAAGGGTGTGGACCTTACCATCTTTATCATTTTTTCACTACTTTATACACTCTCCTTAATAACCGTACCCAAAATTTTTGTGTCATGTTTATTGGGACGGAGTGAAGTATTATTCTAACTTTAACTAAACCCAATAGAGCAATATCAAGAGCATATTCGTACAAATCCCATATTGACATAAACAGCCTTTACTGTTGCCAAAAGAAGAACCAACTTATCAAATTTAGATATATCTTTACCTAATTAATTTCATATTGAAAAAATCAAGTGGCTTAAAAATAAAAGTGGATTTAATTAATTAAAGGACATACACACAGCAGCTGTGTGTGACATCCAGTACCGCTGCGCCGCCGCCGCCGCCACCACCATCTACATATCTACCAACCCTCAGTACTTCAGGAGAAAAGATAGATAGCTCATCTTTCAGTCTTTCTATATATCAGAAGAAACAACCCTAACTAGCTACTGAAAAACAAACTTGGCCTGATCAGAGAAAGATGGTTGCTCAAGGAAGACTTCTAGAATCTTCTTAGAAGGTTCGTAGATTCTCTTCTTCTTCGATCCTTCTCTTAGGGAATCAAGCCGCTCGGTCCGAATTCGCCCTTAATTACTTTTTTTCCATTACCACTCATTAGGGTTTTGTGTTGAGTGTTTAGTTACTATTTTATTTCAACTAAGGTTTATTGATGATTTTGGTATAAATAAGCTCGACCTTGTTTGATTTATTATATTTTTTCTGCATTGGTGTTGCTTTAAAGCGTTGAGAATATATTTAAATGAATTATACCATATATTTCTTCTTTTAATTTGCTATTTCTTCCGGCTTGATTCCTTGAGTTTTGCATTGCACTTATTAATTTCCATAACCCTTATATATATAGTTAAATAAAACGAATTATTAATTACTATCTAAAGAAAAATTATAAAGTATATGTATATATACAAATATATCAACCCTACACATAGTTTTCATCATCATGTAATTAATTGTACATTTATTAGTTGAAGATCTCCATCTCTATTCTAGTTTTTCGAGTATCAAACAAATGTTCGAGTACCTGAATTTCGAGATTAATTTTGACTGATAAATAATAATAAATTATGATTATTATTTATTTAAATGAAGAATTTGAATAAAAGTTGCTTTAGGCAGAATAAATTAGTTCTAGGGTGCATGAGTTAATGTTTTGACTCTGATAAAGTGATCTATATACATACTTTAATTACCAGCTTTGGTTCCACTTTCTTGTCAACTTTGAGTGAAAAATTTTGTGGCCAAACACAATGGGATGATGGAAAAGTGCAACTTTACCAAAAAGTGACTATACTGTAAATGGTTTTGCATATTTTGAAAATTAATCATCATTTAATGATTTAAATATATAGTTTTAAAAACAAATTCATTCCTCGTTTGAACAGTGAGATTTTCAATATTTGTTTTTTAATCTTGAAGTTAATTAAATTTTGAACAATAACTGTTTATATTCCGTAAATAAGTTTGAAAGTTCAACAAAAAATCAATGTTTATTATGTATGATGTATGTGTTGTAATAGTTGAATACTTAACATCCGAGACCAGATGTCTCGAATATAAATTGATGGTTATGGTATTGTACAATCTCGATAATTAATCCTATAAAAATAAAAATAAATTGAGAATAGGTTCAATCTTGATAATTATGATAAATCAAGTAATAGTCATGTGAATAAAAAATCCAAAAATATAGTATTAGTACCTAAAACACCTCTTAGTCTTCTTAATATTACAATATTAAAAATAAATTTTTCACAAAGTGGACAACATTTATAGATTTCAAGGTAACAAAAAAAAAAAAACTAAATAATTTTTAAAAAGAATTAAAAATAAAGTTTACTATATTAAAGGGGAAAAGACGGGCCGGTCCATTATGACCAAATATTGGGCAAAAAAAACCATCAAAAAAACTTATTATCATGCGGCCCCAAATTACAAGTGGATGGACCAAAAAACCACCCATATAAATCGCGCCTCTCCACTTCAATTATCCCCTCCTT
>JAPKLX010000036.1:1094210-1188232 GCA_026898415.1 Leonotis leonurus
TTTGACTACAAGTTCACCCAGGTGGACCTTAGAGACATTTATCCTATATTAAAACATCTGCTTCGGCCCATTTCCTCTTTAAAATAATGATCCATTATATAATGGGCCTGACAATGAAATAAAACCAAGCAAGTAAGGCCCATTTATAACCATTTTTTAAGTCCGGCCCATTTAGGATTTCGTATTAATTAACGGCATTCAGTTTTGGGGGTTTTGGTGGCGCCAAAAATGTTGCTCTCTGTAAGCGCCCAAGCTTTTTATTCAGCTTCCTCTCTGCTTTCTCTGAGGACTTTCGTCAAACACGTTCCAACACTCAAACAATCGACGCTAAAACTTCGCCATTTCTATGCCGGAGAAAGCGTTACCTCACGCGCTGCCGCACCTTCATTCACCACCGCCGCAGCTGGTAACCCCAATTTTGAAGAGCTGACCTCTCACCAAAAGCATCAAGTTCGTCTCTACATCGACTCCCTCCTCCAATGGAACCAGGTGCCACACATTATTTCTTACACCGTGTATTCGGATGATTGTTTTTTATTTTAGACGATGTTGAATTGTTTCGGGTGTGCAGAAAATGAATTTGACGGCGGTGAAAGAGGAGAACGAGGTGATGGAGAGGCACGTGGAGGACTCTCTGGCGATAATCGAACCAGTTAGAGATTCATATATGTCTCGCTGTGGGAATTCTTTTGAGAATTTGAGTGTTGTTGATGTTGGAAGTGGAGCAGGGCTTCCTGGGTTGATTCTCGCCATTGCATGCCCTAGTACGCACCATGATTGGAACTTTATATCAGTGAGAATGAGTTGTATATGTTACATTCTTACTGCGGATTTTGTGTTGCTCAGCATGGAAGGTGACTCTGTTGGAGTCCTTGAACAAGCGCTGCGTCTTCTTGGAGCATGTTGTCGGCCTCATCGGCCTGCATAATGTTCAAATTCTACGAGATCGAGCTGAGGTATATAGTTTCATGGAAACGATATTTATACATAATTATTAAAATTAACTTTTTTTATTCCAAGCAAAGTGGAGTGTGGAATTAAACGTAGTTTTATCTATCTTTATGTGATGAAGTTTGCATAAGTTATGAATTGTTAAAGGATAAATTGTTGGAACCGGAGCTTTTTGGTTATTTAATGGTGGGAGAAAGTGAGTTGAACGTACGAAGAAGATAATTAATTTAGGGCTTTTCTGTAGGAATTTATTTATATGGATGATTTAGGGCTTTTCTATAGGAATTTATTTATATGGATGAAATAAATCACGTCTCATAACTGCAATCCCAAAAAATAGGAGTGAATTGACTGGTTGAACAACAGAATTCACGCAAAAAAGAAATGGCCCTAGCGACCGCTGTCACCTAGCGATCGCTAGGTGAACTTTCTGTCTTCGCAAAAACTGAAGGCCCAACGGGCGCTACCCATTATTAAGCTGCTTCTGTGGCATTGCTTACTTGCTGGTATAATTGTATCAATAGTGATTTAGTATCGTGACTGATCTGTTTTCGGATATGTCACTTGATTCGGGTGTATGCTGATGTATAATCTGTTCTCTGTATAGGACAGAATATAGGACAAAACCTTGACTACAGAGAGAATTTTGATGTTGCAGTTGCTAGAGCGGTTGCAGAAATGAGAGTTCTTGGTAAATACTGGCTACTAATTTTCTTTAATTTAGTTTCTGCCATCTATCGGTCTCTAAGAATTTTCTTATTGCTGAGTGAAGCTGAATATTGTCTTCCTCTAGTCCGAGTTGGTGGTTTGTTTGTGGCAGCAAAGGGTCATGATCCACAGGTATGTTATTCAGTGTTAAGTCATTTCTGTTATTATTGTCTGTAGTTTACACGAATTGTAGGTTGAACATTCATTTAGTTTGTCCTCCTATGGTTTTAATATTAGATTCTTATTTTATTTTAGATACACATGCATTTGGTTACATGATTTTGTTTTGGAATATGCACAAATATTGAGATACATGCATCTACTTTGTAACTTGTGATGTAATATATAGCATCCCCTTCAGGAGGAAGTTGCAAATGCTGAAAGAGCTATTCATTTGATGGGTGCTTCTCTCTTGCAAACATCTTTTGGTATGCATCTATTACTTCTTTATTTTCATTTATTCATCTTTTAAACTATCCCCTAGTTATTAACCCCATCGGTCTTTTGCTTTCTTTGTTGCACCCACTTTTTCACCTTTATCCGATTAAGCTATTCTTTCTACTTGAGTTCACAACGCTTGAGACCACTTTTCATCTATCTTTTATTTATAATACTGTTTGGGGATTTCTAAAGAAGGTTGTGCTAACTCTCTATCTTTCCCTATATTCTTAAAGTATCACTACCATTACCATGTCCTAACCATTATCAACTTTTTCTCTCACCTGGTAATCCAAGGATAAGCCAGGGTAATCTGGGATGCCGTCAAAGCATCTTTAGTAGAATTGTCTTCCTAATATCTTCATTTGGCTAATGCAATAACTCGTAAGAGTAATTAAAACATAATCGTTCGAAGCTAGAGTTGGTGTTTTCAATGTCAATCATATCCATCAAATGTGAAGTGTAAAATCAAGCTAAACTTGTGTTAATCGCTAACAAAATCATGTGCTTCATTTCAGTGGAATCTCATAGCAAATATGGACAAAGAACGGCCATTATTTGCCTGAAAGACGGGCCTACTCCAAGAAAGTATCCTCGGGCTCCAGGTACCCCTGCAAAGCTACCTCTATGAAGTAGTTGTTACACCTGCAAGGCTAGTTAGCTATCTCTTATATTGTATAATCATATACCTTTTTATCGACAATTAGGATTCCTCAATCATTCAAATTAGAAACACTTTGATGTACATCATATATTTTTCTCTTCTTTTCTTGCTGATCCTCTTCTGCACTAGTGCTTACTTGTTTTTGTTTTTATCGACAATTAATTCTTGTCTTGTTGAACCCACTTTTTGCTTAAGTTTTGAAGGAAATTGGTACGGATGAATGATATTTAGGAGGGTTAGTAACATGTGATATGATGGGGTGTAGTTCTATAAGGAATAGTGACTTCAAATGGAACATATAACCGAAAGGGAAACATGAATGGTCATTCCATTCTCTTACGATTCATGCATACCAATCGCTCCAAACCCTTTAATCTAGAACCGTTAAGGTAGATAGCGCGTCGTAATCCAATTTAGGAGAACATTAATAACCTACAACTCAGCTAATTCAAGCTTTGACGATGCTCATTAATTTTACTTTGGAATCATTCCAAAATGACTATGAAGCTAGCTAGCTACTCTAGAGCCTCTTTCCCTTTCCCTCATTCTTTCAATAGGTTCTCTATTCATGACAAATTGTTGTAGTTTGCCTAAACAACTTGAACGGTGAAAAGGTGGGTGTTAGAATATATTTATTTTTCTTTTATTTTTTCAAGTAGTGAATTAGGTACACAATGTTGACAATTACTTTAAATATGTAAAGGTTGGTAGTATTTACTTTTTACCTTCCATGACCAAAGAATGTGTAAGGCAATCACTCCTTCCCTAATTTTTACTATATAACATACTGAAATATCACATAGCGGATATGGTAAACTAGGAATGATATTAATTATCAATTATTTTATTTTATTTTATAACTTACACTTCAGGTTGTGAGCACATGCATAGTACTACACCACTACTAGTACTACTATATATATGTGCCTATGCATTCTGACATCCTAAAGTTTCAACGGCAAGATCAACGTATTTGAGTATGACACTATACATATATATATATATATATGAAATGGATAAAACGAGAACTAATTTTTATATAGGAACTAGGAATGATCTGGACTATCGATCTCTGTATAATTTATGGTTCAGATTATTTATGCATCAAATTCATGCATAGAATACATTGAAATTATAATGTATTGGTTGATGAATAAAAATACATTATCATGTTATGCAACAATATATCACGTGTAATGCATCCAAATAATGTGTAATATGCATAGACTTAGTTCTCACCGAATACTACCCCATATGTATATAAATAATTGCATCAACATTATTATAAGCAATAAATAAATTTTATTCAGCAATATGTTAAATTTACTAATGGTTGAACTATTACTTAGTGCTGGCTTTTTTGGTATGCCAAATAAAACCTTTACACTCTGTAGAAAAGTGATCGACTTTACCCGGTTGGTTAAGATAGCCAAATGGGTTTCCATCCAAAGTAATAAAATATTTATTTTATGAAAAAAGTTTTGAATGGTATTTCATGATTAGTGGAATCATAGAGTGGCTTTTAAATATTTATATTACCCCATTTTGCAAAAAGGCTTTGCAGAAAACACAATGGTGGTTGGCCACCTTGCTCTACCCTATTGGAGTCTGATTCGAGAACATTGAAATAACATAGTATAGTATAGTAATTATGCTCGGTCTTCTAGAAATGCTAGTCAAAAATATAAGTTTTCACATCTTAAATATACTATTAGATTCTCTATATAGAGCCATGAGCAAGTATATTTAATGGGTACTAGTATTTTTTTTATGAATATATATATAGCCTCCTATGTATATGTCTATATTTATATGTTGGTTTGGAAGATATTAGACAAATTGTTATCCCAATATTGGTGACGTCAGAATTGGCAACTAGAGTAGATTAGAGTAGAGAATAGAAGAGAAGAGTGTTGGATAGTTCTTTAGCGTACCAATTATGTGGCTAATTATACTAGGTTATTAGGCTAAAATAATCCTTCATATTAGATATTGATAAGAACAATTTTGACCAGTTTACCTATCTAACCTTAATTTTGGTTTAAGTTTTCAAATTTAAATAGTTTTTCTTTCTTTTTTTTCGAATTTTTAGTTTTCATTTTTCTTCAAAAAGATAATTATAATATTCTAAACTCGAGTTCGCGGAATTCATGTAAAAATAATTAATAAGAATGAAAATTAGAATATATATATAACACAAAACTCGTGAAATCGATTTCGCAAGATTTCGTGTGCTATCCATTATACACATGAACAAACGGATCTTGTGTTATACACATGAACAGACGGATCTTGTGAATTTGAGTTTGCGGAATTTATGTGTTATTCCAATGTATACGTTATGTGCAAAAATTAAATTAAAATGAATGTGGAGGGTTAAGTTGATCCAATTTTTTAAAAAAATCAATAATTTGTAATCGGATGATAATGTTAATGTTGTAGTTGTGATTGATAAAAAAATCCAAAATAAACTCATTTTGGGATAATCCTTATTTCTTAAAAATGAGCTATTGTAGCATTTGCCCTATTACACTAACCAATTATGGGGCTAATAAACTCATAGAGGCACATATCAATCTAAGTACTTGATTATTAGGTAGGAATAGATAATCAATATCAAGAGTCACAAGTTAACATCCACAAAGAAAATAACAAAAAACTCAAATTAGATTGTTAAAGGGAAAAAGACTAGTAATCAAGAGTTAAAATGCTATACTCCTAAAGGTGATTATATAGAGAGACATAATTCCCAAACTTTGATATCACAATCAAGACTAGCACTATAGAGAAGAAAATTAGATGGAATATTAGAGGTGTTGTCATTATTTTTATGATCAAATGCTAGTGTGATGCATTTGATAGGCCCTCTGTGCCCTTCAAGAACTCCTACACATATGTATGATTTCCCAATCCCTCTCCATATCCTCACTGTTTTATCAGCAGACCCACTGCAAATCATGTCTGTTGCAGTGGCCAAGCACAGCACAGCCTCAGCATGCCCCCTCAGCGCCGCCACCGCCGCCATTCCGCCTCCGGCTGCGGCGGCCCACACGCGTACTGACCGGTCGGAGGCGCCGGAGTACAGAACTGTGCCGTCTGTGCTGATCGCCAAGGTATTGATTCCTGCCTTGTGTTTCACCAGTGTTGCATCTAAAGAGTAAATCTTGTCTCCATGTTTCTTCTTCCACACCTTGATCTTCCCGTCGGAGGATCCCGTGTAGACGGCGCCGTTTCCGGAGACGGCGACGGCGTTTATGGCGTCGTCGTGAGCGTTGGGTACTGACTCGAGGCATTTGAAGTCTGTGGCCCTCCACACTTTGAGGGTTCTGTCCCATGAGACTGAGTATATCAGTGACTCGTCCTCGGAGAGGGCGAGGGCTGACACGGCGTCCACGTGGTGGATCCACGTGGATGTCTTGTGGCGGCGGATTCGGACATGGTTCTTGGGGAGAAGAATCTTGATCGCTCGATCGGTCAGAGTTGGGAGTGTGGCTAGCTGAGTCAGTCTCTGCTCGTCGACTCTCCACACTCGGATCTTGTGGTCTTGATGGGCGGTGATTAGCTTGTCGGAGGAGACGACGAGGGCTTTCACCGCCCCTTCTCCGGCCACGACCGTCGCCTCTTCCGGGAGGGTTTCGTGGTCCGGTAAGGAGGCTATGTCGTGGCGGCGGATTTGGCCGGAGGAGGAGCCGGTGAATAGATGCTCCCCCGCGAGGACGATGGCCGATGTGTAGGAGCTTTGGCCCTTGAGAGTGGCGACGCAGCGGTGGCGGAGGGGCGGCGGCGGCGGCGAGGGGAAGGTAGGATGGGAGTCTTGTGAGAATGAAGAGTTGTAAATGGTTGAGGTGTAACTTTGTTGATCACTTGGCCACATTTTCCTTTGGAGAGAAACATGGAAATTATGTATATTATAGAGAGAAGAGAGAGATGATTTTGAGGTGCAAGAATGGTGTAAGTTGTGTTTATATATACTCTCCCTCAAAATTTTTTATTGTTTTGAAGAAATACTCAGCTTCAATTCATATATTTTTTCACGAAAAACAAATATGAAATAAGAAATTCAGTATTTCACTAAAATTTCTACTCAATTGGTCATTATGTAAAATAGCAAAAAATTAGTGTGTGCTCCTTAATTCCACTCTCCACTCGCAAATGTTCCACTAAAAATGGCCACATTTGACTAAAAAGTTCTCACATATTTGATCAAACGTAATCACTTTTAGTGGGACGAGATATAATACTACATATGTGATCATATATAATGGAATCAAAATACATACTTTTTAATTTGAAATGAAAACATATATATAACCTTTTAATTTATTATGATTTTTATCAAAAACTCTCAATTAAGTCCAAATAATGCCATTCCGTTTCATTATGAAATGCCCTAATTTCATTAAATCTAAAACTATTTCGTTTTAATCATTAAATAATATCTGGCTAGCTCGAATTTTATTTAAGTGAAATTAAAAATTAAATTACTTGTCTTTTTTGGACGTACAGGATTGGTTAGACCTCCTGAGTCCTGATCATATTAGGGTTAATTAAGAAAATATAGAGTTTATTAATTTGGATTAGTATTAGCTAATATTAAAATAGAGGGGTTTTCTATAGGTCCACTTCTAATATCTATTTTAATGGAGAGTATATTTAATTTTGCTAACAAAATATAATTAATATACTAAAAATATTTGAAATGGACCTAGAGAAGACTACTACTATTGTCTGTGATGAATATTGAATACTGATTAATTGGAGGTCAGTACATACAAATATCGTAATTTGAAGTGTAGTGAGATGATTGGCTCAATATGTAAATGTATTAATAACTTACTATATATACTTTGATATTTAATGGAGATAATATGGTATGATTCCAAGACTTCAAGTGCAGTGCAGTAATCACATGTGAATGAACTAATCCAATTTCCATATTTTTATATGGTTTGGTGTTAATTTTTTGGAAGTACCTAATTGCATGTAGTTCCCTATCAAGCTACATTAATTGGTCTTTTTTTTTAATGAAAATTAATAATCAATTTTCATTTATGTTATGTGATGACTGGAATCTTTCCCTAATTACTAGAGTTCTATATTGTCATAATAATGGTTCTTATTTTCTTTATGTGATTGTGTTGGGAAGTGAAACCAGCACCTCCATGAGGTGGTCATCTGTGTATCGTACCCGAGAGAGTTTATGAGAGTGTGACATGTCTCGGTTGAAAAAGGTATGCGCTACCGTTATTGACGATAGGTTGAAGGAATTGATTAGTACTACTCATATTAACATGATGTATCATCTTTTCAGGTGACCCATTAGTAACCTTCAAGGTTAAGCGCGTTTAACTTGAAAGAATACTATGATGGATGACTTATCAAGAAATGCCCTATGAAGACAAATTAAGCCGACTGAAAAAGAAAGTATTAGTAAGTGAAGTCACTACATTAATTCTAATCGGTGCTTGGGATGTTATCATATTCTCTTGCAAACCATAAATGTTAACACCTCTAATTGGGCGTAACAATATTGGGCACACTTTTAACTATTAATTTAGATAAATGATCAAATGATAAAGCATCATAAAGTTTCGAATAGAATAATGATTAATGAGAATTCCACAATTTAAACTCCATAATTCTTGCCTCCAAAAAATATAAACAAAGACACAAATAATAAATCAAATCCACTTATAAGTTAAAAGTGAATACCTAATTTATAGGTTGTACAGTTATGCAGGGACAATGCACATTGTTGCAGGCTTAAATAATGCTAACTTTTTATTGACAAGATTTATTTTATTTTATTTTATTAATTATCATTGATTGTGGAAGACAAGCCTTTCCCACTAATTCTCTGAGTATGTACTCTTTTATATTTCATCATCTAAAAATGATTCTCACACTCTCACTCTCTCACTAGAAATATGTTTGGTATCCAAATTACGGTATTTATCTTATAATAATATTTTATAATTGAACAATTATAAAGTAATTATCATAAGATGAGTATCGTAACTTGAATATCAAATATAGCATAATATTATTAATACGTTAATTCGCTAATGATATGAATGTCATATAAATAAATATAAATTTATTAATTTCTAATATAAGATAATTAAAACACATTATTAAAACTTATATCAGATTAAAATGACTAGATCTCATAAACAGAGAAAGTATTTTAAATGACTAATTTTGATTTTGACATGACTATAATTTACTACATATTAACTTATATATTAAGATATATATGTTCACTTTCACGTTGAAGGTTAGAAAAATTATTAGTCTTCATAAATGTTGAAAAATATTTTGACTAAGTTGAGACAATTGAATATCTAATATGTGCCACATCTCATTGCCTCCACACTACAATATATATATATATATATATATATATATATATAACTTCCCTAAAGCATGCTGCCTGCTGAGTCATTGCCCCTACTTCAACAAAAATAGTACTACTAAAATAAATAAAAATATATGACATCACAACTCACCTACATATATAATTGAATTAATTAATGTATATTATTATTGGTCAACCAATGAAGGAATGATAAAATTATCCAAAACTATGCTAATATCTAACATTAATTTAGAGGTCCCAAATTTATCTTGAATTTATATAATATAGCTGGTTGGTACATGTCTTCGTCAAATTTCATAATTGGATTGAACTAAATTGTCCAATTCTTGATATCAATATAAATATTACTTGAATATTGTGATCAATTTATGTGAAACTTTACTCTAAGAGGTACTTATATTAGGTGAATAATTAAAGGCATTGGAGGTTTTGTAGAATATTGCCTATAAATATGTCTATATAATTGGACTGACCTACAAAAATCCTCACCGAAAGTAGCTATCAAAGGCCTAATGCATATTATCCTACTTAATAGTTATCATTTCCATATGAACCCTAGTTTCTATTTTCCATTATTACTAAGACAAGCAATCTTGTCAAACTAGTTAATCTACAAACAGATTCATTAATCTCACATCAACTTGTTCATTTTCACCGTTTGCCTTTTTGTGTGAATGAAATGGTAAGCCCCTTGGGGAATAATGGCCTTACATTGTTGTTTATATAGTTAAAATGATACTCTTTCCGTGCACAAAAAATACGTAATGTATTGTCTATTCACTTTCATATAGGTCATCTTTGCGAGTGAAATATCGACTCTTGAAAAGAAAAAAAATCTTTTTGGATGTAAAGGTCCGTCGACTCTTCACTTTACTAGTTGCTTGATGATATGTGTCGTCTATTCCTTTTCTTATAGCAAGAGATAATATTTAGGAGATTCAATATGAGCTAGAGAATTTTTTTTTTTCATATAAGTAATTGTTTTTTAAATGGGATCAATCTATATGCCTCTTCCTCGTTAGCACAATAAAATAAGATCTCTTGTTGATCAGGTACATATAACTATAGGGAGAGATAAAATATTTTGGAGATTCCATGAGTTAGAGATTTTCTTTTCATATAGTTAAGTGTTTTTTTAAATAAAATTATATTAAATTTAAATTATAAAGTTACGTCACGAATAATTTGAATTTAAAATCTATTATTTTATATATTAACCTCCTATCATTATACCAACACATGTACGCACAAATATTATTTGATGATATTTGGGCCTCTCAAGAGCTAACTAGCTAAATAAAATCAAAACTAATTAATTGATAATGAGCACACCATTCCTATTGAGGTTAGCCCATTACTCTCTAGGTTATTGCAATTCCAATAATTAGTTGGGCTTAACATTACTAGAGGTTTGGTTACTCAAAAAAGAGAGGGAAAATTACATACAATACAAGCATGCACGATACAAAATCCCAGTCTGATTTAATAATAAATAAACTATGTTCTTTATGTATAATTTCAGACAAAAAAAATCCTAATATTACAACGTGAAGAGCTCAATCTTTAATTCTAATTGCCTTTTTTGTATAGTTATGTCCATGAACGTGCATGCAACAACCACTCTTAGTAACTCTTCTCCTAACTCATATAACTCATTCTATTTCGTATCTAATTAAAATATTTTTCATTCCCTTATCAACCTATATATATACAGACATTATTCACATCATACATTAATTGAATTCATCTTCACTAACCAAAAGAAAAGATCATGATGAGGCTATCATCCTCACCTTGCATTCTTTCCCTCTTAGCTGCCTTACTTGCTCTTCAAGCAGCCACTACCTTCGCGTTCGACTACGGGGATGCCCTCGACAAGACCTTGTTGTTCTTCGAGGCACAACGTTCGGGCAAACTACCCGCCAACCAGCGCGTGAAATGGCGCAGTGACTCGGGTCTCGGAGATGGTTATGCTCAAGGGGTTTGTTCTCTAGTCCTCGCTCTTTTTATTGATATATCTTTTAGCACGAGATAAAACGCGATGTGTTTCAATGAATAGGCGAACTTGGTAGGAGGGTACTATGATGGGGGAGATCATGTCAAATTCGGGCTGCCTATGGCGTTTGCTACGACGATGCTATCTTGGAGTTGTGTCGATTTTAAGACGGAGTTGGTGAATTCCGATCAAATGGGACACACTTTGGAAGCCATTAAATGGGGTACTGATTACTTCATCAAAGCACATCCTCAGCCAAATGTTCTTTGGGGACAGGTAGGAACTTTTATCATACTTTCCTAATTTCGGGTTCGAATATTCTTGGCACACGGGAAAGTTTGCGACTAACTCTTTGTGAATTCCAATGATCAGGTCGGGGACGGTGTGTCGGATCATTACTGCTGGGAACGCGCGGAGGATATGACAACACCAAGGACAGCGTACAAGCTGGATCCCGAGCATCCAGGATCGGACCTTGCCGGAGAAACTGCCGCTGCCCTAGCTGCTGCGTGCATTGCTTTCAAGCCTTATGATTCTGCCTACTCGGAACTTCTCCTAGTGCATGCAAAACAGGTCAGCATTCTTCTTACATTGGAGCAATTACTTCATAACTAGTGTAATCCATGTTCCTAACTTGTGTTCTTGTCTTTAGCTTTTCTCATTTGCAGATAGATTCAGAGGTTTTTACCATGACTCTGTCCCATCAGCTAAGAAGTTCTACACATCGTCGGGTTATTCGGTACGTGTTTCCATCATTAGCAGATTGTCTCAAATTGCTTGGTTTGTGTTTCTTGTACTGACGACGACTCTTCTTTTCCATAGGATGAGCTGCTGTGGGCTGCTACGTGGTTGTATCGTGCCACAAATGACGAGTATTACTTGAGATACGTCATCGACAACTGCGTCTCCTTGGGTGGAACGGGGTGGGCTGTGAAGGAGTTCTCCTGGGACAACAAGTATGCAGGAGTTCAGATCCTTCTCTCAAAGGTAATGCATAACAAAATCTTACAAAAATAGCCTCTACTTTCAACTTTTAATACAAACTAGTCTTAATTCTCACCTTCTTGGTCTGAAAATGTGATGAAGGTGCTGCTAGAAGGAGGTGGAGGAGCATATACTTCTATACTGCAACAGTATCAAGCCAAAGCTGATTACTTCACCTGTGCCTGCATGCAAAAGAATGATGGCTACAACGCTCCCGTAACTCCTGGTTAGTACCATGAACTCAATTATTTCATCTTCAATTATCATATTCTTACAAGAAGCATTCATCCTTAAGCAAATGTTGCTGCTGTTTAGGTGGATTGCTCCATCTCCATGAGTGGAACAATCTGCAGTATTCTGCCTCTGCTTCATTCCTCATAACTGTCTACTCCGAATACCTTGCAAAGGCGAAAGCCGTTGTGAAATGCCCACAAGCCCAACTCCAGCCTCAAGATCTCCTCACCTTTGCAAGATCACAAGTATAGATAAACTTAAAATATGGCTGATCATCTTTTTCTTTCTTGTTTTCTGCTGAATGCTGCTGAGATCAATCTATGGTGCAGGCTGATTACATTCTTGGCAAGAATCCCAAGTCCATGAGCTATCTAGTTGGCTATGGCGACAACTATCCGGTCCATGTTCATCACAGAGGCGCATCCATTGCCCCCATTTCACTTCTCCGCTCTGCAGTGGGGTGTGTTGAAGGATTTGAGGCATGGTACAAACGTCACGAGGCTAATCCCAACATCATCCACGGAGCCCTTGTCGGAGGCCCGAACGCCAACGACGAGTTCCTAGATGATAGGTCTAATTATGAACAGACTGAGCCCACGTTATCTGGTGCAGCCCCTCTTGTAGGCCTCTTCTGCAAATTCCACAGCCTGCCTCAAGATTCTGCAGGTGAATTCATTTTTGTCTTTTCTCGTGGAATGTTGGTTTTAGGCAGTTTTCGACGGTGTACATTCGACTCACTTCGTCTTGTTTTTCAGGTCCGAATAAGCCAGAACCAACAAAGCCTTCCACTCCTTACCACAAGCCAGAAGGTATGTTGCAAAAGGCATGCTTAATGTTGAGAAATTTCTGCTTTCTTGATTTTTCTAAACTCAATTTTGAAGAAACAACACACACAAATGCACATATAAACATTCAACAAGAAACTATAAAGAAACAGGAATGGCTCATTTGGGACTTTCTACAAACATGTGATATGCATTTCATCATAAAACATCATCTAATCCATCTTCTTCAATCTTGCAGCCTCATCTCCTAAATACACAACAGCACCTCAACCCAAATCAGGTAAGCGTATAAACAAAAGCACAAAACCTCCAAGTTCAGATCTTTACACTCACACACAAAATCATGCATCAAAAATAGCATAATCCTACTTAACTAACAAGTAACAACCTATTATGCTGACTCGTGCAGAGACTCCCATCGCAATTCTTCACTCAATCACGAGCACGTGGACTGTGGGAAAGGAAGCCCTTTACCGGCACAAGGTGGTATTGAAGAATGTTTCCAACAAACCCATTGCAGAAATGAAGTTGCGCGTTGAAAATTTGGCCGGAACGATTTGGGGAGTGATTCCGACAAAAGAGAAGAACATGTATGAATTCCCAGAATGGCTCAAGGTGTTGAATCCTGGTTCGGAATGCAGTTTCGTGTACATTCAAGGTGGCGCCCAAGCTAAGGTTTCAGTTCAAAGCTACCATTAAACTCCAACGAGCTTTCAGTAACAAATTCAGATGATATACAAATTATGCAACAATTTGATTCCATTTTTTTGCCATTCTTGAGTTTACTGTATTCCTTTATTTATTTATTAATTTTTGTTATGTTATTTGTTGATGATGATGATCGTAAGTTTCCCACCGCCAAAAGATTGTATTTTGATAATTGTATGAAATTCAATATTTTATTTGATGATATAAATGTTAAAAATAAGTATATATCATAATTTGATATTAACAAGTATAAAAATTTGAAATTAAAGAAAAAATAATTAAATTTGTAGTAGAATAAAATTTTAGCATAATCAAAATAATGTATTAATGAGGCATTTTTTTTTCTTATATAGAATGTAGAGATTTATAAACAAATCACATATGTTGTATTCATTAATTTTCTTTCAGTCTCATCCCTATTGGCTATTGGGCTATTCTGCCACATCCCACCTTACATTTGGGATCCACTTAAATCACATCGCATATTCCCTTCTTAAATCTTCTTACAATTCACAATCTACAGTTAAATAAGTTAGGAGTGTACTATTTGGCAACTGTATACATTTTCTTGGGCAACCGGCTCCGTGTAAATTTCAAGATATTTGTCCCTTTATTACATACTTTAGAATCCTGTAACTTTGAATGCTTGTTTAGCAATATAGGGTGTTTTGGGATCTGGGCTTTGCGTACCATCAATGGGGAGCTCGGAAGAAAGAGTTGTTGCAGTGATCATGGTCGGAGGCCCCACCAAAGGTATTGTTACTCTTCTTTTTACCCTTTTTCTCCAAAAGATTGAATTTTTAGTTTTGCTCATTGTTGGGTGTTGGTTTGATTTGATCCATTTCGAACAAAATGATGGGTGTTTTGCATGCATTTGGGCTGTAATTGCTGATGTGTTAGTTCTTGCAGGAAGGTTTGGGCTTTGAGATTTTAAGGATATTCATTGCTTTACTAAATCGTTTTCTGGAAAAGGAAAAGAAGAAACGTCGATTGTATCTATTAACCAATCTTAGAATTGATGCTATGGTCTCTTTTTTGTGTGTGGATTGGTGAATGCAGGAACTAGATTTAGGCCATTGTCACTGAATGTCCCAAAACCGCTTTTCCCTCTGGCAGGGCAGTCTATGGTTCATCACCCTATTTCTGCTTGTAAACGGGTATGCAATGTGCTCAATGATAGTCCAAAGCATTCCTGAGTTTGAAAGTAGTGAGATGATATTCGATGTGATGTTTGAGAAAGTAACTTGTTTCATCGAATTCTTGCTTTAGATCCCAAATCTGGTACAGATCTACCTCATTGGCTTCTATGAGGAACGCGAATTCACTTTGTTCGTTTCGTCAGTTTCTAATGAGCTCCAAGTGCCTGTGAGGTAATAAACACATGATTGTCATTTTCCTACATGTCAATCACTTGTAGATGACATGCTTCAATTTGCTTGTTGTTTTATCATTCTCTTTGCAAGATATTTGAAAGAGGACAAGCCACATGGTTCGGCCGGTGGGCTGTACAACTTCAGGGATCTGATCATGGAAGAGAATCCGGTTCGATTCTGATCTATCCTCATTGCATATACTAATGGGTCTTTCTTTCTTCCAATATGCTTACGCATCTTATCCTATTCGTTACCTGGCAGTCGCAAATTTTTCTGCTGAACTGCGATGTTTGTTGCAGTTTTCCACTGCCAGAAATGCTAGGTAACTTTTCATGCTTGCTCAATCATTTTGCTACTTATAGTGATACCATCGACGGTTTTGATTTGTGGGTTACTCCACAGAGGCTCATCGAAGATATGGTGGGATCGGGACAATCTTGGTGATCAAGGTTGGCAACTTCAAGTGTTAACTTGAGTTGATTTTCTCTAAGTTTTGACTGATTGACATAATGTTTTATCTTTTGCAGGTTTCTCCAGAATCCGCATATCAGTTCGGGGAACTTGTGGCTGATCCTGCTACGAAGGAACTGCTGCATTACACTGAGAAACCTGAAACTTTTGTACGTAAAAATTTGTTGTAAGATTGAACTAGTATCTAGTTTTCTGGTGTCTAAGTATGTTTAGTTTCTCTACGATACAGGTTAGCGACCGTATTAATTGTGGAGTCTATGTGTTTAGCCCCGGAATCTTTAATGCTATTCAAGGTGTATCCACGCAACGAAAAGAAAGAGGTCAGTAATCCTCGTGTCATCGTGCTTGCAAGGCCCTCTTAGGAGCTTAGGGAACACGAGTTTCGCCTTTCACCTTTCTCCGTATCGATAATTCCTTAATGAGGCTGCTTTCACTTGATATCTATGTACATATCCTTGCTTTGAGTTGCTTAGCTTTCTGCCTGAATCCATACTGATATAGATCTACATAGACAAGAACCGAATTTCGAAAATATCACATTACTTGTTTATAATTTTTCCCTGTTGATATAGATCTAGTTGTTTGCTCGTTTTCTTTTTCGATTTGCAGCTACCCTAAGGCGTGTGACCAGCTTTGAAGCACTTCAACCTGCAAACAGGTAGACCCCTAGTCTTCAATAAGGATTACGACCATCGTTGTGACTTTCTTATGCGTTTTTCTTTGGCAGGAGTCTTCCTACCGATTTTGTGAGATTGGATCAAGATATACTGTCACCACTTGCTGGGAAGAAACAGTTTTACGTATACGAAACCCTCGACTTCTGGGAACAAATCAAAACTCCCGGGTAAGATAAAGAAGGCTCCACTCTTCCTCCTCACCTTAACTCAAACATCATACATCGTTTCTGACCATGCCTTTCGTGTGTGCGTAGAATGTCTTTGAGATGCTCCGGGCTCTATCTTGCACAGTTTAGGCTCACTTCGCCACATCTTCTGGCACGTGGTGATGGCTCGAAGAACGCTACTATCTCTGGCGATGTGTTTGTTCATCCATCTGCAAAAGTTCATCCCACTGCAAAGGTAAATGAAAAGCTAGCAATGTACTCTTTTTAGTACTCAAAGTAACTTATGCCGCGCACGGGATGCAGATCGGTCCCAATGTTTCGATTTCAGCTAATGCTCGGATAGGAGCAGGGGCGAGGCTCGTTAGCTGCATCATCCTCGATGATGTTGAGATCCAGGTGCATCGCCTAGTTTACTACCTACTCAACACAATCATTATTAATAAACATTTGTCACATACTGATCTTCAAGGCTATACTTCTTAGGAAAATGGTGTCATAATCCATGCAATCGTCGGGTGGAAGTCCTCCATCGGGAGGTGGTCTCGGGTCCAGGTAGCTAACTCGTGATCGAAAAATAGTACTAGGAATCTTTGATCCATGTCGTGTCTCGTCTCTAGCTTTCTCTTGTTTTAGTGAATGCTTGAGACGGGTGCAGTAATCTTGCGTCTTTATGTTTTGAGATTCGTTAACGCGTTTCAAGATTCGTTCTCGTGTTTCAGGCTTCCGGAGACTACAGCGCAAAACTTGGGGTTACAATTCTAGGTAGCAATGGCTTAATTTCTTCTGTGTGTGTGTCTTATATAGTCTGTGTCTGAGCATGGATGATGGTGTTGTGTGAAAGTGCAGGAGAAGCAGTGACAGTTGAAGATGAAGTAGTGGTGACTAACTGTATTGTGCTTCCAAACAAGACTCTCAACGTCAGTGTTCAAGAAGAGATCATTTTGTAACTCTACAACTACAACACACCCACATATACACTTCACCAGCTGCTCCAGGAATGTCGGTTGAAACGAAGCCGAAAATCAACTTAATCGTCGAATTAAACTACTCGTCGATATTACTTTTTTGAGGATGTTGTTTTTGTTCATGTATTCTGTCTTGTAAATTGAATTCTTCTTCGTTTTTATAATATATTATATTGTGTTCGTCGTGTTAAAAATCGCCACGTGTTTTATCTTAAATAGTTTCATTAACATTAACCTGTTTCTAAAAAAGGACAGAAATCTTCTTAAAAATGTGTGGATTGATTACTTTTTTATCTTTTATACCTGCATGCAAAAAAAATAAATTGTTTTTAATGATTACTTTTTATGAAAAATATTGTTTCTAACTGTAGAGAAAATATAATTGATAGAGAGTGAGCTATTATAAATTGGCTTTACCTTAATATTCCTCTAATATATTTATTTTAAGGGCATAGAATAATTCAATTATTCTAAATTTTATAAATCAATTCAGTACAAAATAAAAACCCTTCATATATTTATTTAGAATAAAAATCAGGTAGGGTTTCCATTGAGAAACATTATTATATACGAGTAATAACCAAATGGGGTAACTTCTATAATAACCATTTTGTTATAGTAAACTCAAATAATAGTCACACGTATAAAAAATCATAAATCTAGCCTTCTATGTCTATAATACCCTCCATCTAATTAATTCCTTCAAAATACTACAGAATTTAAAAATAAAATTTGGTTTATAATTAAATACTATACCCTACCATATGAACCCTAGGCATGAATCTATAATAATAATTTATTTTACAATACGAACCAAATCAAGTTAGTTATTGGATTATGAGCAGTTATTCTTCAAAATATATAATGAATCTATAATTAATGAAAGGGCAATAAAGGAAAAATAAAAACAGAGTGGTTACTATTTTATTATTTTTATTTGTATGGTTATTTTTTGTGTTTTGAATATTAAAATGGCTAGTTTAGCCTATTTCCCCTAACGAAATTGTGTAACCTATACTTCAAATGCTTCTTTGAGAAAATGTTGTGTATCTTTTTTAGAAACATTTTTTGTTGAGAAACATTATAAAAATTGTTTATATTGTGAATTTTATTTTGACTTCAAAATATACAACATTTGCTACATTTTCTGATTTATATCATGATTTTTAATTTCACAAAAAGAAATCCACAACCTTTCCTAATTAAAATTAAATTTGAGTTTGCAACTGTAAATATTATTTACAAATAATGTTATTTTGTTATTAGTCATGCATGTTGACATTTTCCACATCTAACAATAATAATTAAAATTATGCAACATTAAAAATAAATTAAAAATGTTTCTTTTTAATTTTTGCCAACGTGAAATGTTGCATATTAATTTTTACATAAAATCCAAATGTCATTATATAAATAAGAAAATAGAAAGAAAAAAAAATAAAGATTTTAATGTCATTATCTTTATTAATGTATTAAACATTTATGCATCATCTCTTTATTATTCGACATGAAATATATATCCTTTCACAAAAAGAAAGAAATATTTTAATAAGAATTAATTAATATTCAAGATAATTAGCAATAACAATAATGGCTTCAGCCAAAATCTGCGTATCATCATTCTTCGTCCTCAACCAGCCGCCCTTCCCCACCGCCGCCAAACAGCTACGAGTGGTGTCGCTAAGATCTCCGCCCGCCGCCGAGAGCTTTCTGTAGTTGCGCTTCCGCAGGTACTCCGGCGCGAGCCATAGCTGATCCAGGGCATCACCGTACAGATCCACGCAGTCTCTGTACACGCTCTTGAGCTTCGGATCTCTCGCCGCAACCAAGAGTTTCTCCACCTCGATTTTGACATCGCCGGCGGCTTCCAACGCGGCGTCAATGGCGATCTCCCCCAGCACCGGTACCGCCGCCCTCGGAGTGCGCGTATCGGTGGACTTTAGGAGAGCTACGCAGCGCTGCGGTTGTTTGGTTTTGCTGCAGATGGTGTCGACGGCGGCGGCGTCTGAGCGGAGGAGGAGGTTCCCGGCGGTGAGAGAGAGGAGGAGCAGAGAGTGGAAGGTGGCCATGATTTATTGGTGTGATTTGGTCGTTTTTTTTAACTATGGAATCCGCTTTCGGTATTTATAGATTTTTTTATTAGAACATTTGGGTGGAAATTTATTACTCCCTCCGTCCATGAAAATGGTTTACGGTTTGACCCGGCACAAGTTTTAATATTGTGTTTTGACTTTAATGGAGATATGTAGTGAGTGGAGTTAGAGTCTCACTTCATATATAGTTTTAAATTAGTTGTGAGTAGTTAGTGGAGTTTGGATCCCACTTAAAGTATTGTATTAAATTGAGTTGTGTGTAGTGGATATGGTGGGTCCACTTACTATAAAAGGAAAGTTTCAAATGTAAACCATTTTCGTGGACATCCCAAAATGGCAAAGCGTAAACCATTTTGGTGGACGGAAGGAGTATATAATATCCTGATCTGGTGATTAATTATTTGCTTTAATTATGTATTATATAAATATTACAATATAACTATTCACAATCTATTGGAGGGATATATATTTACAAAAATATGTAAATGTCATATATTTTGATATACATAAACTATAATTTTCATAATATATTACTATAGCTGAACAAATCTTGATTGAACTCGTAAAATCGATCTGAATCGATGAATTTGATCCGCATCAGAATCGACCTATCTATTCTCAATATTTTCTAAATTGAATTTGAGTTTGCAATTGGAAATATTATATATCTACAAATGATGTCATTTTGTTATTAAACTTGAATCTAAATTATGCAACACTAAAATTAAAATAAATTGAAAATTTGTGTTTCTTTGTTTTTTTGCTAAATTGAAATGTTGCATATTTTGACGTCAAATCAAAATGTCACTATATAAATTAGAAATTTGAAAGAAAAAAAATATAGATTTATTGTCATTTATCTTTATTTATTAAACATTTATTATGCTTTCACAAAAAGAAATACTACAATTATTAATATTGAATTCGTGCAAGAGATTTAGCAATCACAGTAATGGCTTCAGCCAAAATCTCCGTATCCTCATTCTTCGTCCTCAACCCGCCGTTCTTCCCCACCGCCGCCGCACAGCCACGACTGCTGCGGCTAACAACTCCGGCCACCGCCGCGAGCTTTCCGTAGCTGCGCTTCTGCAGGTACTCCGGCGAGATCAATAGCTGATCCAGGGCAGTACGGTACAGATTGTCGCAGTTTGTGTAGACTCTCTTGAGCTTCGGATCTCTCGCCCCTACCAAGAGTTTCCCAACCTCGCTTCTGACCTTGCCGGCGGCGTCCAACGCGGCGTTGATGGCGATCTCCCCCAGTACCGGTAGCGCCGCCGTCGGAGTGCGCGTATCGCTGGACTTTAGGAGAGCTACGCAGCGCCGCGGTTGTTTGGTTCTGCGGCAGACGGTGTCGACGGCTGCGGCGTCTGAGCGGAGGAGGAGGTTCCCGGCGGTGAGAGAGAGAAGGAAGAGGAGAGAGTAGAAGGCGGCCATGATTGATTAGTCTGTTTTTGGTTCTTTTTTTACTTTGGAATCGCTTTCGCCTTTCGGTATTTATAGATTTTTTTTTAAAACATTTGGGGAAATTTGTTTATAGAATATTCTGATATGGTGTAATTTTGAATTTTAACGAAAAATATTTTTGATGTGGTAATATTACTTATTTGCTTTGATTATGCATTATATAAATATAGCTATTCGTGATTTAAAGGTTATTTGATTTGATTTGATAGTAAATTAGTCAAATCTAAGCTTAAAATGGAGCTCAATATTTTTAACGAGTCTATTTTTTTTATGGGGCATGCCCATATATAGCCATTTTTCAAACATAAAAGTAAATAATAGCCACCTGAAAAAAAAAAAAGTAAAAATTAGCCACACTTACAATATTACCCTCCATTTACTTAAGTTTAATCACGCGATTACACGAAAATTAGTATGTAATTACACGAGCAAAACTTATCGTGCTCGTGTAATTTATTTGTCGTGTGATTACACGAACAAAAATGGGCATGTAATTACACGAACAAAACTTATCGTGCTCGTGTAATTTCTTTGTCGTGTGATTACAGGAACATAAAATCGTAGTCGTGTAATTGTCATATTATGCTAGAATTGTGATTGGGTGATTACACGAACACAACAAAACATGTGATGGTCGTGTAATTTGTTTAGTATATTGTTCGTGTAATTACACGAACATAACCAAAAAACTTCGTGCTCGTGTAATTACGAACATGTATAGTGACAACAATGGTGATGGCTGCGGCGACGGCGGCGGCAGCGATGGCGGCGGCGGCGACGGCGACGACGACGATGGCGTCGGCGGTGGCGGTGGCGGTGACGGCGGTGGCGGTGACGACAACAACAATTATGAATTATGGTGGCATCAAAGAGAGTTTAAAGTATAAGTAATCTAATTTTTCATACTTAATTAAAAGGAAGGGTATTAAAGTATTTTTGCACACTAAAGTGGCTATATTTTACTTTTTTTTTATTGGTGGCTATAATTTACTTTTTTGTTTGGGAAATGGCTATTTAGGTATATTAACCCTTTTTTTAATTTGGATGGTGTTTGACTCGTTGACTTTCTTTTAACATATTTAAATGCATTTGTTCATGAGCAGTTGTCCGAACACATGCCGATCTTTAATCAAGTCTTAACACGACACGAGTATAGATACATACAATGATAAACAAAATAAATTAAGCTCGAAAATTATTAATATGAATATCAAATGAGAAAGCTCAAACTCAAGAACAATATTATTTCGAACTAAATAATTAGATGAGGAGTTGAACTTGATCAACGAGTCCAAAGTTTAATCAAACTCGAGTTGATGTGGAACAATTTAATATTCAATTGAGTCCAACTCAACACTATGTCAACAAGTTAAAAGTTGGAATCAAACTCAAACAAATATTCAGTTGACTTGTTTAAGAATAAAATTAATTGGGGCCAGTTATTTTTTTAAATGAATTTAAACCAATTATTAATAAATGATAATATAATAGTATTATATTCTAGACTTTCAAGTTAACCGATACTCCCTCCGTCCACCAATATTTGTTACGTTTTGCCATTTTGGGCCGTCCACCAATATTTGTTACATTTGAAACTTTCCATTTATATCACACACACTTCAATTAAATAATAATAACAAGTGGGACTCAAACTCCACTAACTACACTCTTTCACCTAAAGTCAAAGTAATATATTAAAACACGTGCCGGGTCAAAACGTATCAAACAACTGTGGACGGAGGGAGTATTTTATTTAACAGTCGTTTTCGAAATCAATATGGTAGAGTATAATTTGGAGTATTTTAGACAATTAAAAAGCATCATATATTATAATAGTTTTAGTTTGCCACTTTAAATTCATCTTGAGCTTAAATATTAGTATCAAATTTTATTTTTATTATTATTAAAGTTTATTTTTATTAAATTGATGAGTTCATCCTTTAATTCATTAATTTCTTTGTTGGTCCCGAAACAAGTATACTGAATGTATGGAGGGAGAATACACTAGTTTTTGATTTTTTAAGTTAAAAGCTTTAGTGAGCTCCTAAACTGAAGGGAGGTAGCTTCAGTGAGAGTTGATACTTTAGAAAGCAGTCCTTCAGTCTACACTTAGTGTTGGACTAATATCTTAAGTGTACGTGCGGAAGTGGTGGTTTTAAATCTTACACGTTTGTTCAGAAAACTTAATACCTTATGTTCACTTGTCTTTTAATCAATATTTAGTATGCAATATGATAATAAAGTATAGAAATACTGAATGAAATAGAGAGAACATGAAGGTTTGGTTTGCGTGGTTCGGAGATAAAAACTCCTACGTCCACGAGTTCTCGATGTTAATCGAGGGTTTCTAAGTTAATGGAGATTGTCTTACAGTGATCAATCCTTAATGATTACATGGACAAGAAATGTCAGATCACTCTTCGATTACAAATAGAATCGCTACTTAAGAACATTAGAAAGATAAATTTGAAAGCTTTGAGTGTTCTTGAACTTGAGAGTTGTGAAAGTTGAGAGCGAGATAGCGATTGATAGTTTGAATGCAAGGTAAACTGGTATCTTGAAGCGTTTGAAGCATCAGGGTATATATAGGTCTCTCATAGAATGTATCCGTTGTGAGATAGAGCACCATTAGAATTCTTCCCGTTGGAGTCGTGGTCCTTTTTGCCATTTTTGGTGTGTGCAACAAGATTCAGTTTCACCTATTGAGATCTTTTCCCAAAGTGGTAACTCCTATAGAGTAGCTTGGAACTCAGTGGAGAATCTTCAGATATGACTTCAGATGCAGAGCTTTAGATTGAACTTCAGTAGCAAGGAGCATTTGCTTCATGTTGGCTTGAACTTCAAAACTTCAGACCATAGTTTAAGAGGCATGGTCCTTCAGTTTTGGGATGTAAACTGAGTTCTAAGATGAACTTCAGTTACTGACTTCAGTTTTTAGTCTTGTGTCTTCAGTTTGTTCCTGTAAACTGAACTCCTTAACAATTGAGTTCTAAAATGAGACTAAAACTTCAGTTTTGAACTTATTACATCTTTTAGAATAGATTTTGAGATCTGAATCAAAACACTTGTAAATATTTCTCAACATCCTTATAAGTTTGGATCAACTATAATTTTTAATATTATGGCTTTGTAATTCAATTATTAGATGTCTATTGATAATGATGCATGATTATTTCAAAGTGATCAATTTCAACGCATCTTTGTTGCTTGTAGACGTTGGGATCCATGACGTGATCTGTTCATTGAGATTAATCATTAATTTTTTCTTTTTTTTTTCATTTGAATTTTAGTAACCTTTAGATTTAATTATATAATATTAGCAATAGCTACACAACCCAAAACTTAATAATTATTTTACATAAATTAGCCTTTGTGATATATTGGGTAATGTGGGGCAAGCTTTAAAATTGATTCAAATTCATCATATATGCATACAAAATAATAATCAATAAATCTAATTTGCAATTTTCAAATACTAATAATTACATTACATATAGCAATCAAATTACTCCGTATATATGTTTAAATGTCTCCTAAATAAAATTAAATCACACAAATTTAAGAGGTAAACAAAAAATTACATATGAGATATATAGTTAGTTGTTTTATTTTATAGATCCCTAATTACATTAGTATTAAAACAAGAAAAATATCAATAATTTACCTTTATATTGTTGAAATGTAACAATTAATATTTATAAGAGAAAAATAAAATAAAAATATTTTAAGGGAATAAAAGAGCTATTTTTGTTTTATTTAATTTATATGAAATTAAAATGCTGCAGCCATTGATGCGCAGAGGCAGGACCATGAGATGTCTCCTCCTCACCCAATTATCGCACTTGAATTTCCCAATTTTCCCCAATTTTAATAGCCCTAATCAAATTATCCAATCCCATTTTATTTCTCCTCCATCTTTCGCCCAGGTACCATAATATGTGTATGGTTTTTGATTGGTGTAGGATAGTGTAAGCTGATTTTGGTTCTGGATTCAGGGTTCTTGGAGTTCGAATTCGCGGAAATATTGTTCGAGTTCGATTACTGGAGTTAAATCAATGGCGTCGGCTAAGATTGCGAGCGACCCGGAATCTATATCGTACTTGAATCAGCGAGAAGCTGCGGAAATTGACGAAATTCTCATGGGGCCGCTTGGATTCAGCGTTGATCAGTTGATGGTCATTTTTTCTTGTAAAAAGTTTAGTTTTTTCAGCTTTGTGTATTGGTTGGAGTTGTTGATAAATCTGTGTATTTATGAATGCAGGAATTGGCTGGTTTGAGTGTGGCCACGTCGATCGCTGAGGTGAGTTATTAAGCTTCATTATGTGACTGGTCACGATTTGGATTTGCATTTCTCTGCTGATTTATACTATTGAGTTGGAGAGTTGTACTATGTGTTTTAGTGGAGTTGCTAGCTTCATTTCTTCAGTGTTTAGTTGCATGGAATTGCTAAAAGGTAAGAGCTTGTTTCACCTTCATATGCAGTGAACAGTGGCATGTGTGATAGTATTACTGCGTATACATTCATGTATAACCAACACGAATTATGTTGGGATAATTTTTTGCTATTTCTGTTCTACCTTGTGGTTTTCTGAACATAATAAGTGCTTTCTATGAAAAGAATTACGTTTAGAAGCTTTTGAGTGTTGGATGCCTTCCTGGATGCAGGTTTACAAGCCAACTGAACATAGTCGTGTTCTTGCTATATGTGGGCCGGGGAATAATGGTGGCGATGGTCTTGTTGCTGCTCGTCATTTGCATCACTTCGGATATAAACCAAGTATTTGTTATCCAAAGCGTACTGCTAAGGCTCTCTACAATGGTCTGGTTACACAGGTATAGGACATGTCTCAGTGCTACTAGATCAAAAATTAGATATCAGAGTCTTTGCAGCAAAGCTAATGCTTGATTTTTTGTAGTTGGAGTCGCTGTCCATTCCTTTCCTATCAGCCGAAGACCTACCAGCAGATTTATCAACAAGCTTTGACATTGTAGTGGATGCAATATTTGGGTTTTCATTCCATGGTACACTTTACTTTTTATTAGATTGTCTGTCAAACTTGAGCTGAATATCTTTCAGACATTTGTATTTATTGGTTCGAGTGGATTATCTTCAATGTTAAGCCACTAAGGTGAAATCAATTCTTATTTGGCTGCTATTTTGTGGGCCGGCACTAAATTATTTTGCCATAATCATAGACTATCATACCCTTTATCACCTATGGCTCATGCATGATGAATCCATTTCTGAGCAAAATACATTCTTCTTACATTATTTCCCTGTCTTGACTCATCTCCTATCCTAATGCAAAATGAGTGAAGGTCCAAATTATGTTTACATGTTATTGTAGCTAAAAATGCTTGAATTGTACTTTTCTAAAAAAAGTTGCACGTCCAAAAGCCTCAGGTATTTCAAGAGTACCATATACTCCTCATCAGTGCCTATATCATGCTTAACACAATATTATACTCTGCACAAGGACGTGGTGTGTTGTATTTTTCTCGCATATATTTCCAAATGCACTTTTTGGTTCCTAGATTGCACAAGACCAATAATTTCTCATAAAGAAACGCTTATAAGTATCATATTGTTGTTCTTGCTTCTTTTTAGTCTGAAGTACTTTTTAATAGAATTCTCATCAACTCTCTAGGCAGCCCAAGGCCTCCTTTTGATGATATAATACAAAGGTTGGTAGCTTTAGGAAACCCCACTGAAAAGAATCAGAAATCTCCTGCCATAATCTCAGTTGATATTCCATCTGGGTGGCATGTTGAAGAAGGTGATCAGAGTGGCAAAGGCATTAGACCAGACTTGCTGGTAATTGTCTATGATTCAGAAATTTACCTTTCATTTGCAGACATTACGAACATTTCTTTTCTCTTCTTGCTTTTGACAGGGGGTTAAATACTGCAATTGTGTATAGGTTTCCTTGACTGTTCCTAAGTTGTGTGCCAAAAGTTTCTCTGGCCCACACCATTTCCTGGGAGGCAGATTCGTTCCCCCTGCCATTGCTGAAAAATTTAAGCTTAACCTTCCAGAATATCCTGGGACTTCAATGTGTGCCCGGATTGGTAAGCCTCCACGAGTTGATATATCAGCTCTGCGAGAGAATTACGTTTCTCCCGAGTTATCTGAGGACCAAGTTGATACTGACCCCTTTAATCAGGTATTTCTTCAGCTCAAACAAGCAGCTTCATCTTTAGCTGCTGGTGTTTTAAATAATCAGCTCTAAGATGCAGAAATTATTTACTGCACCATGCAATTCAAGTAACTATTAGCTAGCTACAAGTTGAGTTTCATGTACTTTTATGATTATTTTGTTTTCTTAAAATTTCATCTAAGAACATATATCTATGCCATTTTTATGATATTGTAGTTCCAGAAATGGTTTGATGATGCCGTGGCAGCTAGCTTGAAGGAGCCAAATGCAATGGCCATTTGTACAGCAGGAAAGGACGGGAAACCGTAAGATTTATGCATTTAACCTGATATTTATTGTTCCACAGCGCTGCTCTCTCAACTACATGGGTGTCTATTGTTTACTATGCTTTCATATTATTATTCTATTATACAACCTTTTCTTTTACCTACTAGAGTATTCCAGTTAGATATTTTTTATTGAATAAGAGCATGAATAAACTTGGAAGCTATTGTTTCACATTCTATTAAGGATGAAAGTTATGCAGTAGTAAGGTTGATTCAATTACAGGATACAATGGCTGAAAAGGCTTTGATATGCATATCATAAACTCAATCGTGATATTATTTCCTATGGCTTTTGCTGCAGTTCATCAAGGATGGTGTTGCTGAAAGGATTTGACAAAGATGGTTTCGTTTGGTAAATTATGCTCTCATACACTGATCCAGGTGCATATAGCCTCGCTAGTCCAGAAGTCTTTAACCTCATAATCTTCTGAATTCTGATAGGTACACTAATTATGAAAGTCAAAAGGCTCGTCAAATCTCAGAAAATCCTCGAGCTGCTCTCCTGTTTTATTGGGATGCCTTAAATCGCCAGGTACACTCTTGTGAAAATGATTTTCTTTATTGAACCGTATACTCCTACACTATTAGATATCTTGATTTAGGATAGGACTAAAACTAAGAGAAAGCAAAATGATGCATGTTTTCAAGCTCCCAGAGTTAAATTCCACTATCTGGCTTTGGTTTAGGTAAGGATTGAAGGTCCGGTGCAAAAGGTTTCTGATGAAGAATCTGACCACTACTTCCACAGCCGTCCTAGGGGAAGCCAAATTGGAGCAATAGTCAGCAAACAGGTTTCTTTTTTCTTTTTCTTTTATTGGCTGGAGGGGTTCACTCTTGGCTACGTACATAGCATCTCATCTTCATCTATATGCTTATTAAAAGTCATGAAGATCTATTTCTTTCTTCTCAGAGCACTGTAATTCCTGGAAGGCAGTTTCTGTACCAACAACAGGCGGAGCTGGAGGCGCAGTACTCTGATGGGTGAGTGCCAAGTACTCAGCTACTGAAATAGCTAGCCCACATTGCTTTTGTAACAGTTATTTCATCACAGTGTGTCTATAATTCGCATGATTAGACTCCGATAAACGTGTCCACATTTCTGAATCTGAAACCATATATTGTTGGTTAAAAAGAATGTGATCTGCTCATTGAATTTTACTGATGCTGTTGGAAATTCTTTTGTCAAATCCTTTTCAATTTATACATAGCCTAACTTTATGAGTCCTTGTCGAGTGCAGAAGCCCGATTCCGAAACCCAAACACTGGGGAGGATACAGGCTGACACCAGAGGTTTTTGAGTTCTGGCAAGGACAACCATCTCGCCTGCATGATAGGTACCTAACCAATGAATTAATATTTTGTTAAAACTATTTTGAAATTGTATAACAGAACTTGAGCTTGAGGTTTGATGAATGGAATTGTTACATGTTACAGGTTGAGGTATATCCCAAAGGATATTGATGGAAAGAGAGTATGGAAACTAGAGAGGTTATCTCCATGACTACTATTTATATCATCCTCTTCCTTATGAAATCATACTTCTTTATAACATGTTACATACTCTTTCTTTTCTGTTTCGTCCTTCAATACATTATGTAATTGCTTACAATTCAATTTCTAAACCTGTATGTCGCACCATCCTATTTTCGATCAAGTTGAGAAATATAAAATTTTAACAGTTAAAATAGCATTTTTTTTACGAAAAGAGAAAAAACAATCATCCGAATAAAAAAGATGAATTTAATTTTAGACTAATTTATCATAATTTTTTAATTTAATTTTCACGTAACACATGAGTTCCACAAATTTGAATTCGCATGATGCATGTGTTACTCGTGTTTTGTTCTATATTGTGTACAAATACATGAATTCCACAAAATTGAATTCATATATAAAACAAAAAAAAAGATATTTTTGTTCGAAATAAATACAAATGGCTATATTTATCTTCTTTTTTTTTTTTTATCTAAATGGCTATTATTTTTATTATTTTGTCCCATTAATCCAAATATTAATATTCATAATGGGGATTATCAAGGTACACACAAAAAAAAGTGATTAAAACACTTGAAGAATAAGAATGTTGACTATTGATTTTAATGCACAATACCAGCTTCCATTTCAAAGTTGAAGAAAAAAGTTTACAAATGTAATTAAAGTAAACATCCTCATTTATCGATCTAAAAAAGATCAGTAATGCTAATGTGCATTCTAGTCGAATCATATGTAAGATTAGGCTTTACATGAAGCCAAAAGAAAGGAAAAACAAAGATTTAATCATAACATTACAAATGGATGGAATCTTATGAGATATATAAATTATGCACGGAGAGTGTGCAGTGCCATTTCATTCACCATCAAGATATCTGCAACTAGCCTCTACAAGTGTGTACCTCCATGTTTACTACTATCAACTTCAAGGTTGAACCCCAAACAGGTTTAGGACAAGAGTTGTATAGGGCCTTTTCCAGCAACCTCCGAGTACCACGATTTCCACGCATCGACAAAGTGTGAGAACAGATCTTTCAGAGCTGAGAAAATCATCAAGAATATCAATGCAATGTAGGCACATTCCTGTGATGGTGTGGCATGAAAGAATCTGGGAGAACATTCATATTCTTTATAAAATCAAACATATTCTATGAAGGTGAAGAGATTATTCTATGCTTGAAGAATTTAATAATGCAGTCAATGTGAAGAGATTGTTCTATGCTGGCCAATTCAACATGGCTATAAGAGTATGTAGTATAATGAAGTACCTAATTCTTGAGAATTAGCTGAAAGATACACTGGCTTGAACCTTTCTTGGTTTCACAACATTTATAAATCACTTTGACTTCATAACATCAAAGAAACTTGTAACAACAATTTAAGTACCTTGGTTGTGATACTGAGGTCTGTAAGAAGAGGCTAGACTTTCCCAATCAACGGCCTGCTTCCCCTTTCCATCATTAGGATCTTCAACCTGTGGCACATTTGCAGGTGCAAAAGGGCCAAACTGGTAACTCTTTGAAACAGTTACCATATCATCTTCATTTTCTTTCTCACGTTTAACCCACACTTGATTATGTGGCTTTAACACTTGGAATTTACCTTTATCCATCTTGCTCCTCTTCGTAGTACTAGTAGCATTAGTGAGATCAGTTCCAAATATCCTCTTCTTCGAATCGCTTGCAACCAAGGAATCGTCATTTCTGTTATCTGCTTTTCCATTCAGCCCCAGCCATCTGAAAGCCGGTTTTCGTGTCTCAGGGTGATGAGTCTGCATATCAACCGGGATTAGTTTCATTCCGCATTACCCACAGCTAAAAATTCAGAATAGCAGTTCATAAAAAATTACCTTCTGGATAAAGTTCATGGAAGACAAAACATTGGCAATATCATATAGCCTTCTGACTTTGGCTGCATAATTGCAAAAACATCATTAGCAAATACGTTCTTGTAAAATGCATTCCGATAATCTAGGCATGCGACTATGTGAGTGAAACTGAAGGTGCGGGCAAATTACTTCTAGTAGTCATCGAAGTGTGCTTTCCATCACCAAGCAAAAGCTTTGCAGCATCATCAAGAGAAATCATATCCATCTGAAAAAAAGGAGAATTCTCTACACATGAGGCTTTAAGCTCACGGGATTTGAATGCTTATGTTCACAACTCAGAATCTTAAGCTACACTTACATCAGTGCAAAGAAACAGCTTAACAAAGTTCTGCGTAAGAAGCCCAAGAGATTTTTCCTTCCTACTATCACCTACATATAAGACAGTCGAATCAATGAATAGATGGGTTAAGTTGACTCGAATCAAAATCAAGATTGGAATGGCACTCACGTTTGAAAACGGAACTCGAGTCTGATTTATCATTTTGACTTAAGTTATTCATGTCTGAGCACGTTTCATCTTCTTCATCATCTGAAATCTGTGGGTGGAAACATATCAAACACATACAAAATTCTTCTTAATTAGAACCAACAACAATGATAAGAAACGGAATTCCAAAATGAAAATCTAACAATTCATACCTTTTCGGAGCAACTTGTATCAGCTGCAGGTCCATTCTCTCTTAAGCCTTCTCTCTTTAAGATTAATTCAAGACCAGAAACAACCATTAGAGACAGAAATACTCGATCGAAACAATTACACGACAAAATTCCAGAAACAATTTTGAAAGAAAGAGTCGTACTTTTAGATCTTCCAAAGCCTTAGGGATTGCCCCAAACCCTTTCCAAGTATATTTATTTTTGGCCTTTCTCAAAAGAATCTACAAACAACAAAATTTTAAAACCTCAGTCAGCTCAAAAATGGAACCCAGTGAACCGAAGCCTCATATAATTCCAAAGACACACGAAACAATTAGAAGCTCTTACACCAACGCTCTCCAAAACATTGACAATATCATAGATCCGCCTCCTCTCAACCCCTACGAGCAAAAATCATCCAAGAACTAAGGAATTGCTTCAAAATTTGAACTTTAAGATGGGGGAAACGAAGACGACAAGTTCAATACCTAATTTTGATGCGGCATCGTCGAGCCCAATTGTCTCGACCCCATCATGATCGTACAAGCTTAAGAAACTGCAAACCAAATCACACTTACAACACAAACACTCTTATACATAAAAAGGGGGGAATAAAGATTCATCAGATGGGGAATACAGATTCATCCGATGGGGGGAAAATCCAACCCACTCACACACATACAACCCAGACAAACACATCATACACATACTTGGAGCATAAGAGGCCGAGGGATTTTTGTTTCCGGCAATAGGGCATCTCTTTAGATCCAGATTCAGTTGATACAACGGCGTTTGCGGAAGGTGACGACGCGGCTACCAACCCCATTTCCATCTTCAATTATCCGCAATTCTGCAAGAGGGAGAGATAGAGATAACTCTATGCACCCCTAGAGATAAATCTGAGTTCTTGATTTGAGCGGAGAGATACCGTTAAGAAGAGCTGGGGATGGCGCGGGTGAGGGTTTGTGAATTTGAGAGAGATTTTGAAAGTTTGAAAATCCGCCAGCAAATAAAGCGGGAGTTTGAATCTCCATCAACTGTGAAATTCGGACAAGCGCCTGCGCCTGAAGTTACGATAATGACCTTCGATTGATTTGGATGCTTAAATTTATCTGAGGGTACAATGGGAGTTCACAATTGGGGTGCGAGTTTGCAGGGAATCTGATGTAATTAATCACGTGGCAGGATTTTGTTGTACTTTCTCTTCACACCCTTTATGTAAAATAAAAAAAGTACATCAAAACAAAAGATTCACTTCGTCTTAACAAGCATGACACAAAACTTTTGATCATGATTATTAGGAAGAGTATATAGAATAGTGTAAGAGTGATAAACATGTACTAACTTTTCTTATTTTAAAAATGTGTCAAATTTAGTGGAACGTCCAAATAAGATAATTATGTCAAATTTAATAAGACGTAAAAAAAATATTAAATATGTGCACAAAATAAAATAAAAATAAATATTATTTTATGATGTACATAACTTGTTATAAGAGAAAAAAAATTGATGTTGCAATTATTATTTGTAGATTCAGTATATGTATAATTTGGATTTGTAATCCAATAAAATTTGGTAGAATTGATTAAAAAATAAATAATCAAAATCCACTCATCTCTAATGAATCCCATGACAGGAATAGGATGGCACTAAATATGTCTTTGAATCACTTTTGTACATTTATTACATTATTACATAAATTATATATGAAGGAGATTTGATGTTGGTTTGAAGGGATTATATTATTTATTATCTACATCTATGCATCTATATAAATCCTCCAATTATTTCCTTCCCATTTGACCTTTATCTTAAATATTTCTTATTTGTTGATTTTATTTAATTGAGTACAAATATTCATAATATTATTTTCATTTATTTCCAATTTAACGTGTGCTTGTTGGGCTCAATTTACTGTTAGGCCCAATTCAACCCAGGCCCAATAGATATGGAGACAAGATCCAAGGGAATATGGTAATGCCCAGTCCAATTGTTATCAAATAAGTTGCCCAATATATTTGAATCTACTAAAGCTTATTAAACATAGAATGAATTATTGGAAATAAATCACATCTAAAATAATTTTACCTTTCATAGTTTATTTTTTAACTATTTAAACAAGTTTTAAGTCACTATTGCAAAACTATTGTAAATTCAAGATTTTTATCAAAACTCTCCATGCTTAAGAAAATAATTAAAATTTTCACAAACACTTGACAGTTTGAATTGGCCTATATATAACCTTATGATGTATACACTATTTTTAATCTTTATTCATATATGTATGTATGTATCATGTATGTATACATAGTTTTATTTTTTTAAATAATTCATCACAAATGTTCACAACAAAAATAAATAAATCAAAGTTGAAAATAAAAAGGACGATCAGTTCAAATTTGAAGTTGCAAGTTCAAAAATCACCACCAAGCCTCCGCCGCCGCCGCAATTTCATCTTCAAATTTGGATCCGACATACTTCAGAGCGCCAGACGTTAATTCCAGCAATCCCGGTGACGGGAAGCATATGAGAATTAGTTAGAAAATGGCTTCCAAAGAAACCTGCAGAACCGAGCTCCGCGCCGCCGTGCGCCACCTCAGCGAGCGCGGCCTCTACACCGCATCCAAATGGTAGCACTCTTCGCATATGCAAAACCCCATCTGCTATTTTGCTTCAGAAACGTTCCCATCACCTCAAAGTCCGACCTTTTATTTTTTGAAATTATTTTTCTTCTTCTGAAAGTTATGGTTACCAATGCTGATTTTCAAGAGTTCTTTGCTACTTTAGGGCAGCGGAGCAGTTGATGGGCATAGAGCAAGACCCCTCGAAGCACACGCCGTCGCACACTCGATTCCAGCGAGGCAGCTCCAGCATCCGCCGCCGCTTCCGCACGGCCACTCCTGCCGAGTCCTCCGCCACCCCTTCGGCCGGGGTGTCGTATGTCATGACGCCGTCGCTAGTGGCGGCCGAGGAGTACGATTATGATTTGATGGATAGTGATTTCTATTTGCTAGCCAAGTCTTATTTCGACTGTAGGGAGTATAGGAGGGCTGCACATGTCCTTAGGGATCAGACCAGCAAGAAAGCCATCTTCTTGAGATGCTATGCGCTTTATTTGGTTGGTTTCTTCACTCGTTATCTCTTGCATTGCTATTTGATGATTGATTTGAGGTCCTTTAATGATGAATATGTGCTTTTGCTGGATCTGTTTTACTTGTGTGTTCTTTGTGTGAAGCTCATTGAGTGTATAATGAAAGTAAAAAACTATGAAATGCTTTGTTTCACTACACTACGAATAGTCATAGGTAGTTCTTGGAACACTACTATTTTCCCAAATCCCATCCATTTTATATGAGCACCAGTGTTTGGTAACAGCCACAGAGATTGAATGAACTGAGGTTCACCCATTAGTCGTCTCTTATATCGACAAGAACTTTAAATACATGGAACTTTACTTTCATAAAGTCCAGTTTCGACCAGCCCATCCCTTAGCAGTAATGGTCTGCTTTTCTATCAAAAACTCTGTTTGTTTATTCTTTTCAGAACTATACCAATTCATTGCTCTATGATTTGTCTTTTGATATGCTTGTTGCTTATATATATATATCCTGTGATTCTGTTCACAAGGAAAAAGACAGGAGAACAAGCTATGTTTCTGGGATTTCATGATAGGAGACTTAAATTATAAACCAGTCTTGGTTATGTTATACAAATTTGCAATTTGGTAGTCCGTAGTCAATGTGAATTTCTTTCCAATTATTAGATGCACATTGTGTTTAGATTTCCCTTAACTTCGTTAATCTTGAAGGCTGGAGAAAAGCGAAAAGAAGAAGAGATGATAGAGCTCGAGGGTCCAATGGGTAAGAGTGAGGCTGTGAACAAAGAACTGCTTTCTCTTGAGAGAGAATTGTCAACCCTTCGCAAAAATGGAACAATCGACCCTTTTGGTCTTTATGTGTATGGCCTTGTCCTCAAGGAGAAAGGGAGTGAAAATCTAGCAAGGTCTGTATTTGTGGAGTCTGTCAATAGTTACCCTTGGAACTGGAGTGCTTGGTCTGAGCTGCAGACGCTATCCACCACAATCGAAGCACTGAATAGTCTTAATCTCAATAATCATTGGATGAAGGACTTTTTTCTTGCCAGCGCTTACCAAGAACTCCGGATGCACAATGAGTCCTTGGCGAAATACGAATATTTACAAGGAACTTTTATTTTTAGCAACTACATCCAAGCCCAAATTGCTAAGGCTCAGTATAATCTGAGGGAGTTTGAACAGGTGGAAGTTATATTCGAAGAACTTCTAAGAAATGATCCTTATAGGATTGAGGACATGGACATGTACTCGAATGTGCTTTATGCCAAGGAATGCTTCTCTGCCCTAAGTTATCTGGCTCACAGGGTGTTTCTTACTGATAAGTATAGGCCCGAATCTTGCTGTATCATTGGTAACTACTATAGTTTGAAAGGGCAGCATGAGAAGTCCGTGATGTATTTCCGAAGGGCTCTTAAATTAAACAAGAACTATTTGTCAGCATGGACCCTTATGGGTCACGAGTATGTTGAGATGAAGAACACTTCTGCTGCAGTTGATGCCTACCGTCGGGCAGTAGATATAAATCCCTGTGATTATCGAGCATGGTACGGATTAGGGCAAGCGTATGAGATGATGGGAATGCCCTATTATGCCCTTCATTACTTCAAGAAATCAGTATTCTTGCAGCCAAATGATTCTCGGTTGTGGATAGCGATGGCTCAGTGCTACGAGACAGAACAGCTTCATATGCTTGAGGAAGCCATCAAATGCTATGAACGCGCAGCAAATTGTAATGACAGGGAAGCCATAGCCCTACATCAGCTGGCAAAGCTTCACACTGAACTTGGCCATACTGAAGAGGCAGCATTCTATTTTAAGAAAGATTTGGAGAGGATGGAAGCCGAAGAGAGAGAAGGACCGAACATGGTTGAAGCTTTGATGTTCCTTGCCCAATATTCAAGTAGTCAGAAGAAATACGATGAAGCCGAGGTTTATTGCACTCGCCTTCTCGACTACACCGGTCCGGTAAGTCCTCTTAGATTCAGTCATTTATCTTGTAAAACACATTTGATGGCAACTTTGTTTCAAATATTGATGATTATCACTTGTGCCATTTATGCAGGAGAAGGAAACTGCTAAGAGCCTTCTTCGCGGAATAAGATATGCAAGGGACATCGAGCACTTCCCACCATAACGTTCTTACAATTTCTGAAGCAATCAAATTCGAGATAGACGATGCTCGGATTAGGCAGCAGGGGACTTCCAGTACTTCAATGAGGTGACGACGGCATGTATTTACGAGTTTCGATCTTAGTTAAGTATAGATTTATTCAGTAGCTTGCCTGCCCATGCATCATATTTATATTCAAATTTCATTCTATTTTGTAACAAAATATCATTAGCAATTGAATCATTCTGCAAATGTTACTCAGCTTCATAATATGCAATCCTACTTGTATTTGCTCTACATTGCAGTGAAAACATTCAAGAAAAACACACACACTCTCTCTGTCTCTCTTGCATAGCATACATCTAAATTTGCATAAACACATGAATTCATTCAAAGTCCAAAACCCTAACCCTGCTGCTGAGAAAGAAGAACAAGGAGCCCCTGTGGGCCAACCAAGATTTCATTGAGAAAACTGAGCAATCCAAACCAGACAACAGGGGTGACATCAACCCCAGCCAGAGGTGGTATGATCTTCCTCGTCTGAACCAGCAACGGTTCCGTCGGGGCATACGCCAGCACATACGGGAACTCTTCCACCGGCAGCTTCGGGTACCACGACATCACAATCCTCGCAATGAACAGAAATCCAAATGCAGACAAGAACGGCCCGAGAAACGGTATTACCAGTTTCGCCGTGGCAGGGTCCAAATCGATCAGGACGAGCCCCTCCGCGGAGGCCGAATGCGTAATCCCAGATGTTCCGGAAAAAGCAGCGGAGAGATAATCTGAGATTGCTGAAGAACTGTGAGCTCTACATGCTGCAGGAGTTGGTGTTTTCCTTCTTGCAGGAGATTTGAGGATTGATATATCTATTTGGGGTGAGAAATGAGAAGATTTTGGTGAGATTAACGTATGATTTTGATGAAGATTGGTGTGTTTGGGTAATGAAATTGACACACCAGTGGCAGAGACACCATACATTATCTAGTTTCTGTTTCTTCTCTGTAGAGATGCAAGAGTATCTGCTGCAATAGAGGGGATAGTTGGGGCATATTGGTAATTTCAGATGAAAGAGATGAGCATTTCGGTAATGGGTGGTCCAGATTTTCATGACGATTTAACTAACGTTAAAAAAAAAAGAAAAAAGGAGCAATCAATATTTGTTTGGATTAATTAATACAATAAATTACAGCATGCAATTTAAACCATAAAATTGTTACCAATTGTTACTATTACATAAAATAACGGTACTTAATCAATTAAATTTAGATTTATTTTAGTACTAAAATGAATGATTTTTTGTTGAATTTTCTTTCAAAATTTGATTTTTCAAATTTATATTATAAATCATAAAATTTGCAAGTGTTTCAATTTTCTTATAAAATTCAATCTTCCACTCCCAAATTTTTGTTAAGAATAATAATACATAGTATCTTCATGATCATTAATCACTTATATACGACACCTTCATGCATGTTAACTAATAACTCATATTCGTTATTTGCATCTTTAACCTTAATTCATTATCTTCCAAATTGAATTTAGGAAGTGAAGATTAAATATTTTAAGAGAAATGGTTTACTTGTAAAGTCTAATTATATGTTTATGTAGAAGTTATTAAACTCGAGTTAGTATATTTTGTTGCAAATTAGCCCATAAATTCATTACAATAATTACACATGTACTCTTGTGTGTGTTCATGACATATTATTGATCTGTCTTTATGAGAGTTTTTAATCGAAACATAACAGTGTACAATATACGAACATCGATTAACAACAATAAAAAACCACCACTAATGAGTTAAAATTCACTTGGAAAGAGAAGATTTAATCTCATCAATCACAGTCTTATTCACCTGAAAAGCCCTAACCAAGACCTGATCAGGAACAGAAGCAACACCCTTAGAACTAAATAGATTCCTTGAAATTTGTATGGTCCCAGGCATGTGGCTGTTAAAGGCAGTGAAAACCAGCACGTTTTCCACGCCAACATTCATCTGAAAGTGAACCAACCCTCTTGGAATCACAAACACCTCTCCTGCACTCAGATTCTTCGAGTAAACCACGTTACCACTCGATATCAGACCTACTAGAAGCTTCCCCCGGATCACGACCCCACACTCCGTCGCCCTCGGGTGGATGTGCGGGTGTGTCACCCCACCGGGGGCTACATCAACTCGATTCATTGACATCCCTAGCGTGTTCAGTCCGGGGAACGCTAGGACGTTCCCCTGGGTGACGAAGCTCCCCATGGGATTGCTCGTGTTGCCCTCAAGGCTGAGCCCGTCGTAGAAGAAGTCGGATGAAGTCACCTCATAGGACGGCTTGCACGTGAATCCGTTGACCGTGACGGGTCCTTTTAGGTCCGCCACGCAGAAGTCCTGCAGGGGATCGGGGTCGGCCGAGTGGGGCACAAGGAGCGAGACGATGATCGATAAATGGAGAATCGGGTGTCGTCGTTGATCGATCTTTCTAGCCATTTTTAAATTGATCTTGGTAATGAACTAGTTTGAGATGAGTTATATATGTTGAAGATTGATGTGTGAATTTGAGTTAAATAGCTTAAGGAGGTGGCTTCATATATATATATAAGTCAATGGTATGTTGTGCCTTTGAACAAATCTTGATCATATGAGTGGGATTAGGTTTTCAAGTGGGAATTTATTATTTTAACCTAAGTTTTCATGAAAAACCTAACTCGGTCTAAGTATATTTAATTATAATGGTGAATACACTAATGCAGTAATTAATCAACAAGAATGGATCAAATGGTTTTGGTACGATGATTGGATGTCAAGATAACACCTTAATTATGGTTATGGACTTAACCAATTGTATTCGATTTGAATTAATAGTTTTTAAAAATAATTGATTAGCATACAAATTGATGAAGTAATACATAGTAGTAACTGGTAAGAACTTTTCAATGTATCATGTCACAATGGAGTGTTTGTATAAGCTTAATTATTTTAAAGAACTTTGTTTTAATAGTTTATAAGTTACTAAAGTTTTTTGTTCGCCGCCACACTTTTAGATGGATTAATTACCGCTTATATATGTTAATAACTATCCCAATTTTATGGTACTAAAATCTTGCAATAGTAACATGCATGGTCTTATAGTTTAGTTGAATGCAATGTAATTAAAAAACTTTATTAGGGTTTGACATGATGTGAATCATCTTGAGAGAAGGGTGTTTCCAAGAACATGGACACATGTGGTGCATAAAGTCATTTCGTGTCATAAGGTGTTGGGTTAAATCCTGCAAACTATCAATGTTCTGGTGTTGATACATGTTATAAGCTTCAAAGTCAAAGTATTTGGATAAGCGTAGTAAGAGTGCTTTATGCAAATATAATTACAAATATAATATTATTCGTGAGATTTTACAAAAATAAATTAGGATATATAATTTTTTTTTTTAAGAGTTTATAACTCTTAGAGCTTATTTCAGGAATAAATCGAGATTGATCTTTTAAGCATCGACCATTATATGTAGAAATTATAAAATTAGTTACAGAGGCATTATAATTGAGGTCATTAAAGTAACTCTCCACCCTAATTATAATGGTGGCCCAATATATCTTCTTGTTTATGTAGTTCTGAAATAAATAAGGCCCATATATATGGCCTAATACTTTTTTTCTTATATAAGTAGTTATAAAATAACAAAGGCCCAACAATGGTGCCCAATTTCCCTTTTTATTTTGATAGTTCTGAAATAAAAGGCCCAAATTTGGTGGCCCAATATCTCTTCCGTCGAAAAGGTGTCAAGTTCGAGCTCAACTCGATTCAATCAATTTTTCGAGCCCAAGTTTAACTCGATGAAAAGCTCGATAAGCTCAAGATCGATTGTTGGTATGCTTCAAATCCTATTTCGACTAAATTCCTTTAGGTTCATGTACACTCCTCTAATAAGAAGGGATATAATTGTAAAATTACAAGCTAGGTTTGATTAGACTCATGAGTCTATCGAGTCGATATTGATCTTGAACTTGGACTCGGTATGTACTCGAGTACTTTGAGGTCGAGCTTGATAAATATCGAGTCGATTACAAAATTTTCTGGAATTGATTCCGAATTACGAGTATCTGGCAAGTTGTTTGACTCCTTTTACATTCCTACCAAGAACATATTGAACAATGGACGAGAGGGAGAGTAAAAGCAAGGGTCTCTTGGTGGAGTAAAAAAAAACCAAGAAAGAGCGAGAGAGATACAAACTCCTCATACTACATTATCATCACACACTCTCTAAATCAAATTAAGTCTCTCTAAGCAAATTTCTACTTCTCACAATACATAATTGTATCATTCAAGTATCAATCTTCCACTACAGAAACCTCTATTGATCAATGGTGCAACTTGTGTAACCCAAAGAGCTCATATCACTCACAATTACAACTCCAAATAAATCAAACTCAACTCTCATTCATCACTACTACTTTGCCTAAGTCTCCTCAAATTCTCAGCTATCTCACTCAATAGCTTCATCCCTTCACTCCCTCTCTGCAGAGTCATTGCAGCATGCTTCAAGAAGCCACTCTCCGCTTCGACGCCCCTCAACCGTTCCCTAATCAACGACACGTCACCTGCAACGGCCGCTTCCTCCCCTTCGACTTGGCCTTCTACAAGCTCCCTCATCAGCCCTAGAAGGTGATCCCTCTCCCTCTCATAATCCAACACAAACTGCTCCTGACACTCGATGCCCTCGTTCTGATCCGTAGTATACGTACTCGACTCTGATAAGGCGTGGGAGGAGGCGTGGATCATGTCTTGATAGTCCTCATCGAGATCCACCTCACACACCTCACTCCCAATGTTCTTGATGAATCCGAATCTCACCTTGTACTCCTCGAGCTCGGCCTCTAGCGCCTTGGACTCCTCCTCTCGCTTGAAGAGCGCGTCCTTCATCATCTGCATTGCCTCTTGGTCGTACTCTGCTTGCTCCTCCATCATTCTCTGGTACTGCGACGCCTCCATCTGCACCGCAGCCTTCTCTGCTTGGAGGCGCGTGATCATCGCCATGGCGTTGTTGGCCGCCACCGCAGCAGCGCTCCTCTCCTCGTCTAGCTCCATGTACAGAGCCATCAGTGACCTCCGATCGTGAGTCACTTGTCTCTTCAAACGCGACACGATGTCCTCACCTTCTCCTTCGCCGCTAGTCTCCTCCAAAATAGGCTCCGCAGTGAGGTCGAGTGATTTAGTCACTGGAGTTCCAAAGTACTTGTTTCTGCTACTGAAGATTGGAGTTTTTGGTTCTTCTTCAATCATACCTACAGAGACAGAGACAGTGACAGAAGATAGAAATTACAAACTTAGCCATAACAAGATTAATCTATGTATCTGCACATACAAATGAACTCACCATGAGCATCACCAGTATCTGCAATCAGCTTAAGCTCTCTGTAGCTGCTGCTATGAAAATCCATGGGGCCCACCTCGTCATCTCTGATAATGAAAGAGGCGGACCCCATAGACTTCGATTTGGTGGGCTCCCCACAGCAAGAGCACCACCTCAGCACAATCTCCACCCCACCTTTCTTCTTTAACTGCTTCAACTGCAGCTTCCTCTGGCTCTGTTCATCTTCAACGAGGGGTTTGCTCTGCTTGACACGGTCGGTGTCGGGACACCTGTCGTCCTTGGATAGGAGGCAGGGGCGGCACATGGTGCGGATGTCGGAGAGGCGGTGGTGCACGTGGCAGTAGGAGAGGTTGGAGATGTCCTCCTTGTGGAGGTCGCAAATGGAATCGTTGCAGTAGAAAGTGGAGCTCCTCTGCACGAGGAGGTGGTCGAGCCTGGTGCAGAGGAGGCATGGGGTTTGGAGGTTGAAGAATCTGGCGATTTCATTAGAGAGGAAGGCGAGGAAGCCGTCGACGAAGAGGAGGAAGATGACCACCCATTCGAGGAGGGCGTGGATCACGAAAGAGGGGAGGGTTCCCAGCTTTTCATCGATCGAATTCCTCAATGCTCCCGCGGGAAGCATGTTGGGAGGAAGGGAAGGATCGGAGACAAAGAAAGAATCTTTTTGCAGAAATCCGAGGAATTTAGATTAAACGCAGAAATGGGAAAAGGGTTGAGAGAGAGAGAGAGGAGAGAATCAGAAACGTTTATGGTCTCTCTCTCTCTCTTGTCTTTGTTTTTCTCAATCTCTCTCTCTAGATGGATGTGAACTGTGGGAGGATGAATACCTACAAGGTTTGCCGAAAATAAGGATGTTTTTTTGAAGCACCATTTACCTGAATTAACGGTCTACCGATGATGACAGTTGACAGTTGACAGTTGACACGTCCCATTTTCTTTTTTCTTTTTATTTTTAAATTTCAAGAATTTGAGATTTTCAATGGATAATTTGATAATGATTGATGCCCAATTCACAGTAGTAACGATTTAACTTGCTTCTGCAAATCTCTCTCTCTCTCTCTCTGTTACAAGGAAGATGTGATCGGTGTAAGAACTCAGCCCGCCCCTTTTGGCTGGCTTCTTCGAATCAATCGAGTTCGAAATTTCAAGCGAGAAATATATACAAACAGATCGACTGCATCGAGAGCTCGATTTCTTAATTCGCCATGAACAGCACCAATAGCAACAACGCAAACGTGTTCTCTTCCTCGTCTTCTTCTTCTTCAAGTTACCAGAAGAAGGCAGTGCACTCGCTGTTAGCTTCGAGGCTGACGCAGCTCCATATCCCCTCCACCGCCGCCGATGATCCCTCCCTCGATTTCGATTTCTCCGACTTCTTCGGCCCCGCCGCCGCCCCCTCTCCCACCGCCGCGGCCGCCTCCTCGCTCTTCTTGGGGGACCCGCAGGTCATACACCACCGCTCCCACTCCTTCGTGGGCCCCTCCCCACGCTTCACCCTCTCCAAATCGCTCCCCGGCTTCGATCCAGACGAGCGCGACGAGCTCTGTTACTCCTCCTCCGACGATACCGGCGGCGATGACGCAAGGGAAGGGGACGGGGACTCTGGAGTTGGTGGCCGGAGCGTCTGCGACGGCGGGGGCGAGGCGGCAGAGAAGGTGGGCCCGGGGGATTTCGAGATTATGAGGGTTATCGGGAAGGGCGCGTTTGGGAAGGTTTTTCAGGTAAGGATGAAGGGGAGAAGTGGTGATGGCGGTGGAGATGGGATTTTCGCCATGAAAGTGATGAGGAAGGATACCATTATCAAGAACAATCATGTTGATTATATGAGGGCTGAGAGGGATATTCTCACCAAAGTTGTGCATCCTTTCATCGTGCAGCTGCGTTATTCATTTCAGGTCATCATCATCTTCTTCTTCTCTCAGTCTTCTGCTTTTCCAATAGAAGAATACTTGCTTTAAATTACTTGTGAAGAAGAGAGGGGAAGGTACCTTTTGAGGGTTAACTAAATCAATCTATCCATTCCATAGAGGCATAGATGATGTTTAGGTAGTGGTAGTTTGGTTTCTTTTTTCCCACTCATGCTGCAGAAAGATCAATGAACTGAAGTGTTGGTAGGCGAGGAAAGATTTGAGATAGTTTCTGATGGGATAGAGAAGAAACAAGGAAGTTTGCATGATCAGATGAAAAACAGTTGATACAATGAAACTTAGGACCTTTTACCTTTGTTATGTGGGATTGTAAACAATGAAACGTGTAGCAAATTCATTAGATTCTTTTTGTCTTTGTGGATTTCTTTCTACAATCTATTGATTCCTTCCTGTAGATGAGAATGCTTTACCTTGCGGAATCTGTATCATACGCTTTCAAAATATCTTTTTTCAATTCGCTGTGCTTTATGAATCGTGTCGCTCAAGAAACGAGGGTAATGATACAAACTCACAAAGCTAAATTAGTGTGCAACTATCCTGTTGCAAAAGGAATTCTCTTTTTGCTGGTTATGTGCTTTGCTGTGTATCAGAAGTGCTGTATTTTGAACTCACAATATACTTTGCTATACTGTTATTACTGGTATTTTCAGAAACACTAATGGTTGCTTGATCTTTAATTTCTCGGGTAGTGTTCGACTAGTGATACTCGTGTAGTGGGTTCTGGTGATAGTCTTCATGACAGTGGTGTTTTGGCAAGAAATAACAGATAATGTATTGAGTCGAAAAGAGGCATAGTTGCCTATAATGTATTGAATCGAAAAGTAGCATAACTTCCTTTGAACCCTACGTTATGACAGTAATTATGCATCTAACTTGATGTCTGACTTAAAACGATTGAATTTTTGTGTTCCACAGACTAAGTCTAAGCTGTATTTGATACTGGACTTCATAAACGGAGGTCATCTGTTTTATCATCTCTACAGGCAAGGGATTTTCAGGTACTATTCACTCTTTTGTTTAACAACGAAACACGATCTTCCTTCGTCTGGTTAATTCCTACTTTTCGCTATTTCTTGGGTAGTGAGGACCAGGCAAGGGTATATACTGCTGAGATTGTCTCTGCTGTTTCACATCTTCACAAGAACGGGATTGTGCATCGAGATCTAAAACCCGAGAACATTCTCATGGATGCTGATGGACATGTACGGTGTCGTGATCTGATCTTAAATAGCTTTGCAGGAGCATGCACGACTTGCAACACGACTCGTACGCTAAAAGTAATTTGCTTCTTTGCTGATCGATGTTCTTGCCTGCCCTCTAGGTCATGCTTACTGATTTCGGACTGGCTAAGGAGATTCACGAATCGAGCAGATCAAACTCGTTATGTGGGACGACCGAATACATGGCTCCTGAAATCTTGCAATCCAAAGGCCACAACAGAAATGCTGATTGGTGGAGCGTTGGAATTCTCCTGTACGAAATGCTAACTGGCCAGGTAATATCTTCAAACCAAGAACTACTTGAGTTAAGGCTTTTTCGTGCTAAATCTCCGTTGATTCGTATGAATTTCGAAAGAGTGATCCGTTATGAAGTGATACTGATCTGTAAACTTGACAGCAAATGAAATTTCACATCTGCACATTTTCTTGGATCTGTTCTAAATCTTCTTGAACAAAAGAAGCTCTCTTTACAACCAAAGTGTTGCTTGTTTGCATTTTCAGCCGCCATTTGCTCATGCCAACAGGAAGAAGCTCCAAGAGAAAATCGTCAACGAAAGATTGAAGCTTCCACCGCGCTTGACCAGCGAAGCTCATTCTTTGCTTAAAGGAGTAAGACACAACATGCTGTCTTTATCCATATATACACTTGTACATTCCTTTCTTCTCTCTTGAGATGCTGATTCTGCCGTCTGTCGATAGCTGCTTCAGAAGGATGCATCAAAAAGGTTAGGCAGTGGGGCCAAGGGAGCGGAGGAGATCAAATCGCACAAATGGTTCCGTACTATAAACTGGAAGAAAATAGAGGATAGAGAGCTCAAACCAAAGTTCAGGCCAGATGTGAGTGGCCAAGACTGCACAGCTAACTTCGACAAGTGTTGGACGACGATGCCCCTTGATGACTCCCCCGCACCTACTCCAACAGCAGGGGAGCATTTCCACGGGTATACGTACGTCGCCCCTAATCCGTGGCTCTCGTCCAAATCAAGAAGTGACTCAAGCCAATGCTAAGGATGGTTCATTACATTGCATTGACCTTGTAAGTGATTCTTGATTCTCCATAGCTATAGGCTATAGCTAATGTGTGTTAGTTATGTTGAAGCTTGGGAGTAGCTTCTTTTTTTCTTTCTATGCAACTTTTATTTCCTTCGGTGTTCTACATAGCTTTCTAGCCTTGCACTAAATTGAAAATGATGGGAAAGTGGAGTCTTGAATTATATGTTTGGAAGCATCAACATATGTAAGATTTTTCAATATATGTTACAAAAGCACTCACTTATACAAGGTACTATCTATTCGACTATTCCATTATGATTAAAATAATGGGCCAAGCAAGTGGGCTGAACGAGCGCTAAGAAGCCCAATTTACGTACTCCCTCCGTCCCACGACACAAAATTTTTAGGCACAGTTATTAAGGAGAGTGTATAAAGTAGTGTAAGAGTGATAAAGGTGGTAGGATTCACACCTTTTAAAATAGATAATTTTTACTATTTTAGTAACGTGTCAAGCTTAGTGGGACAGAGGGAATACCATATACCACTAATATGGTCTAGTTATAAATTGCACCGAAACCCTTTTTTCAAAATAGGTAACATTTTACTATATTTCCGTTAAATGCAGCCACAAGAGATCCGATACAAAAATTAATAAAATAAAATGTTGTGTTTTAAAAAAGTAGGAGTAAAAATAACTAAACGTGAGTGTACGAGTATTTTATTTGGATGAAAGAATAATGCAAAGTTAAAAATAGGTACTAATTGAATATAGCAGGTAGCAACATGAATGAATAATATATATAATGTGACAGTAGTAGTAGCATAAATAGCCAATCATGAAAGAAATGATAGTGACTAATATCCAACTACATATTTGGATAGCGCAAGGAAGATATTATGAGTAAATTGGATTACCGTCCAAAGTACCTATAATGTCCCTACCACTGCTCAATAGCCTACCATTCCATTCACATCGATCCAATGTATACCTAATTTTTCCATCACAATTCACTATCATTATATCATACAATACCAAAGATTTTACTCAAGATTTGCTCCTACCCCACACTACACTTCTTGCAACATGCCATCAATATTCACTATTACAACTATATATATGTCTACTAAATTAAATTATTGGTCAAATAAATGAATGTAACTGAGTCTCGAAGAAAGTTTAATTTTTTTCGAATTTAATTGAACTCAAAATTTTAAAGTTTTAAACTAATCAAACTCGAATCTAATAATATTCTATTTATTCCTAGGTCTGGTCACAATATCAAATCCGTATTTCTAAATCTAATAATAATAGCCTCGTTTTATCTGCTCCCACATATTAAGCAAATATGCATTCAATGTGCTTCGAGAATTATACATACAACATTAAAACAACACACAACAAGATGAAAGCAACAACTGATAGAGCACTACTATTTTATTTTCAAGCTTATAGAAAAATGATTAAAAAAAGAAATAAAACAAGCATCTAAAAATACAGGGCACAGAACAAAGGAGCACAACACAGCATGATATTTCTCAGGTCTGTACAATGCCAAAAAGGTAAGAAAAAGATCAATTTCGAGCTAATAATTTGTCTATCCTCTATTTTTTTTTCTGGATTAATTAATTAAAGCTTTCCTATTCCCATTTACGGATTCCCTTCTAAATTAACATTCATGCTGTAGTTTTCAGCAGGTTTTATTTCATCAATGCCCAGAAATTTAGCTTCAAGCAACACTTATGATGCCATCTCCATTTTTGAATCGCTGCATCATCTGGAAAGCTGAAGCCCGCGTGGATGGCTGATCCTGTCCCGACGAGAGGGATAGCCGCAAAGACAGAGGTGATGGCTCGACTGCAACCTGTTGCCTCAGGTTAAGATCCACTGTTGTAGGAGGAAAATGAACGGGCCTTTCAGTCTGTGCAATGGCTGAGTTTCCGAGTGGATTCCCATTTTGCATCGAGAACAAGACTGGGGATGCGGAAACGGGGAACTGCACGACTGAGAATCCGGTGCCATTGGAGGTGATAGGCAAAGGGACCGAGCTCTCTAGATGGCTCTTTGTCTCTTCAATTGGCATTGCAGTAACCTGATAAGAAAACCAACAAGAACCAATTGTGTTGGTTTCTTTATACCATGATTGTAAAGGGAATTGTAATATAACTAAGGAAATCACTGAATTGATTGAATACGTCAGAATCAACAGTAGCAAGAAACTGATATCCACATTTGCTTAGCACTAAGAAATTTACTTTTGCTTTTTTACCCCAAAAAGGGGTGTTTATTTCTTTGAGAAAAGCAAGAGATAACGCGCTGGCAGTAGCCGAATACATACAAGATTTATTTCAATGAGTAAAGCATCTTAAAGATAAACCAGCAAGAAATAATTACTATGAATAAATAGACGGAAAGCTAAAGTTACGCATAAAACTGGAAAAAAAAAAAGGAATTACCGAGTCGGTGGTGATGTCGAAAAGGCTTGAACGGCGGCGGCGGCGATTGATGTTACTCCGGCGGAGGAAGTACTTCTGAGCGTGACTAGCCACTTGGGTTGGGGTGCGGGTCTTCACATAATTTTTCGAGATTCCTCTCCAGTCTCCCCTTCCGACCTTCTGCAATCCAAGGAGGAATAACTTGTGCTCTTCCTCTGTCCATGGAACTCCTGTAAGCAAATCCAAACCGAATGATTCCAGAGCACAGCCATCATCAATTAAGTACAGAGAGTACTACACATCAAATACACTAATCATCTTCAACCAAGTCAATTACAGTGGTTTCTCTTTTCCTCCGAACAGAGTACATATTTTTTTGCCATGATTATAGCTAATTAAATAAAATTAACATCTGATTATCAGTGAATTGATTATCATTTCAAGCTATCAAAACGATCTAATCATTTTCACAAAAGCCAGAGAGCGGATAATTTCCGATGATCACAGCATCAGTATCACAAAACAATCACAGAGTCAACCAAAACACTAAAAAATCTAAAAAACAACACGATAATCGGGAATCTCACCTCGCTTGCGCTCGCGATTCGCGCCAGATGGCAGAGGCACGGCGTCATCGGCGGAGCCGTAGCCAGCTTCAGTCACCACATCCTTCGGCATCTCTTTGCTCTTGCAGCCGCTGTTAACAACAGGCTCGTAATCAGACAGATTATTCATACTCGCACTCTTCCTCATCGGATCAACTCTGACTCTCACTCCAAACAGCATGATCTCCTCTCCGGCGCCGGACGGTGCATCGCCGCTCAGAGACATATTCTCTCTCTCTCTATAAATGAAACGGAATTTGGATGGAGAGAAATGGATGAAATTGTGAAGAGGAAATGAAGGCATTTTATATGCAATGACGGAAAAAAGGCTTTGTGAAACGTGATGGCCGTACTGTGCTGCGCTGGAATTTTTATTTTTTTTAATAAAATAGTTCAATTAAAAATGTTGAAGATAAGGGACTGTTTGGTTGAGGAGATTAGTTTTGGGATAAGGCCATTTAATGTTTGGATTGAAAAAGATAGATTTGGTTTTATGAACATTTCATTTTTGCATGGAATCTTTCTTAATATATAAATTTAATTTTAGCAAACAATTTTTTAATGTATTTTATATTTATAAAAATCATAAATTTGTTTGATATTTTTATGAGTATTTGTACAAAAGATTTTACTATTAGGTTGAATTATAGTAAAATTTATTTTTTAAATTGATACACCGAAATTCAGTTCATACTAACAATTTTTTCTGCGCCCGCTGCTTCCTACAAAACTTTAAATGAAGGATATAAGGATGAATTAAAAAATATAATGAATTTATATTGACAACTTGTGACAATTTCATAGTATCCCTAAAGTACAGCCATTTTGAATTGGATATGAGTGAAATGATACCTTCTAGTATGTTTTTCATAATATGTGTGGGTGCGGACAAAAACGCTACGAAATATACTAGTGGCGTGTGGGGTCAAGCATCAATTCGAAAGTGAGGTTGTTACAAGTGGTATCAGAATTGAACTCTTCCTAGTACAACATGATTCGAGTATGAAGCAAGCGGAAACTAGTACCCCTATATGTGAAGCATGGGGTAAAGACACAAAAAGCTTCAAAGTGGAGTACATGATTGGAATGAGAGAGATTCCGAAAATAGTATAAGATTGTATATATGAGAAAAATATAAATAATTAAATATTGACTAGTCATAATACATTTTTCTTTTATTGATTATTCTATGAAAACTTTAAAATAAAGCGTGATTAGAGATATAAATTTGGAATTATAATTTATATTATCCTTTATTTTCATTCAAAAATTTAATTAAAGTATTGTGCTACAAAATAAAAATAAAATCGTTCCACCAGCTACTGTTTAGTGGAAATTATATCAGCATATATAATTTTATTTCATTCTTTATTTTTTTTAGAACTACTATTATTTACTATTTTTGTATAATTATGGTAGTTTGTTGACTAATTAATCTATAGCATTCAATATTTTTTGTTATTATGAATTGAGTTAATTAGCGATCGTCCCTTTTTTTTTTTTTTTTTTTTGCGATCGTCCCTATTTGTCGATGTCTTATTTATTTATTTATTTATCTATTTTGATGTGGTTATTAATTCTATTTTATGTTTAGTTGGGCGTTATTCCAATGATTTAAACCTTTTAATGTGTTTCCTCTCTTTTTTGGATGTAAAATTTGTACATTAGATTTTTGGAATAAAAATAAAGACAAGAGATTGAATAACAATAATAATATTAATTCCGACTCTAACTATAATAACTAACATTGCACCTAATTACTTGTGTCATCATGGAATTAATTAGGTCGAATCATCTCTTAATAATTATGTTTCATGCTTCAAACTCTATCCATTTCATTCACATTTTACCTTAATCTATATTTTTTTTCAGCATCAACACACTTAAAACGACGTGGTTTACGTAGCATATCAGCATCGACGCGTCTACGTAGACTTCAATTTTTATGTGCAATTTCAAAAAAAAAAAAAAATTGGTTTGTGTATTATATAGGATATTTTATCTACCATTTTAGAAAAAATAGTAATTCATGTTTATAAGATATATTTTTAGTTTGTGTATTAAATGGCATTAATAGAAAATTATGAATTCTGATTTTTAATACTTATAATTTATAATAAAGCATTTTGACTGACATAGTTTGTTTCTTCCTTCTAGCTAATGTTGATTTGTTTTTTTTTTTAGTTTGTCCTATTATTAAATTATTTCCAAAAATATAAAATATAACATTTTAAAAATCGTGAACTCTACCACATTTTTATTTTTTATATTATTTCTTAATTTACATGCCGAAAAATAACAAATCAACAATAGTATAAGGAATAAAATACTGGTTACACAATTATAAAGGCAAACTGTTTGAATTAAGTGTAGATCCATCTAGGGCATCAAAGTAAATCCTCACAAACAGGAGGGCGTTTGTGTACTTTCACATAAGCTGTGAGGGGCATATCGGTAATAACACAATCAGAACAAGATTAGCGTACATATAAGCATAATTAATTAGATAATTAATTAAAGGGATAAATATTAATATAAAACAAGTAGGGTTTTCTAACATAACTGCATTAATTGATTCCAAAGCACTGCAGCCAATACGGTACGATGATCCTAAAACAATTAATTTAATTAATTCCAACTTGCTAATTAATTACTTAGTTGATAATAATTTTAATTAGAAAAGATTATCACATGAAAAGCAAATGGTTTAATGACTAATTAACTGACACTCTTGTCTGCTTATGACAACCTATTATCGATCTCAATTTGTCCCAAGATAATTTAATTAATTAAGCTTCATGCTTTGGAACATGATTAATTAGGGTTGGTCACTTTTTCCACCACTTAAACCGAGGACAAAATAGATTAATTAGGTTTTTTATCGAGTTTTATATTTCACCTAACGATTTTGACTAAGCAGCGGTTTGGATCGACCAATCAAAATATGAAAAATAATTATTAAATTAATGTGAATTAAGTTTGAAATAAATAATTAAATAATTAAGCATGATCTGTATAATGTATGTTCAGAAATATATACTTAAATTTGGAGTGGATTAGAAGAAACAAAAGGTTAAGTAATATTTTATATTTTAAGTAGTTTATCCACAATGCACGTGAATATTTTATTTATCAATAATTTATGTATAGATATATTTAAAAGAATCAAACACATTATAATCGAATTCTAATCAGATCATAATCGGTGATTCTATAAGCATAATCGTAATTGATGGTTCTATAAGCATAATCGTAATCGATGGTTCGATTTCAAATTGTGACTATATAAATAACGATTCAGTTACAGTTTCAAAATTTTAGATACGTGATCATCCATTTGAAATACTATTAATTAGGAATTTCAAATCACATATTTGAAGCTATATTGGTAGCCAATATTATGATTAATGGCACCTAATATAAGTCCTATGTCACCAAGCAAAGAAACAAAGAAGTGATTTTTTTTTGTTTTTTAGCCTTCAAGAAACTTTAATTAGCAAATAGTAGTATAATATTGCACCGGCCAAAAAACACACAAGCATAGTTTTATTTTTGGAAAAAAAAAATATCTATCTATATACTATACATATATAAATGTTGGATCGGGAGCGCCCATCAGAATTGACGGGCTGGCCCCACACACCAACACTTTCTTTCCCAGTCTGCTTTGTCCTCACTGATAGGCTGACCCAGGACACTTCCCAGTAAGGTCACCCATCATAGTATTGCTCCAAGCCAAGCACGCTTAACCTTGGAGTTTCTACTAAGGGGTCACCTGAAAAGATGATGCACCATGTTAGTATAAGTAGTATTAATCAATTCATTTAACCTCTCGTCAACAATGGTAGTGCAGACCATTTTCGACTGAGGCAGGCCGCACTTCCATAAGTTCTCTCGGGTACGATACACGGAGGACCCCCCCTTCGGGAGGTGCTGGAGTCCACTTCCCAACAATAAAATTAAAGAAGAAGATATATGTAATAATTAAATTAAACGATTGTGACAATTTCAATTGTAGTATACCAAAATATAAATTGAAATTTTATTTGTGATAATTTGATTGAAAACATTGATCCATGATGGTGAGTGGGTGGGTCAGTGGGGTAAAATGGATAAGATAAAGATAAGGTATAAAAATGATTTGGGCATTTTTTTTTTATATACTATTTCTACACTTTTAAATTTTTGGTCCCAAATTGAATAATTTTATATCTAATCTAAGATACCAATAAAGAAAAGGTAGGCATTCGATTTTTATAATGAAATTCACAAATCCTTAATTAGTGCAGATAAGATTAAATAATTTTATTCTTGTTTATTCTTTTGTGGAAATTAGTTTCAATATACTAGTTTTTTAGTGGATTTTTTAATCAATTTATAACTACATTCTCATGTTTCATGAAAGTTGAAATGCCTATTTGGGAGGAAAATACATTTTGAATTCCGTGATGTAATAGCAGTTTATAAATACATATTATAAAAATTATCACCCGCTACGTCAGCAAGTGACGTGAGTAGATACATATCTATAATTTATATTTTTCGATTAGTATTTATTGATTATTATATAATTTAATATTATTAAATATAAATTAATAAAGAAAAATAAAAAATAAAAATTATAGTGATTCGTACACTGATGTGATATGACATGATATTGTCACATCAACCGTGGACTCAGTGGTCATATAAATACATAATACCTAACTTAATTAGGACGAAATTAGTAAAATAAGGTCTAGCAAATATACCATTTTAAAAATGTTCTTAAAATATTTTCTAAATTTGCAAAATTGTAGCACGCCATTTATGTTAATTACTTTAATTATTTTTGGGACTAATTATATATGGCCTGTTATATTAATAAGGGCTTTCTTAGTCTTGAAGAAAATGTTCTCAAAAAGTCACTAAGAACTATATATAATATATAAAGATGAATTTTTAAATAAGTTGGATATCATATATGATAATATATGCTGCTTTAAGGCCATACAACACAAGTACACTATATCCCTATTTGATTTGCTTTGAGATTGTGGGATCCTTTTAAATACTTTAATCAAATAACCAAATGCATTTTAATTATAATACAATTAAAGTTAGCTCTAACCCTTTATATCCTACTAGTACTCGAGTTATGTCAGATTGCAAGAATGTCAAAAACGAGGTTTAATTCTTAAATAGAAAAAATGGAAAATAATTGTTCAGTTATTCTAAACAATTATAACATTTAGTTGATGGATGTTTTATCATCGTACACTAACATTAATTATTATTCATAATGTTATAACAATCTGAAAAAAAAAAAAAAATCTCAATACACACGACATTTAATAAGCAGGTGTGAGTAGAAAAGGGTCTCTCACAATAGTGGGTGTTGACAAAAAATGGAATAAACACAAATTAAAAGAATGTACCAAAATAAAAAGGTAGTAAAAAAGTATAAATGGAAGGCTTATATAGAAAGAAAATCAAGTGAATAGATGAGATGAGGTTGGGATGAGTATCAAATTAGAAAAGGGATTGTATGAGAAGAGGAAGACCTAATGATACCAATTATGCTGCCTTCCATAGGAGGAAAAAGCTTAGTAAAACCCAAAAAAAAAAAAAAAAAAAACAGTTCATATATCATAAGATCCAAAAGCAGCCCACCATGCCCTCCTTATCTCTTCAATTTCAACCCTTTTTTGACCTTTTGATTCAATCAAGTGAATAGAGGCCAATAAGTACGGGTGTTAAAAAGAAAGAGTTAAAAAGATAGGTGTTTCGGATAATATTCGGTACCCAATCGTGTTCAAGTACCGATACGTTGAATATGTTTCGTTACTCTTCAGTACGGGTATTAAAAGGAAAAAGTTAAAAAGATAGGTTTTTCAGACAATATTCGGTACTCAATCGTGTTCAAGTACCCACATACCCGAATGTTGGGTTTTCAAGACAGTTTTGGGACTCAAGATTCTAGTATCAAGTTTCGATCGGATATTATCTGAAACCCAATTTTTAATTATCAATTATATAATATTATATCTTAATTCGATAAGTTTAAATCTTTCAATACCTAAAATAGACATATTATATAAAAATATCCTAATTGTTGAAAATACCTGACATAACCGAAAATCTGAAATAATTCCAATCGACTTGGTTAAACAAGTACAAAATATTATATCTGAAATACCTAAACCGGGTACGAATACACAAAGTTCTAATTGAGTGAGATTCAAATGACTAAAATATAAAATAAAATAAAAAATAGATCGAATGCCTCATAATTTTTGGGCATGTCAGCAACCTTATACCCTACCCGACCCGTATAAACACCTCTATGAGATTATATTATACTAGTATATTATTCCCTCTATATCTGTTCTCGTGGTGCGTGAAGAGAGGGTGTGGCTGAAGAAGCCGAAAACTAACAAAGATGTAAAGCTATAGAATAGAAGAAGATAAAAAGATAAGTGTAATATTTATTTTATACTAAAAGATGCAATCCCCAGATTCTACCACGAACCCAGTTTTGTCTGCCATCAATTCACACCCTTTCCTTCCCTTTGCTGCAACCATACACTTATAAATTACTAAATCTTTTTTGACCATTGCACATATATATAATATATATTCCCTTCCAACTCCAATCTCAACCACTGGAAAAAGCATTAACTAGGCCTTTCTTATTTGCCTTTCAGATATTCAAAACTTGCACTAACCTATAAAGTAAGCCCTAAATGAATCATATCTCCTCCCCACTGCTACATCTCATGAAATACTATATTTGTTACCATTCCAACTCCAATGGCTTGCTTTCTTGCTTGCATTATATAACCATAAAGTGTTTCCAACACAACTTTAATAGTCCACTTGAAATATTTAAGTATTATCTATCTGATTTTATCATCACAGTCATTAAATCAAATACAACTAGCATGGGATGTGTATATCTATATAAAGTTATACAGTCAATAAAGAATCTTGTTAGTTTTTTTTTACTAGAAAGAGATGAATTTTTTAACCAAAAGCAAGTTAGAGAACCTGGACATTAGCTGTCAAAATCACATGGATGTTGTTAGGCTATCATCAAAATTTTAATAAAAAGAAAAGAGAAGATAAAACAATATTCCTAAAGAGTCTAAGTGGTTATTTGACATGATGTGCCCAATTATTCTCCATAATGGAGCCATTGCTATCCAATTTCACAATCCACATACACAACTGGATAAATCAGCTTCAACTTCTACATCTTATCAGCAGACAAGCAATGAGTGTACCATACCATATCTCTATTGACTCTAATGAAACAGATCATGTACCTAAACACACATATAATGGGGAGAGAGATAGAGACAATGATATTTCACTTCTTTATGTCTGTCGATAGAGTTTCTAGGTCTATGCAAAACATGAGTTGAAATTAGGGTCATATATATGTGCTTCCATGTAGCCTCATGGACCCAACAGTTTCCCATATCTTGTTTTTAAGGTTTCCTGCCACTAATGCTAAGACACAACGTAAGTGGACCTGAATGAAAACATGAGTCTTTTTTTCACATAGAAAAGCACTTACTGGCGTCAAATCGCCTTGAGAGATGGACGCGATAGGCAGTATTGGGCTCTTTGATTGAGGCAGCATTACACCAGTTTGATCTTCGTCATTATGGAATGTGCACTGTCAGTGTAGATAGTGGTCTTCGTGTTTTCTGGCCCTGTGGGGAGTGAAGGGATCCGAGGAGAGCAATTGACCCGAAACTCGAACATAGGGGATTCTAGTCTACATTCATACACCGCTTGCCATAAGTTCTGTATTTGTCCTAAAACTGTGATCACTGGCATCGGAACTCTTATGTTGCTTTAGGTCCCTTGCGGAGGCCTTTGTTCCAGAAAGAGGGAAAGGAGAGTTTGATAGAATGATCATGCTTTCATTATCTGAGTTCTCAGAAGATTGTTCGGTCTTAGAAAAGATGCGCTTGAGCTGAGCCTTTTGGCAGATTATTCGCCCCTTATTCCACCCAGGGAAAACGAAGGATGATGATATGTCTTTCAGCAAAGAATAAGCAGCCTTCGCGACAGGAAAATCCCGGGTTATTGAGCTCTTCTCCATATGCCCTCTCCTGCATAAAATATGAAGTATTTGTCGAGAACAATCCATGAAAGAAAAACTCTTCACCAATTTTTTCTTATGATCTAGAATGCATAATAAGGATATTTCATGTAAACATAAGCACATAGAGTGAGGTATCGCTAATTAACATCTAAAACAGGTCTCTTTTTGAAAAGTGGTAAGGTTCAAGTTCAATGAGCGGAAGTCTAGCACCGACTGTAAACAACTATAAAATAAACCATTGAAACAAAGGAGAGATTTCAAACAGTAAGTTAACACTCACACAACAACAGCAGTTGCCAGTTGAGGGAGATCCTCCCCATCAGCTAGAAGCTCTTGCATATTGTTTAACCAGACTGATATTGCTGTGCATGCGCCACCAGGCCACATCCTGAATGATCCAAAGTAAGATACGAGAAGAACCATTCGAATGAAATCTCATAATATGGAGAAAGAAAAGCAAAAAGACAGTCTAATGATACCTGTGAACATCCACAGACCATATGAGTTTGTTGTTACGATATAGTTCTGGATACATGCCTCTCTTTGTTGCTTCGTCAAGCACTCTTGCAGCTCTTTCCTTTTGGCCCAAACACCAAAGTGCTTCTAGAATTGTGTTGTAAAACCTGATCCCATAACCACACCCCTCAGAATTGAGTTTGTCGAATGCATATTCTACCATTTGCCAATTACTGGAGTCATCATAATCTCCTTTGATCATTTGTCCGATAACCTGGTGAATGTTAGAAACCCTATTTGTGTGCATCTCATTTAGCAATTCATCAGCCTTGTCCCACCTGAAAATAACAGCTTTGTGAGGTTATATGAGTCCAAAACAAATAAGAAATTCAATCATCACACCATAATGATCAAATGAATGCATGGAGCATTAAGGCTGCATCATTTGCTCAATCCATAAAAACAAACATACTCAATCCAACCAGTAAAAGTTGAAGTACTCCTAATGACAAGTGTGAAGTTGCACAGAATCAGTAAAAGAAATTATTTATGGTGGCATCTACTAAACCAAATCATTAGACTTATCAGTTATCACCGTCCTAAGGATACCTTCAGTCCCACCCCTATAGACTGGATTCTTATCAGCCAAATGGTTCCAAACATTTACAATAATTGCGGGCTTTGTGATGTATCATTAATCTAATCCTGAAATTTAAACACTAGATTAACCTATATTGTTTTTATCTATCTGGACTTATCTTGCTTAATAAACATCCCTATAAAGCATCAAATACGTCGATAACTTTTATAAAAAATCGCCTGAGAAGAATCTGGAACCCTGTGTGAAAAATACACAAAGAAATACTACTCATAAAGATAGCAGCATGACTAGCGCATGAACCAGAAAGACCAATATGAGGAGAAACAGTTAACCAAGTTCATCCAAACCCTGAAACCCAATCATTATCAATTGCCCTCCTGACACGATTTCCTATAATTAACATACAAGATGAAGACTTTTCTCTGTGACTTAAATCAGGCATGATTTAGAAAAACCATCATACAGAGAAGCACACAACAAAGGGGGTAGATTTGCACAAAAATATTATGAGCAGTGGTCATTCAGCGGGTTTCAAACAGCAATATTCACCAAACAGATCTTTTTTTTTATCCAAAAACAAATTTTTGTAGATATCTTAGACCACAGACAAATTTTTTATTATAGCACTATGACTAAAGGCATAAAAAACCGTAAATTCAAATAAAGATAAGTGTCAGGGTTGAAGTCTACCTCTCACTTTTTGCATATACTGCCAGCATCATACAATAGCACATCACACTCGGCTGTATACCCAACTCCTTGATTTGCTGAAACTGCTCTTCACTTTCATTAACAAGGCCTGCAAAGCAATAGACACTCAAGACTGCCTCAAGAGTGTATTCATCAGGATCGCATCTCACCTTTTCCATGTCAACATAAGCCTTTATGGCATCTTCAAATTGACCTCCCTGCCTATATGCTTCAATCACACCATTCAACGAATCTCTATTACGAGAAACACCCAACTCACCCATTCTCGACAAAATAGCTTCAGTTTCTTTGTAAAGGCCACCCCTTGCGAAGCTATGAATTAGGGCATTATAGGTCTCAATAGTCGGCATGCTCCCCACCTCGTTCATTGTATTAAAGGCAACAAGCGCCTCCTCATATAGAGCTGCCTGACCATATGCCTCAATCATCCCCGTATATGCTTTGGCACTCGGTACCAATCCTTTCTCATTCATATGATTTAAAATTCTCTTTGCATCTTTATGAAGCCCGCCTTTACCACAAGCGTAAATCAAACCTTCATAAGTTTCCATATTTGGTTCTACATTCTCTTCGATCATATCATGAGACAATGTCACCACCTCCTTGAAATAACCTCCTTCACCGAAGACCTCAATAAGTATGTTATACGTGTCCGCATCCGGCTCAGTGTTGCTAACCTTCATTTCAAGAAAAAGGTCCCTCACCTCATCGTACCTCCCATGCTTCCCAAACAGATTTAACAAGATGCTATATGTCCCAGCATTTGGCATGCACCCTGCGGTCTGCATTTGCCGAAAAACACCCATAGCCTCCTTTATCTTCCCTGATTGTCCATAAGCTTCCAACAACACATTATAACTCATTATCTCCGGCAGGTTCCCTTCAGCCTCCATCTCTTGAAGCAACTCAGAAACCTTCTCCAACTTCTCCAACTTGCCAAACGTCTCCACTAAATAGCTATACGTCGTGATATCAGGTAGCACGCCACTTTCGTTCATTGTTCTGAACACCATCTCCGCCTCATCCCCTAATTTTCTACTCGCGCATGCACTCAACAGCGTATTGTAAGTAACCAAATCCGGCTGAATCCCTTCATGCCGCATTTCCCCAAACAAGCTCAACAACCCCTCCCACGAGTACCCTCCTCGAGCACACGAATTTATCACAGTATTATAGGTCAAGATATTCGGCACAATCCTCTCCTTCTTCATTCTCTCCAGCAGTTCCAGAGCAACCTCATACTGTCCATTTCGACCGTACGCGTTGATAATTGCAGTATACGAAAGCACGGTCCTTGGAACAGAGTGCGCCACCATTTCATCGAAAATGTCGGCAGACTTATCCAAAAGCCCTTCGCGGCCGAGAATTCCGATAATGATAGAGTAGATATGCTCATTAGGCTTACACCAAATCTGGCGCTGCATATACTTGAAGAGGCGGAGAGAACGCTGCCAATCGCCGCGTTGAGCGAATTCCTTGAACACATGAGAGAAATCCGAGAGGGAGAGCTTGTTTTTGAACGTGTCGAGACAGCGCGCGATGCTGCCGCGCGGCGGGAGGCTGGAGAGCTTGTTGATTAGGGTTTCGACGTCGTAGCTGTACTTGCCTTTCTCGACGGTGACGCTGGGGTTTCCGAGTATGAGCTCTCTGCTCTTTGCTTTTGAGATAACAGAGAGGCCTCGGCGGAGGAGGGGGAGGCGTTGTAGTTGGCGGTGGTGGTGGAATTTGGCGGGGAACTGGAGGTAGGAGGGGGAGGTGGAGCTCGGGGTGAGGATAGGGGAGAGAACTTGGTGATAGGAGAGGGCTAATTTCGTCATATCAGGAGCTTGGAGAAGCTCTGTGTGAGTATAGTTGAAAATGGAATTTTGGGGGTTTTAGCGGTTTGGGTAGAGAGGGAAACACGAAGAAGAAGATGGGTGCCACGTGGCCTTTATAGTTTCAAGATAATCTTTTACTATTATTTAATTATATTTTTACTGTTATCTACTCAGACTACTCTATAAACAGTAAGCTCTATTAACTAACTTTCGAAAGTAGTTAACATTCTTCAAAATGGGCAGCTGTAGGGATCACCTCGGCTTAGTTTAGATATAAGTTTGTTCGAACTTAACTACGCTTCATTATTAATTATCGAGTTCCAGCTCGTCAAATATTTTTTTAACATTATTTGTATCATACTCATGTCTGGCTTAATTAAGACACTGATAACATACTTATAAACAGACAAATTTAAAGATATTCGCAAACTTAACGATAGCTCCATTCATTCACTATCAAATCGAATTTCGAACGAATTTTTTTTTTAAATCTAATCTCAAATAGTTAGCGAAAATATAACTTTGTTCATTTACGACCTTACATTATCTTTTATCTTTAAAATCCAATAGTGACCCTAACGGAATTAATTCAAACTAACGTTCTACAAATTCACAATAAAGATTGAAAAATAAATCGTTAAATTGATAGTAGAATAACCTATAATTAAATATAAAAAATATCCAAAATATGATAACCAAACCCACTCGATCTTCGTTTTTCCTAATCAAGCTCGAGCTTAAACTCGGAACTACTCGACTGGATGACAAACCTAATTCCTATATAAAGCAGCTACAATATGGGATGATAATCATATTTAGGCAGCGATTTCAACCGAATCAACTAACACTTTATGCTACATATATCTTTCCTTCCTTTATGATCATCGAAACAATTCAGGGAAAGACCACATTATGAACTTAGCAAAGATGTCGGAATCAAGGAACTCGATATGAGCAGCACGACCGATAATAGTATCGATGCTCTTCCCCTGTGAGGACAGGTCGAAGTTGACGTCGCAGCGCATAAATACTCGAGGCTGCTCTGAGGGTCTTGATCGTATTTGGTCCAAGCATGCATTGAGCATCTCCAGGAACACCTTCCCCTTCTTCGACTGATCCCCGGTAGATGCTGGGCACATCTCAATTCTAGCAGAATGATAGGGGACGTACCCGTCCTGCAGAATATGCCAGAAACGTTATAATTCAAGATGTAAACGATACATTACATCTTTGCTAGGGGACGTACATTACACTTTTACGTACATTACACTTTTACTCCGCCTCTTTACGCAGCACGCATCGTAAACTAAGGAATAAAGTAAACGATAAAAAAGGTGGTAGAAAACGAGCCAACAATAGCGGGAATGAGGAGAGAGAGTACAAATAGGGGATTGGCACTGTGGCAAATATGTAGGCAGCTATGAAGAATCAGATTGTAAATGTGAAGAGTATGAAAGCTACCTGAGGTGAAGACAAGAGAATAACATTCTTGAAATTCTCCAAAGTCCTTTGCTGAAAGCAAGAAGGGAAAATAAGCATTATTAACATGAAGGAATGACGATTTCATATTACAGTGTATAAAATGATCTCTTTCAGACTTCCAGTCATCAGAGTCTTATATAGATAGAGTCAAGCTTAGGGATGTAAGGGAACAAAATTATTCATGAACTATTCAGACCTCGAATCAATAAAAGCTTGTTCGGCATTCGTTCTTTTAGTAAACAAATCGAACTCGATTTTTTTTTTCAAGCCAAGCTTGAGCATAATGGTATTCGGTTTTAAAGTTTCGCAAACATGTTCAAATATAATGTTAACAAACCAAGTTTCAAATAGTTTGTGGATTTTGTTAAAGAGCCTATTTTATGTGCTTAAAAAAAGAGTCAAACTTAGAATAATTTACAAATTTTATATACAAACCACTTCACAAACTTATCCACTTAATATAAAAATATATATCAACACAAATAATTTAATAAACGAGCTTGAGCTCGAACTCGAATGCTTCACGAACTCGGACTGAGTCTGAGCCCAGGTTCGAATGAATTATTAAATTGAATAATAAACGAACCGAACTCGAATCAAACTCACCCCGATTTCTATTTATTGAGGCGAACTCAAGCTTTCAAATTTGCAAATGAGCCGAATTCGTGCCTCACAGTATTCAGTTTAGTTCAGTTCGATTACGGTCCTAGGCAAGCTAAACTCGAAAAAATAAGCATCAGCTTATATCAACCAAGCATAGATGTCCCATGTCCTGGCACGAGAATTTCATACCCCATTTTTCTGATGAAAAAGATGTAAGAGTATGCGGAACAGGTTGTAAGAGTTGAATTGGCACCTTGGATAGTTTGTACAGGAACGTATTTTCGAGATCAGGATCATCAGTGAAAGTGAGCTGGTGGATGCACGGTGTACCCTTGAGTTTCTTCATGAGCCACAAACCGCCATTGAATAAAGAGTTTGAGCTGTAAAGATAACCAAGATGTGGGCCAGATACGGAGAGATATGTGTGCAAGTAGCTCAGATATGGTTCCATAATGCTATCTGCAAGAGTACAATGACAATAAGAATTGTGAAACAATAGATGATAGGTAATAGTAAGGTTTTAAGTGCTAACCAGTTAAAGCAGTTCTAAGAATTATGTTTCCAATAGAATGCCCGACAAAGCTGATTTTGATTGTTCCCAAGACACCAGATCTAGTCACTTTTTCCATTTTCTTCTTCACGAACGATACAACTTCTCTGGCTAGCCTCTGTCCCATTTCTCTAAAGTCTCCAGACGTTTTCTCCTCGTTGATTTCTGACATAAGACATTCCACCTTTGGGTCTATCAAAAGCCATTGGTTGCGAATAAGTCGCAAGTCCAGATGGTGTCCCTGTACATACACGTGAAGAGAGTTTGCAATGAAAAAATCTTCATGATATGCATTGTTTACACTAAACAGAAAAATTATGCATGAGAACATAACTCATTACATATGGAATCATGAAGAATCAGATCTCATACTAAGAATTTATTCAGGCATGCAGAATGTAAGCAAGCGACGTGCATTTGTGGTAGAATAAATATACTAAGAAGCAATTTATTATTTTTCTAATAGGTAGCATAAGACATGCCTGGAAACCATGGACAAAAACCACGATCTTCAGGACGCGATTACTTGGGCGAGTGCTGACACCAGATAATGTGTTTTCCCGGTCTGTGCCAGAGCCAGGAACTAAAGTATTCTTATCTTTCTGATCCACTCGGTTGAAGTAAGTGTTTCTATTAATCGCACGAATAGGTTTGTTGATAGCTTCTTCTACGATTACAACAGGAATGTGTAATGGATCACCATATATAAATAGGTCTTGAATAGACCTACTCTCAGTCTGCAATGAAGCAATGCATGTTCAATATCCAACCAACAAAGTGAGATATGCATAACAATATTTGTCAGTACTGACCATCATCTTTGTAAGAATACTCTGCCTATGAAGCTCTGCTTGACTGGCAGCAGTCTGTGCAGGCTACAGAGAGCACAAACAAATTATATTTAAAACAAAACCAAAAATATGTGCCGATTTTTTAGGGGTAAAAACTGACTTCTCTAGCTTATTGAAGAAAATAAAAATCATGCAATGTGAAAACTTAGTGGCACAATTACATCGCCAGTTATCTTCTGTGGAATGGCAGGTCTACCATGTACTGGCTGGTAAGAAGACTCGTCAACCAAACAGCCTATGTATTGCTCGGGCATCTTAACCTTAGTGTGAACCGTCCATATTGACCATTCGGATTTCCGGTCAATAGCCCACTGGTCGCGAAGAAACTCAAGAATCTTCCTTTTGTTATCCCTGGAAAGATAAAGAGCATCAGCTTCTGACGTAATAGCCTGATGCATTAGACAGTGGGTGAAATGAAAACTAAAAGATTGTTTTTCTTTGAACTTGAACTGGAATGGAAAAGGAAACCGAACTGGAAGGTAATGTTGAATAGTGTAGAATCAGAAATAGTATTATTAATAAGTATGAAATAAATTGCAAAACAAACCTGTGAAATTTCAAAAATATGCTCCATAAGTACGAGACTTGATCACCTAACAGATCAATTAACTCAAGTAATTTAACATCAGGTAGCTCTAAAATTTCATCATCATAACAGTCACCACCATTTAGTTTCTGTTCAAGGAAAAAACATTGGTTATGAATGACCCAAATGTAAATAAAAATATTAAAACTTTGAGATGGAAGGAGATTTGCATTGTTAGAAGAAATTTTTAGCCTTAAATAATTAAAGAACCTTAGAAAATTTGCTGCTTTTGCTTGACATTTTCTCTGAAACTTCAGCATCAGAAATTTCCTGATCTGCACTTGTTATGGAACCAAACAATTCTCTAGAAGCAATATCATCCATATCAATTGGTTGATCGATGGCCTGGCTGAGCATTTGTAAATCTTCCAACAGTATGCCGCTAGAATTTGATAATGCGTGTAGAAGCATCACCTTTTTAGAATAAAGAACAAAAACTAACAAGAGCGTCACCTATTAATGTTATACGCAATAGATAAAGGCAATTGCAAATTAAAAACTAATGAGGTTATGTTGTTGTCAACAGGAAAACACCTCAAATTGTTGATGAATATTCTACAAGGAGTCTTATATTGTAGACTTGTAGTTTATTGACAAGAAGTAAAAGGTAATAATAGAAGAGAGTAAAAACCAACACGAGTCAGGGGATCAAGGAGAATAACATACTTGCTTTGACTTGTCATACTCCTCTATGTCATCTTTGACAGCAGTGGCCTCACTGAAAGAAGAAAAACACCTTTGTAACCAAACCTAGAAGCACGAGAAAAAGTTTCTAATTTGAAATGCAAGGTATCCATAAACATAAAAGTAAAAAACGAAATATCATCATTATGACACTACAGTTGCCAGAATGCAATTCTTCCCTGTTTTTCTTTACTTACGTGTATAATGAAAACCATTGCGAATGCATCTTATTATCCTGGTCTAAGACAAGATAACATTTACTGATGATAGTGATAACAATAACAACAATGATAGAAAACTAAGTGAGAATATATAAAGATTAAAAATAAACAGACTAGGTGGAGTTGCAATTACATTATGAATGAATTAGCTGGCTATGTTTCCTGATTCAGTTTCTGCAGAGAACATTTACAAGGGTCAAAATTCAAATGGCAGGATTGGTTTTTTTGGTTTTTCTATTTCCCAGCTGCTTTTATTTGGAGACTCTATTAGCCTTACTTATACAATGAACTGACAGAACTAATTAATTCCTTTACAATTCTGCATTTTATTTCTACTACTTCCTCAATAAGAACCTATGAGAAATTTATCCTGGAACAACTCCCAGAGTCAAGACATTTGAAGACAAATTATTCCTAAGGTCTTGTTCACAAATTGTACCAACTATTTTTGCTGGAAACAAGATGGTCTTTAGCCAATAGCAAGACATGTCCTATTTCACGAAAATGGATATTCCAACAAACCTGGGTACCTGCGGTGAGGAAGTGCAATCCATTTTCAGCAGGCTCACATGAACAGTAACATCGACTAACACAGCATGAAAAGCATCAAAATGAACTGGGCAATAGGCGTGCAACCCCAGAAGAGCTTTAGGGGGGAGCCTAAATTCATGCACTGCGGCAGTATTATCCAGGGAATCTTGAATATCACCCCTTAAAACACCCAGAAAGAAAACAGATAAAATTAAAGCCTCGGCAGAGTTCACTAATTGTAAGTATTCCAGAAGAATTTTTTGACCAAATACAATAGAAAAATCAGATCACGTCTTATCGCATTTCTTATCTGCTAACCTGATATCGATTGCATGAGTGTACAGAAGCTCAAAAGTCAGTATCACAGCTGATGTGGATGAAACCTGGTAACTTAACATGGGTTATTTTAACTTAAATAAAAGTAATGTTGCATCTCAACAATCAACAAGTAAAACAATAAATGAAAAACTTCTTTCACAACTATTCTTTCAGCTATTCCACAAGAGGAATTTGACTCAATTGTGTTCACATCTAAAAAACAATGCCTTATTTAAGTTTTCTCCAAGACAAATTACTATTGGCATGCATCATCATTAAAAAGATCGATTTCCTTTACTTTTGAGTTTCCACATGCATAGGGGGTTAATGCACTTCCTTACATCATAATTATCTCCAGTTTTCTTTCTTCGAATCCATTAGAAAATCTTTTTTTTTAGATTTGTTAGTTCAACAGTTTGATTAGCCCGTAAAATCTCTTTTCTCTTTGTTTCAATTCAATTTCTTTTGGTTCATAAAGTAGTTAAGACTATTGTAAACAGGATAAGATGAAAATAATACCTCAAATGTGGTAGGTGATATGCTGAATGTGACCATCATTGACAGATGAATATCCTGCTTTGCATATTTGATTAGAAAAGGTTGTGTTGAGAAGCTGTGGTCAACATCATCTATTATCCATATTCCATGCATGTAATCAGAATCCAAATCAGGAGCTGTTCAGATAAAGAAATTATATCATTCTCCCTTGGTCTGATTTCCGTCAACATCATACTGCAAGCATGAGTATGCTGCAGACGCTTAAGAAGAGAAAAGACTTTAAACTCTACCCAGACAGTGAAAATGTTATGCTGAAACTTCAGTTTTATCAAGATGTGAGATTAAAGTTGAACTCTGCATAAGTGGCATGTTGTTGCTATCCAAAAAAAAGGATAAATTACTCTATTAACTGGCTGAGCTCTAACGAATTTTACCTTCATCTAGGTAGGACAAATTCTCTCAATAAGGGTAAAAGAATATTGTCAGAGAAGAAACAAAAAATGCACAAGAGAACATGGGGAGTTGAAGTACAAGATATTGCAGAAAAAATTACTCTATTAACTGGCTGAGCTCTAACGAATTTTACCTTCATATTGAACAACTCTTGCTGGAGTGCCCAAAGAACTAGAACATTCATCCTCCCATCTCATTGTGACCTTAATTTGGTACCATCTGAATAAAAGGGAGGTGAGAAATAGAGGAATTCATGGACATACAAAAAGGGTATGTAAATAATTAACAGATGTAGCAGTAAAAACTTGGAAAAAAAGAAACAAAGACCTATCTGAACATGAATCAAGTTATAGCATACCCTTGCTGAAACAAGTCGAGGTTGTGAAACCGATGTATGTAAATGGCAATCTCATGCACGGCTTCCACCATTGGCTGTTAAGATTCTCATACAGATAGACCTATGATTGGTGGGATCAACTGTTTGCTGTTTCTATTGCTCAGCAAACTTAAAGAGTGACAAAGGCTTGGCATCAGGAATCCCCAAATTTAGGGTTCATTGTGCTGCTTGTGAAACAGGAGTATATTGACTTGTGATACAGAAGTAAAACTGGCATTTATGATGGCTTTTTGTACTGGTAATCTGCATTCTTCCAAATTCTTAGGCCCAAACCATAATCCTTTTTCACACAGGCTTAGTTTTTGAAGCAATATATTTGCAGTGTCTCAATGCCGAGCTGTTCAAGAAAAACACAAAGAGTAGACTCTGCACCAAAAAGTAGCATTTCACCACATAACTCGGACTGTCAAATATGATATTTTAAAGAGTTGACAAAGTAACTGAGTATTGTTCAATTTTGACATTGAGATCTTGTAAGCAACAAAGATAGCTTGGCAAACAAGATGTCTGACATCACCATGATATGTTAAGTTGTTACCACAAACAGATAGAGTCTGTAGGTTGTCCTGGGACTTAAGAGTCCACAAAACACCATTCTTGTATGATGATGGACCCTGAACAGATTCATCAATATTATGGTAGTAATTTTTCCAGAATTCAGAAGGCATGATCCTGCTAAGGATAACTATACAAATGGAATGCACTAAAAACCAGAAAAGTTAGATTGAAAATTGTAGTAATAGGAATTGTGCGCCCTTCATATTTATAAATTTAATCTACTGATCTTTTTGGCATCTCCAAATGTTCAATTGAACCACACACCACATAGCCTTCGAAACTAAAGCCAAATTTGGCAAACATACAACTGGGAAAAAGCTTGGCGCAGCAAAACATAAAAGAAATGCAAAGAGAATGAAATAGCCTCACACCTAGAAGGACTGAACGAAAATAGTTCTTATAATTCAACTTCAAAAATGTTTCTGCATATCCAGATACTTAGTTTTTATGGCTAACTCATTGAGGCGTCTTTTGTCTTAATGACGCTGTCTTTACCAAATATATCAAGGAAAACATATCAATTTAATATAGCTGCCTCTCACCAGAGATTGCCGTTACTCTACATCTAAACAGACAATTCGTTTCAATGGATTTAAGGGCCAGAATAATGACAGTTCTCCTATTACTAGTGACACGCTAGTCTCATCACAGATGCAAAAGATACAATAACCATAATCTGCAATCAATTTGTATGATATCTACATAAAATTCTCAAATTAGCACGTTATAGTCGTCAGCATTCTTCCAAATGCTATATTTCCTACTTTGACTACCAGTCGCTGAGCAAAAAATAATTAAAAAACAACTATTTATTGATTTGATATAAATTTTACGATAGGTGGAATGACCAGATCGCTTGGCAATAGATGGAACCTGTTAAAAGAACAACACTGTAGAAACGACAAAACTCCTTTCATTTCATTACATCATGAAACCTAATCCCCAAACGAGAACCAACTCAAAGCAAAATATGCAACTTTGCAATATAAATATAACGTCTCTCCTGTTTTATGCATGAAACCGTATACAACAACAAATGCACCTAATCATGCCAAAAAATATAAACCTTGTGGATTATTATTTTTAGGATTAACAATGAAAAGTACAGCAAGAGTAAAACTGCATACGTCGAAATGCTCGCATTTACGTCGTATTATTTCGATTAAGACAAATAAAAAAATACAATTCCGCTCGATACCTGGAAATGTGATGGCTTCCTTCAACAGTATTTCTGTTCGAAATCAGCAACGCTTTGATCTCTCAAATCTCCGGTGGCAAAGGTCTGATCTAGGCGGCGCGTGGAGGAAGAGACGCCGATTGGCGGCGGAGAGAAAGGCGGGGTCATAGAGAGGGAGGGAGATAAAGGAAGTTTTATAGTCGTTACAGCGCGTAGTGTTTGATTTTAGTTTGGAAATTAAATATTTTCTACTTTATTGTCATAGATTTTGTTTTGATAATCCAACCAAAAATACTTCCAAATTGGGTAGGATCGTCGAGCCGAGTATTATTAATTTGCTCAAGTTTGATTTCGATTTATAAGTGTTGAGCTCCAGCTCGATAAATTCAAGCTCAATTTAATTAGGCTTGAATTTTCGTATAATTTAAATGTTATCTCGAGTAAGTCCATTTAAGCTCGTTTAATAATAGAAAGATATAAATATAAAATCATAGTCTAGACTCAATTAAACTCGCGAATCCATCGAGTCGAGTATCATCGAACTCGAATTTGAACTAGAACTTAATATATATTTAAGTAACTCAAACTCGATTCAATAAACTTTAAATTAATTTCGAATTTTCTCGAGTCAATCCCGAATAACTTGCGAGCTGTCTCGTTTCATGTAGACCCTTAAATTCGGGTTCCATCAATAAAATGGTTTCCCATTTTTCTTTTTTGATATCGTTATTTTTTTCCCCTCCGCATGACTCTCACGTGCCAGTACCACCTGGCAACTTCAACTACCGCCACGTCGGACGAAGGCACCCTAGTGGGCCCCAGTCCACTGTTGGTCGCCCATAGAGCCCAAAACTGAAACCACCCTCGGCATTACCGCATTTATGTGGATTCCTTAGGGGCAACTTGGGGATTTCGCATGGAGTAGAAGGTTCAGTTCATAAGAGACAGCTCTGAAGAGGAAACGAGTTATTATAGAGCTTTCTTCGGACCGAAAGAAAAAAAAACCTTAACAAAAACGAATATTTTTTTTTTCGATTTTTCTTTTTCGAGGAATCGGGGAGGAATGGACTCCAAAGAGGTAATCTCTGCCGCCGATTCTGGGGCTCGAGTACCGCCGTCTCCACGGCGGTGGAACCTCTTTTTGTTTTTTCAACAGCCGCACCAACTACCTAATTGATTCCCTTAACCGTTTTATCTCTGCTCCTGCATTTTGTTATTTTGATTGTTTTGAAGTTCGATCGTCTCCTTTTCTTTAGTTTATCGATCTTTCTGCTTTTGCTTTTTCGCGATTTCGGTGTATTTTTTGGTGGTTATGAATTTCAGCTGTTTTCTAGTTTTTTTTTATAGTGAATGCAGTGGTGTTATGACTATCTTTCTTTGGTTTTCTTCCACGGTTTGATCAAGTTATACTTAATTTATCACTAGGGTTGCTCAAGTTTTGATCTTTTTCCCTTGGATTCAGCAACTCTTGTCTAGACTTGTAAACTGGGGTCAATTTTTGATGATGTGTGTAGTTATCTTGTGGTGGTTTATTGTATCTATAAGGTGTGTATGTTGAAATGAACATCTTTCTTTTGGACTAAGTCGTCTTTTTTGGCTGGTATTTTGAGGTGCAGAAAGTGATAGCCTTGAAGAAGGCGTATGCTGATATCATATTGAACATATCCAAGGAGGCAGCAGCTCGGGTTATGTCATCAGAGAGGAGAGCCGTGCAGTATCAGCACGAGCTGAAGGTGGCGAAGGAGGAGGCGCTGCGCATGCTGCTGCACCTCAAGCAAATGATGGATACTAGGGTGATCTATTTGATTGCAAATTTTTTCAATTTTTAGTGGATTTTCCTTGCTTTTGATGTGTTTTTGAATATGTACTTCTGTAGTATGGAATATATGTTCGTTTTATTTGCCCTTTTTGTTTATTGAAATGGTTTTTTGGTTGAAGATGCTTGATCACCCATCTTTTCATGGGTGTTGGTTTGTGGTATTTACCTATTCTGTTTGCCTTGCATAGTATTTTGTTTGCCTTGCATAGTTTGGTAACCTTCAATTGGATTGTCGCTTGGATTTCAGAGCAGTATAGTGATTCGGCATGGCTTTTGTTTGGTTCTCCTTGTTCGCTTCTTTACCTGATGTTACTGATTGCTTCTTTGTTACCTGAGTGGCTAAAATGCTTTATTTGAAAGATGTTTCAGATGAGTTCTCGAGTTGTGTGCCACGTTCCAATTGTAACAATGTTAATGGCACCTATTTATGAAGCGATATGGATTTATATTGGGACTATCATATCATGCATGATATGGCAAAAGTTTGCAAGATGGCCTCATCTTCTAAAAGTGAATGGTCTGTTGTATTTACCTTAAACCGTGGTTTATTTACTTTTTTTGTTTGTTTCTTGTTTCGGCACTACTCCATCTAGTGTGCTCCCATTTTGCTATCAAGTATACCATTTTGCAGTCAAATGGTGCAAACAGTTTCAATAATATACTCATATTTCGACAACTTTTTCAGACTAGCGAAGCAGAAGCTGCTACACTGAATCAGCAGAAGAAGATTGAAGAACTAGAAGCTCAACTCGAGGAAGCTGAAGATATTGTCAGAGATCTCAGGGAAGAATTGAGACAAGTGCAGGCTGAATTGGAGATATTAAAGAAAACCAGTTTGCAGAATGTAAATGAACCCGATTATAGTTCAGGAGAGGTGCCTACTACGGTTCACTCGTATGAATCTAGTAAATTGGCTTCTGAAATAACAATGTCTTACGCAAACCTGCAAAATGAATGTTCCAAGTGTTATTACAGCAAGAAAGACTGCATGTGCACTTCAAATATCAGGACTCCGGATTTGCCTTCCATAGTATCGCGAGACAATTATAAAGAGCCCGGACTATATAGAAATGGCTGTACACAAAGAATCCGTGCATGTGAGAGGAACATGTTGGACAAGGACAAGGAATTGTGTCTTGGCGGGACGACTGATCTTCGAAAGGACAAGAACAACAAAGAAGAACAGGAAGAAGATGGATTTACCAGAAAAGCACCATCGAATGGGGCTAAAACTCGGAGTGAACTTGAGAACAAATTGCTGGCAGATATTAAGCTGAGTAGTTTCCAACCTTTTCGTCGAAAAAGAAAACGAGCAACTAAACAAAGAGGAAGTGTAACATGTTTGAATACAAAGCTAACTGATCTTCCCCAGAAAACTGATGTATTACCAGAGCTTTCAACAAGACTCATTCATGTTTCAGTCAAAGACGATGCTCAATATAGTGAGAGTCCTTCCACAATAGCTCCATTGCTATCCCAAGATGAAGATGAAAGAAAAATTTATCAGGGATTTGAAGTGTCTTCAGATGGGAGTGTACTACAAAAGGATGAAGGATTGAATGAAAAAACGGTGTCGTTGGAGGAGGAAAATGAATTTGTAGAAAGTTTATTGCCTCCTGTATGTAAAGAGGCTGTTGAAAAAGATGATGCACCATCAAACAGTTTGGACTGCACTTTATATGATGTATGTAAAAGACTTCCTAGCCAACCTGTAAGGGAAAGAATCATCAAGTACACATTTCAAAGGAAGCGCAAGAGAGGAATTCCAAATGAATCTAAAGTGACGATGGTACCTGAGATGGAAAAGAGAAATGTGGATAAGAATAATGCTCACAAAAACCAGGAGCTATCCAAGGATAGCTTGTTGTCAGAGTCATCCCGAGACAGTAGACGATTGGCACAAGTTGCTCGTCAGGTTAGTGAATACGAAACTCGTGCTACACGTGAACTTTGCTTGTTTCCTGTTTGTGCATCCACTTGCCTGTTCTTGGGGTATGTATTTTGCTCTGATTCATTAAGTTCCTTTGTGTCTTTTTCTGGTAGATTTCTCTTCCTGCTGAGTACTGTTTTGTTACTTAACTTACTTTCATTAATTTATACTCCCATTTTGGTTTCACTTAATCACCATTTATAGATGCATGTTTCGAATGACTAAATTTCTCAAATTTACTGCAATTACAAGATTTTGAAATTATTTTATGCATAGTAATGCTACTTCTGATTACAAAGAAAATGTAAATTAGGAAAATGAGTCCACTTATTTGACATTCTGTTGAGTATATCATATGTTTTATTAACCATATTGCTTGATATGAAATTTCCCTTGTGATTCATGTAGTATAGCATTTTCCTTTTCTAACTTTCATGGGTTGTTTTTATCTATTCTTTTGAAAAATAAAGACTGACAGCTTGTACTCGAATAATAAGATTTTCTTTTACACCAAAGTCCAATTTCGACGCTATTTCTTTGAAGTTCAAAGTACCTTTTGTGTACTAATGTTGCTGCTGCCTAAAAGTTATATTCTACCATACCTGGAATGTAGCATATGGATTTCTCAACTTGTCCAACTAGTAATGATCGAAAATCTAAAGGAAACAGATGAAACGAGCATTCTTTTAGGCGAAAATCTTGTCTTGAGTCAAAATAACTAGTGAAGATATGGTCTATCGTGCCGTGAAAATATCTTATTAGCGGAAGTAGTAGAACAACAGATCTTTAATCATCATATCCGCCTAGTTAACGTCAAGGTGTCAACCTTTTGTTTTTTTGCTTATTAATGATCATTTAAGCCGTCTCTGGTAGGTTTTCCCATAAAGCATTCTAGGAGAAATTCATTTTTGTGATTTGATATTTATCCTTGACTAGATATCACCTTTTCACATTAGGTTCAGTTTTCAAGAATCAATTTTGTTCATGAACCATAATTGCTTGAACTTAAAGCAATTGATCATAGCTTCAAGCTTGTAATAAGATCAATAGAAGTCCTTAGAATTTTGGTTTATATTAAGAGTATGATTCTTCAAGAGTGTTGCAAGGATCCCATGATTACGTACCACATTCTAAATCTCATTGATCAGAGTGTTTCTTGCATACTCTTCAGTCGATCAATCTAATTGTGTGCTTATAACTCGTGCTCGATTTGGCAGCTTATATCCTTGTCTGAGAAGAAGTGGTGGAATTGAGGGGGAGTGTGATGATATGAACATGTTCAGTTCGACAGTTCAATACGAGGCGTAAAGCTTTGGCTAAACGAGGGGAAGGGAGAAGAAGATGACAATCATTTTGTAATCTTACAATGGTAAGTTGCGTTTTCAGACAAAATACAAGTTATGTATAATCTGGATTTACTTTATTATGAACTGTAGTTGAATCTGTCTCTCCTATCTTATGGAGAATATTTTCATAGTTATATTGGAAATTAGCATTTTCCATTGTACAATCAAAATTTGTTCGTTGGTTGATGTATGCTTCGCAGTTCGTCTTATGTATATAATATAACTATGTGTAATGTCTAATTGTTTCTAAATAGAATCACTCCCTACTGGTGATGGACACAAATTAACATGTCCCGCATTGATATGGCATGTCACATAGATAAATGACAAAAAATTTATAAAAAATTATTAATTTTCACTTTTCGATCTTAGTTTATTGATTAAGGTATAGTTTAATATTTATTTTATATAAAATAAATAAATTACCATGATTCGTATGATTATGTGACATTGTCAGATAAGCCACGGACACATTAAATTATGCGTACGAGGTGAGTAGGAGAATGACCCTATTGTTTTAAATGTGTCACATTAAGTATTTATTTTTGTTTCTTAAAAACAAACACAACATTAGAATGGGATGTTCTTTGACCATAATTTCAATCTTCTCCGACACGTACATTATTTAGTTAAAATTGAAATGTTACAATATTTTCAAATTAGATTTTACTAAATTCGGGTGGATTATGGGTAATTAAGGTAGATTGAGATTAATTGTGGGTAATTAAGTAGTATCTATTAATTTCTAATTAGAGTACTAAATCGGTTAGAATTCTAGTTCTGCTCGATGAACACACTTAAGAGTGCTTATGAGATTTATTGAATTTGGTATAATTTAATATTTATTGTGATATAAAATAATTTTATTTTATATTATATAGATTTAAAGTACTTAAATAATTATATTATCTTTAAAATAGTTGTAACTTTTATTAGAGGAGTATTTTTAAATAACTGACTTTGAAAATTAACTCTTTTATAATCAGAATAGATAAATCTTACTATAATATTTAAAAATCTTATTTTATATTATATAGATTTACGAATTTAAAATGCTTAAAATAATAGTTTACCCTTAAAATAAATATTAAATGGACATTTTCGCCTACTCTTTTTTATAACTTAAATACATTGGTATCAATTATATAATAACAAAAATAATTACTATACGCATTTGTTACGTTTCATTAATTAATCAAGATTATATATTTATATGTCGTCAAAATCATTTCTAAGTTGATCATCCCAACTTGAATATAGCTTTTCACTACATATGAAAACAGATTACAAAATGAACCTACATTCAAAGTATATATACTTTTAGCTTCTGCCAAGGATGTCTCAAAACCACATTCTGCAAAGCTGTGTGAACTCACTTCACTTCAAACAACAATGGTGTTTGCAGCTCCAAATTCTGGAAGAGGCATCTGAGCCAACGGGTTCATTACAAGGCCGCCACGCCGCCTCCTCTGCAACGGAAACTGGGAAGTCGAACCCCGACCTTCCGTCTTCCTCCAGAGCTTCAAGTTTAGGAACACCGCTCCGGGCAAGGAACAACACGTTCCGTCGTCTCCCGGCGTCCTCCCGTTGGAGACAGCTAAATCGAACGAGATCTCATCAAGAGCCAGCTCTAATCCGTGCACGCGCGCCTCGAGCGAATGGATACCTCTCTGCGAGCTCCCAATGAACCTCTGTGTTTACAAAGCAATGATCAGCCAAACATATCAATACATGATAGCATACCTAAAGCTAAGATGAAACTCATGATGTAGTACATTTAGCGTAAAATCGGGTACCTGAAGGATGTCGAGCAAATTCGACTGCTGTGTTTCGATCTGCACGAGCTGCTTCCTGATCAGAGATAGGTCCTCACACTCTCCCGGATTCCTACATATATCTCCGGTCTCGTTACTAACTATGACACTGCTCTCGTCACCAGCTTCGCACGCGTGGTTATGCTTCTCGTGGCTGTCGTTGAAGAGGGCGCGCTTGACCTCAAATCGTTTTCCATCCCGAATCAAAGGCGAATCATCTTGAGAAATCCAAGTGACAGAAGAGCCGGTAGGAGCAACGACGTCTACTTTCACGGTGGAGGGATTCTTCCGGTCCAATTTTCGGAACAATGGAGGACTGGTTCTGTTCCCATTACTACTACTACCAACAGAACTTCTTCTTGCTGCAGAAGCAGGAGAGGCATCCATAGGGATAACTTTCTTTACTGGAGATGTATGGCTAATGCAAGTTTTTGGGACAATTTCTGAATGAAAGCAAGAAAACCAGATTTCAAAGAGTGCAGGAATTGTGATCCAATAACATAATTCCAATTTCCAAATATATTATGAAGTGATGAAGGCAGCAAAACCCAGAAAGCCAAGATCATGGATTTGGAGTTTCAACCAAGAATAAGATAAATTGCAGAGTACTAAAAAACAAAAATCAAATCTTTAACAATACGAAGGCAATAAACAGAACAAGGCATTGCATAATCATACCTTTAGATGAAAAATGTGGTGGTGTAACCTCCACCGTTGGATCGGGAATCTCCTTCCAAGCCTCCACCATTTGATTCATAGTTTCCCTCACAGCCTTCACCTGATAAAAATCACACATTAAAATTAGAAAATCTAATTTTCCATAAATAAGAGTCAAGAAAATTCCCAAATTAGGATAAAGTTCAAACCTTGTCGAATCTCTTAGCTTCGAAAGTCTTCAAGCAAGAGGCTTTATACTCCGAGAGTGCGTGTTTTTCAACCGCCGCCATCTTCATCAACGCTTCCGCCGCCGCCTTCCTCGCGGCCCAGTCCTCACTGCTAAGGAATTCCACCAAGCATGCGATCATATTCTTCACCGCATTCCTCCCGCCGCTGGCGCCGTTGCTCAGAATTCCCTCCACTGCCGCGAGGCTCCCCAGGAGCGACAAGATCGCGGCTTTGGCCTTGAAGGCGTCGCATTTGGCGAGCTTCTCGAGCCTCGGAAGCAGCTTGCGGAGGCCGGCGACGTCGGGGTTGGCAGTGCCCTCGACCACCGCCGCTAGACACAGCGCGGCGCCGGTTTGGGCGTTGGGCTCCTGCTCGGCGAAGAGCGACTCGAGGTAGGGTTTGGTGATGGACGCGAAGGGCGCGGCAGTGAGACGTGAGGCGAGTGAGAGGGAGGCGGCGACGCATGCCGCGCGGACGGAGGAGTCCGTGTCGCGGAGGCGGCGGACCACTGCGGAGAGGACCTTCGACAGGTGGGGGCAGAGGGCGTTTCCGTGGTGGTCGGAGAGGACGGCGACGAGGCGGACGCAGTGGCGTCGCACGGTAGACTTATCGGAGGAGTCAGTAGCAGAGATGGAGGAGATGAAGGAGGGGAGCGCCTCAACGGAGAGCGCGCGGGCGATCGACTCCAGCTCCGACGCTGCGGCGCCGTGGGTGTCTCTATCAGAGAGCTTATGGAGGCACGTGAGCACCCGGTGCTTCAAGTCACGTGCCTGCGCTTGCCCCTGCTTGCTCGACATTGTCTTCAATTTCACTTTCCAGGAGAGAATTATAGCGGCGCGTGTGTCTCCGGCAGCATCGCGGTGGTTGAAGGCGTTTCCTACTTTTCTGGTGTTTGATTTATTTATATAGTGGGAAGGAAATGGGATTGCGAAGACGACGCATTAAACGACGCCGTTGCAGTGGATAAAGACTTATAGTTATCGTGCGCTGTCGTTTTAGTTCCCCGCCAAATGCATATCACTTTTTTCCCTCACAAATAATTTAATTAGTAATTTAATCAATTAAAAATAATAGTTAAGATGTAATTATGGAGAAGTATTGTTTTATTATGCGATAATTGGAGGATTAAGAAAAGGGAATTAGCTGGACATTCCCTAGTGGGATGTTTTGTTTTTTAGTTAATTAAAATTAATATAATATTGCACAACATGTGATTATTTCACAAATTAATTGGTAGTCCTCCCTCAATCAATCTCAGGTATTGATTATATGGACAAACATAATTTTGTTTCTTTATTAACTTGGTAAGTTTTGATTTATCAAGATTTACCGAATCCTTATACATTATGATACTTACAAGAAATTAAATGCACATAAATAATTATATATATTGATGTGTAGATGACTATTATTATATTTCCTTTTTTTTAATTTTAGTCTTTGAATAAAGCTGGAGGGAGGTGGCTTCATATAATCCTTCCGTTCCAGAAAACTTCACACAATTCTTTTATTGTGACGTTCAACTAAAAATGACACATTTTAAAAATAATAAAAATTATTTCTTCAAAAAGGTCTGTCGTACCACATTTATCAATCTTACACTAATTTATACACTCTTCTTAAAAACCGTGCTTAAAAGTTGTGTCATTCTTATTAGGATGGAGAGAATATTATATGAATAATCACTCTACATATATACCGACTTATGGTTTTTTGATGACGAAAAAATTCATGTACTTATCAATCTACTTTGTATGATTTCATGATGTTTTTATTCACACGAAAGGTTTTCGTAATTATTCATATATCTAAAAGTGGCCCTAAAGAACATAGAACAAAAAAAACAAAACTAAATTTAATTAAGAATTTAAGATGGTAACAAAAGTTATTTAGTGGTCCTATTTTAGGAGTTAAATGTGGATAAGAACTAAATAGGGGCAGTTAATTAATTAAGACAATTTAATAGCAATCATGGTCATTAGTTTTTTTTCTTCATGTGTAGGTTATTAATTACATTGTCATGTGATTCCACTCCTACACCTTCAACTTTCCAATTATTTTGTCTCGATTAAGAAGAAAGAGACATTGCATCTTAAGTGATTTTATTCTAAACTTTATGGGTTATTTTTTTCGTTTTTTTTCCTTCTTATGATGAGTTGAGAAAATAATATAAGTACACAAAAAAGGATAAATTAAATTAGTTGGATATGTATAAAGTCATTGAACTACTAACTGTTTCATAACTACCAATGAATCAAAAGTTAGAAACTGCACAACGTCGTGAATATTATAATTAAAGATTATTGATTAAATATGGTAATGGGTAGTTGTTATATATTCCAACTAAAGAGTTGGTTGCAATACATAGCTCATTAAGATTAACCATCTCTGTCTATCTATATCTCTTACCTACCTCATAGCTTCTTTGCATGGTTTAATTTCATTACAGCCCACCTCTTTTTATGTGTGTATATATATATATATCCCCAAACTTAAGGCCAACATTGAAAAAAACAAGAAAATAAAAAACATCAAGCATGGCATGTGGAGTTGTTGAGTCACTTGAGTGTAGTGTTTCCTCATGTTTGAACTTTCAAAATTTGATAACAAAATGTTAAAAAAAATTTAAGGCCCATTGATTTCTTGCATTACTCGTCTATCCCGGCGAATGTGTTACATTTGCTTTTATGCACGGAATTAAAGAAAATTGAAAAGTAGTATAAAGTAGTGATATAAATATATATTATTTAAAGTTGTGTGAGTAATAAAATTATTTTAAAAATAAATGTAACACTTTTTTTAACACATTTAGAACGGAGTAATAAATTAAAAGTAACACCAAGTAACATTGATTTAGGGTTGGAAAGTAAAAAAACGTGGTATTACATGACATGATCAGTAATTAAAAATGTAATTAGAAATCGGATAATTCGTGCATTACCCATAAAATTCATGTAAAATATAAGTTTTGATAATATTGCTATACATCATGCATTTTATATGAGAAATTTAATTTCTATATATTATTTATCCAATTTTAATTGATGTTGTAACTATTTACACGTGCTCATAAATTTAGTATGAAAAGTATCCCATAATATATAGTTCATGACAGATATATATCATGTAGTAAAATTTTGTAACTGATTTCTTGATAAATGACTTCAATATCATAAAATTTACTCTATTTGTTATTATAGTATTGTTTCAGGTGGTTATACACTTACATACATAGTTCCTCTTTAAAGAAATAATATTCAATTTAATTTCCCCTTTATTTATTTTCACATACATGAAAAAAGTCGATCGATTTATATATGTCCAGCAAAAACCACTAGCATTGTCCCATCAAAATATGGTAATTTTGGACGTGACAATTAATTCGGTATATGTTATAAAGACACAATATATATATAGTTACGTGACCAAATCAAATGGTTATTTAATTAATATAATATTTCGATTTATAAAAAAAATCAGAATAATTGACACTATCATATCATCGATCGACAGTCACTTTCATCATGAAAGCTAATTGTATATATACTTATCTTTATCTGTAAATATATATAAAGAAGTTCAAATAAAATTAATTACTATAAATAAATCTGTTTGTTAAATTATTTTAAGTTAAGAAGGTAATTTTCGTATAAATTTTATTTAATTTACTTAATACTTGTAATTTTCATTATAGTACAATAGTTTATCCTTTAAAATATAGTAAAGTATATAAGAGTGTTAATAGTCACAAATCTAGAAAAATAGTTTTATCAAAAAGTATGAATCATTTAAATTTATTTTTATTTAAGGCAATAAATAATATTTTTAGTATAATCATCTTTTATATATATATATATATATTTAGTACTCCTTTCATCCCACTAAACTTGACACAATTCCCTTATTTGGACGTCCAACTAAGCTTGACACATTTCTAAAATAGTAAAAGTTATCTATTTAAAAAGGTGTGGACTCTACTACCTTTATCACTCTTACACTACTTTATACATTTTCATTAATAACCGCGCCCAAAAGTTTTGTGTGATGCTTATTAAGATGGAGGGATTTGAAGATAGAAGTGGACATGAGTCCAATTAAATAAGGCATGAAGAATGGCATGTGCAGTTTAGTTGCATGCAAGCAGGCAACTAACATGGAGATGGAGGGGAAGAACAAAATTCTTGATTCCAACAAATGAAGCAAGTGTTGAAGGGACAAAAATATGTGATTAGGGTTTTTGAGAATTGGGATTCTTATCCTTACACATACACATGCATATATGCAGTGATACAGAGATTCTTAGACTGGGAATGCATGCATGCATGTGATTTATATGTGGTCCTAACTCCTAATATATACTTGAACATATGTTGGTATTAACAAGAAGGAAAAATTAACTTTAAATGCATGCATTATCTTATTGCACATATTTTGTAGTAAATATTATTGAGGCGTTACCTAAAAGGCTAAAACACTAATCTTTATATATATATATATGATAAAAAAGAATATTAATAATATAACTCTCTATATATACATATATTAGAAAGGACTGTTCATTCATTTTATTTTTCTAATTTAATTTTAACACGGGGGTATTTCATTTCATGACTAGACCCTTTTAAGTAAATTAAACTAATTATGAAACTATATCATAATTAATTACAAGTGATGGCATGAGAATAATTGATTAATTGTGTTAATATATAGTAATCTTGGGTAATGTGAATTACCCAAGCTAAATGTAATTAAATGTGCAAAATTACTACATAAATTTAAGCCATAATTAATTGTACAAAAATTTAAGCCATAATTAAGTACATAATTAAGCCATAATTACTACATAAATTTAAGCCATAATTAAGTAAATTAAACTAAATGCATTAACTATAATTAATTGTACTCCCATATACACTTTTATCTAAATGGAAATTAAATGTGCAAAATTACTACATAAATTTAATAAAGAGAATATGACAAAAGAAAGAAAACCCTTAAATTCAAATAATAGAGGACCTAAGCTAGTAGCTAATTTTAATTTATAGGTTTGTTTTTAGTCTTGTATTATATCATAATTAAAAACACTCATAATCCCACATGCAAGCAAGTGCGCAATCATGTTATGGTCCTCTTTGGAGTAATCTAATTAAGCCATTTTAATTTATATTTATATTTATCTTTCTACAATTAGACACAATTCCGACACTGCACATTTGTATATATCCATATTAATATTGGTGTTGCAGTTTGTAATATTCCAGCAGCTTAATAATTAATTAGTACTATCATATTTTGTTTCTACCATAAGACATCACACATGGATTCTCCCACCTGCTTTTCTTATTTTGTCCTCACTTATCTCATTAATTCATATTTATTGCTAACTCAATTTTATTTTTATATTGCATTTAATTATTCCCAAATATCACTTCTTGAGAATCAAATTAAGGCCATGAGTTCTAAGTTCCTAATTCAATTTTGTTTGTTACTAGTATTTTAAATGGTTAGGTGAAAATTTAGTTAATTATATAAATAGATCGAAAGGAATGGAACACTAACATGAGCTGTTCCAGTCTGTTTCACCTCTTATTTTTCTATATATCTCCTGAAAGAAAAAAGTATATAGAAGAAAACAAGAAATATGGTTATGGATTTATTTCTGGACTTTATAATTATTGTAAACTTCTACATATATAATATACGTTATAAATAAACCTTGATTACAAACTGGGCTATAAATAAGTCTTAATGTTCTGGACTTGAATTTATTGCACGTTCGTGACTCTTACTCCTTATGGGTACCCATCCTTAAATTCCGAATTCTCGGTCTTTAAAATTTTCAATTTTGTAGTCTTGGTACCGATATCGATCAGGATTTTAGGAGTTCCGAATCATGAAATGAGAAAAAATGTGATAATACTTGAGCTCCATCACCTTCTAATTATTAACTTCGAGCTCGGTTCGAACTCGATTCGTGAATTATTCCATAGTATTATTATTGAGTTTATGCTCAATATGATCTCAAGCCCTATTTTTGAAAATTAACTATATTTTAGTTTGATACTCGTGTGTAGACTCGATTGAAGGCTTGCGAAAATAATCTTGAACAAAAAAACATAAACATGTTTGTAATTTCAACAAGTTAAACATCGTCTTACTCAAACTCAATCTTTTAGTATCAAATTAATACCCGGTTGAAATTTTTCCGAAAATAACTCGCGAGTAAGTCTATTGGTTTATAACATGTACATGCAAGCAAGAGTAACATGGCCCGTTTAGTTAGCCACCAGCAATGCCCGAAACCACGCCAACTTGGGCTTTAGATAAAGAAGGCCCAATATAGAATACTTTTATCGTTTAGTGTTAGATTAGCATGTCCCATAATATTAAAAATATTATTACACGATTGCTTAAGATACCTCGTACTATGAATAATTAAAAAATGTATTCTTTTTATCTTTATTAATTTAAATACATTTTGGTAAAAATGTAAGAAGTCTATAATTAAAGTATGTCTAGATTAATAGGATAGATAAAATACAAAAAATATTATATATCTAAAAGGACCAAAACTATTTGTTAAAACTTAAGTCTTTACAAATACCCAATACTATAAAAGAATGTATAACACGAGCAAGCAACAACACCCATAAATTAAATCTACTATTTCGATTATTTAATCATTAGGGTCGATTTTTATATTCTCTCTCTAATCTTGTTCATCTCCATTACAAATTTGACAACGTAACATCTTAATCAATACCACATTTATTATGTTGTTAAGTATGACCTTTCCAATTATCCCTAAACAACTTAACATGGAAGTGAGGTTATTATCTATTTTGCCACACATTTTATGGCTAATATTAAGAGATGCCCAAATGAGTTCAGTCCGATCCGTTCCAACAACTTGGCCCGACTTTAGATAGGATTCGGCTTCGTTATTTTAGGCTTGATGTAATTTTAAATCGATTGAACCCACTCAAAAGATGCAAATTTTAAATGCATTCAAACCTAGAAAAACTAGCTCAAAAATTTGGTACCATATATAAGATATTTTTCAAGATGAATTGAATTTCATATTTTGAGAATTAATGTAAATACGATTAAAGCTGTTATTTTAGGTATTATGTAATTCGTGTCGAATTGGATCCACCCAAAATGTGCAAAAGTCCGACAAGATCCGACCTATCAAATTCGACCCAAAAATTTGTTATTAAAAAATGACTTTTTGATTTGAATTAAACTTTATATTTCCATAAACGATGCGAGTTCGGGTCGGACCAACCTGACCCTTATTTTTACAAAAGTTTAAGTAGGTGCGGGTCGGGTCGGCCCGGACAGTTCCGGTCTTTTGACACATCTAAATATAAATGTTCTAGAACGTTATAATAATATGAAATGACGGTGGTGCCCCTTCCACGCTTTGATATTTGCATGCCTATTTTTTCACAAAACTGCCCTCAATTTACTGGTAACCTTTGCGTGCCACGAGCGGCACGTAAGGGTAAGATGGTAATTGAGAGGCTTATATATAGGTGGCCAGCTGTTGTGCTCACGATATTTAGTTCGAACAGTGGTAAGAAAGAAAAAGGGAAAAGGTTGTAAGCGGAAGAGTTTCTGTTATCCACATTTTCAAATCTCTCTCTCTCTCGACTCCCGTCTCCGATCAATTTAGGGTTTTGCTGGTTCGTCACCCAGTTGATTCAGCCATGATTTCCGATTCGATCCCCAACGCGTCAGCCGCTCCCGCCTCGTCTAACCCCAAGGATTTTGCGAAGAAGAAAAGGGTGCGTTTTCCGTTGTTCATTTCTCTTTATGAGCTTCTGCATGCATTGCGCGCTGCATGTGCTTGTATCTTGATTTCGTTGCCGTTTTTATCGCGTGATTGGTATTGTTTTGTTATTAGGAATTTTCTTCAATTCTGGGTTTTGCATTTTTTTTGTGTGGTCTAAGATTGCCGTTTATCATTTTTGGTGGTAATTCAGGCCAACCGTTCTGCAAAGTTAAAGCAGTGCAAGCTCGATGCTCGTCGGGAACAGTGGCTTTCTCAAGGTAATCTTTTGGATGCGTTATTCTCCTTTCTATAAAGTATTTGTGTGCTTGCTTTATTTGATATTATTACTTTTCAAAGTTATTATCTTTTTGATTACTTTGTAATAATTTGTTTATTAAATGGTAATGTGTTTTTAATCCTGCCAGTGAAAAGTAAGGGTGGGTGTAAGGAGGAGGTGACTGGTGAAGGGAGTAAGAGCATGCCCATAGAGAAGCTGGAGATAAGTCCGAGGAGTGAGGAGGGAATATATATAGATGGATTGTCAGTTCATCACTTTAGTGATTTTGAATCCTCGCCCTCCAATAGCCCTACCAGTAGCGTATTAGGAAGAAATGATTCTGGTGTCAATTTTACTTCCAGTAGTCAAAGTGGCAGCAGCAGCAGCAGCAGTGGTCGCAGCAGTAGCTGCAGTACTAATGGCTGCTTTTCAGGCAGTGAGGAAGATGAAGGGAATCGAGGTGATGATGGCTGCTTGGATGATTGGGAGACTATGGCTGATGCATTGGCTGCCACAGAAGACAAGCGACGGGAACATGTACCCAGCTCAGGATATGGTTTACCTGCGGAGAAGCATGGAAATGCTGTGCAATGTGGTTCTGAGCTGAGTTTGGGGAAACATCTCTTTTGTGTGAATGGTACTCCATGTAAAAAGCAAGAGAGTGGTGGGACATGCGTGCAGATATCTCAAGAAAAAGGTCGGGCTTGGAGACCTGATGATAATTTTCGCCCCCAGAGTTTGCCCAATTTGTCCAAGCAATGTCGTTTTCGGTTAAATACAGATCGGCATCATGGTGTAGGAGGTTCTGTTTGGGGTTGTAAGAATGTCAAGCCTGTACCTACATCATGTCCAATTTGCTATGAGGATTTTGATTTCACAGATTCAAGTTTTATCCCTTGTCACTGTGGATTCAGGCTCTGCCTTTTCTGCCACAAGAGAATCCTCGAGGAGGATGGGCGTTGTCCTGGCTGCAGGAAGCAGTATGACTGCAACCCTGTAGAGGGAGAGGCCATGTTAGATGGAGGGAGCCTGACTTTTCGACTTACTCGTTCTTGTAGCATGATGACAAGGTCCTAGAAAGAGTCGTCGTTCCTCATCTTGTATGTTAGGTCTCGCTCTTTTTTCCCCTGGTGTGTGTTGCGTTTGTCCTTACTTTAGAGCTGTTCTTTGCAGTTTAGATAATGATATATTATGTTTCTCATGTGAATAGATACAGTAATATAGTAATGAGATGCATAAACATCTAAAATAAGTTATTTGCTTCGATGATCTATCAATTTTAACCCTTCTTTCTGAAATCTTCTTTCATTTTGTTCTCTAATTGAGAGTCACCTTCAGAGTATCAGAATACCCTGTTAACTTAATTCTAAGAGTTGATGCTGTTCCCTCTAGCCATTTTAATTAAATTTGACTGAGAAAACCTTGTTTGGCGACATCCTTTCTGACCAAAGTGTGCAATATTGAATAGACTTGCGCAACCCGAATTAAAAGGATGATGGATAAGCGTATCTGTCTTCATGGTATGTCTGAACTACTGACCATGCGAGCTCATCTGTATTTTGCTTGCTGAAGTCTCGTGTGTTTTTGCAAGCTCAACATGAGATATGTGCTGAAATGTTATTTTATGATGCTACAAGGCTGGTCTGCAATCATAGAGTTGCTATTTTTTCCTGAGCTTTCCTACAATAATAACTTCACACGACCAAACTGTTCCTTTCTGTACACTTCTCTGAGTTCTCTCGGATGAATTATCAGACTTCTACAGAGTTTGCAAACTAATTTACTGTGAAATCTATTACTAGATTTTCATGAGAAAGATGTCTATTGGTTGTTTGGTTATGACTTCATCTTTCAGGACTAAGCCTTCTTAGGTTTGTGGTTATATTGCATTAGGGTATGATGCTGTTTCTTTTAGCTTTCCCGATTACTTGTCGGCAAGTTGAACAGTCAAACCTACTGTACAAATTATCTGTTCAGCTTGCATGTTATACCTAAAGCTTCTTAGGTTTCCAATACTTTCCTGATTGACTGCACCCCTGCTACTGCTAGTTTGGAGAAGACTTTTCCTCTGCTTTAAGCTTAGGAGTTCAATGCAGTGGCATTGTATATCTTAGATTATGGATGATGAGAGGATGCCACATTTAAATGTCGTATATTTCACATGCATGCATCACCATATCCAGCTGTATTTTATCCATAAATGTGAATCATAACTAACTTCTGTCCTCTAGTTAGGCCATTGGGTTATCTATCCATTATGAATAAATGGCATCGTCATCATTAGATGTTTGAGATATATAGACAACACCTTCTATAGATACACAACTATGTATCAACATACTGTTCAATTGCAGGCATTGGGGCAAAGCTAATCCAAGATTTCAATTGAAGTTCAAATTACTAATGCACAAACAAAGAATAATGTGGCATGCCCATGCATGCATATGTTCTCACGTAATTTCAATACAACACCAAACATGCATGCAACTTCACAACTACAATAATTAATCAAGAATCATCATCGGAATCACTCGACCTCATCCCTAACCTCTGCTCCAATAAATAACCCTGCAAATTCTGAAACCTCGCCGGAGACCTTGGCGACAATGGTGGTGACGCCCGCCTCGCGCCTTCTGCAACAACTTCTTCGCGATCTCTGCGCGAACACCGCCAAAGGGGGTTCCCTCCTTTGGCCGCCGTTTGATAGTAAACCGTCGTCTTCCTCACTAGCTCAATCACCCTCCTCTCCTCTTCTCTCACTACACTCAATTCCTCGCATTTCTCTAGGAATCCCCTCATCTCAGCCGCGAATGTCCCCCGCTCATCTTCCCTGCCGCCGTTCCGCCGCAGGAGGCGCGTGATCTCATCAACTCTTGCTGTGAGGGAAGAGCAGATCCCGATCAAATTGTCGTAATCCACACCTGCGGCTCTCTTCACGTTACTAAATTCGGTGCTGAGAGACTCCAATGCAGGCAACCCTAGCCTCAGGCACTCCCTCTTCATCTCTCTCTCTTCGTGATCCCCATTTAGATTCAACTTCGTATTCGGATTCAAATTGAGGCAACGCCTCCCCTCCGAGCGGACCACCTGCTCCACCACGAAGTGGAGCAGCGACGTCTTCCCATCCGTACTCTTCACATCGGAGATCCTCTGCAGCGCCGTGAGATTGAACCCCTGCGCGTCACCTCGACTCGTGCCAGCATTCATTTTGTTCCCGGCTTTGAGAATCGCTTCCAGAAGCTTGAAGAAAATGCCGCCGTTTCGCAGCTCGCTGCACCCTAATTCGCAGATCCGCAGCGACTCCTTCAGATGGAGAATCTCCGGTCCGTAATTTTCTCTGAACAACATCGCGTTGAGTCGATCGAACGACGACGGAATTGCTCGGAGAATGTCGTGGAGGAACGATTCTGCGTCTGCTAAGTTTGCTGGGTCGCCGTTGAATTGGAGGATTTTGGTGGTTTCCTCATGATTTGGGGAAACTTTGGTGAGCTTTTCTAACGTCTCAGCGTTGAGCCCTCTCCCCTTCATCACTGAATCGAGGATCTCTTCGCGTGAAATCGCGAGAGATTTGAGGATAATGGCTGTGTTCTGTGACTTTCTGGGATCGAGAATGAATGTTCGCGGCCATGCATGACCTGCAGCTGAGCTTCCCAGGTTAGATGATTTCTTCCCTTTGTTGCTTGCTTTTTGTTGATTGTTTGTATAGCCGAAGAGGGACTCCATTAGTTCATCATCAAACCTCAAAACAAACAAAAATTAGTTCATAATCTCTTCTGATCAAGAAAAAAAACTTAATTAGTTTAGGATTATGATTGTGAATTTGGATATGATTAGTACCTAAATGAGCCGTCTGTAATATCATTCCACACCATTGAATGATCTACATTAGCACTCACTTTCTCCCAATGCAAAGGCTTGAGCTTCATTGTTTGAACTACTCCCTTTCCTTGCACACTCTCCTTGTCTAAATCCTCTGTTCTGCTCTGCCTCTTTTCTTGAATTGCTGGAGAAATTGGTTGCTTGTGTGATGGTATTAGTCTCTTTCCCGGCTGAGGCGGTGGCGCTGGCCTCGTTCTTGGTGGAGGCCATAGCTGTGGTGGTGGTGGCGGCGGCGGCGGTGGTGCAGGCTTAGGAGGTGGAGTTTGGTGTAAGGGAGTAGGAGGTGGTGAGGAAGGGCTCCTCTCGGCATAAAAGGCCTTCTTATTCACCTCACATTCTTGTGGGTTTCTTGATTGCTGAAGCAATGGAAGTTCTTGTATTGGCTCGAGCACACTCATCTTCTTGTCTCTACAATCCATTCTCTTCACTTCCTTGATCATGGGATTGTACCATACATTGGAGAAACATCCTGGAAAGCAACCGGTGCCACCATCGAGTTTTCCAACGTACAATACGTCCATGCCCTCCTCGTCGACAATCAGTCCATTCAGTCCTGCACAGGGCGGTCGGAACCCCTCTTGTGGTGCTGCAGTCAGAAACTCCCGGCGGAAACTAGACTCTCCGTATTCTAGTTTCCCACTTTTTTTGGCTCGAAACCTCAATCGGTAGACGAGGTAGAGCGCTATCCCGGCTATGGTCACGCTGATCGTGGCCGTGATCGCCACTACCTCAATTACTATGCGGCTGTGATCACTCATTAGGTTCAGAAGAAAGACAATCGATAGCTAGGTATTCTGCTCATTAAGCTTGTAATAAATTTTGTGTCTTTGTTTACTTGTTTTTAACAAGGAAAATCTTGTAGTGTGTAGAGTCGTTAGCAGTTTCAAGGTTGTTCATGGGAGTTGATTTAATTGAATTCTCCTGCGACCAAAATTACATGTTTGCCCTTCATCTAGTACAATCTGAAAGAAGTCTATGAAGGGTTTTAGTGTAATCTTTCGCCTTCACTATTTTAGGCTACACATAATTAGAGAATATAGTAAATGCTACCTTAGAGACTTAATAGTGTTTATTTTGTATAATCTTTTATTAATTGTACCGACGGCATATGTATGTTTTGATTTGGAGTGCATTTGTACCTCATTGTCATATCACATACAAGTATTTAATTTATCAATGCATGTCACATTCTTAGTGGTGACACTTATTTTATTTGGAAGACAAAGATTTCTTCAAAATAAAACTCGGATTGAAAGGTTGCATGTGGTTGATGAACAATTGTGATACATCTTTGTCAACTAGTGATGGTTAAGGACAATATTTTTCGTGCAATGGAGGTTACTTTATTTGCAAAAGTTAAATTGATATTGTTACAATAAATTATATCATCTATATATATATCAACATCAATTTCAATGGCAATTATGTAGTTATATGCAAATTAATGTCTCATTACATAAATATAAATTAAATGATTTAAATTACTAATAAATAATGATTAAAGCCCAAATAATTGGCAAATAAAAGTAATATTCCAATTACTTGGCAAATGAAAGTAATAAAAGTAACTATTCAATTTTTTTGTATAACTATACTTTTTAATTTTTAATTTATTTGTATGTAAAAACATGTACAATATACATCATAAATTAAATATTGTGATGAAAATTATAATTAGATATATGATATAAAAAATAATTTCATTTGAACAAGTTACTATTATTTTAAATCGAAATAACTATATATATATATATATAATTAGGTTCATGAGAAATAATTTATCCATTAATGATTAATCTATAATCAATAATATATGCATAGTGAATTTTAAAGAAATCAAAATCGTTGGAATCGAATTGTAATTGGATCATAATCGATAATTCTAAAACCATAATTGTAATAGTCGATTATAATCATTTCTTACACCATAATATATATATATATAATTAATATATTTGTACATATACAAAATTTATATAATATATATGTGATTATTACATTTGTTCTTATATCATTAGTGATTATTTTTATTATAATTATATTATTCATTTGAAAATTTTATGAAGTAAATTAAATTAATATCATTTTTTAAATAATTTTAAAATAATCTTGTATGAGACTTATACAACAAATATAATATAGTTTCATTTTCTCATTAGTAGCACTATAGTTTTTATAATAATATATTTATTTAAATAGTATTTATATTCTCTTTATCAACTAAGACTATAAAAAATTGTGACTTAATTTTTAAAAACAATTTTTCTCTATTTGAGAATGTAATTGACGGTCCAATAAGAAAACATGACACTTTTAACGGGACATGTAGAATAATATTTTTATTACCCAAATTATAGGTTACATGATTTCACTAAATATTAAGTCTTCAATTTTGTATAAATGATTGTTTTTTTTCTAATTTTATTCTTTATTTGTTTTTGTCGAGACCAAATATATATGAATTGCTTTAAGAAAAAATATGTTCATTGTCGGATTGTAAAATCGTCGTTAATCTTGATATTTTAATTCCATAAATTTGAATTGTCCGTTTTAACCGTCAAATAGTTTATATGTCATCTCACTCTTTTTTGCATGTAAATACATTTAAATTTATCACTCATTGGAATACTGGAAAAAAATGGCGAAATTATTAAAAATGATTTAAAAAATAATGAATTGTTAATCGAAAATAAAGAATTTATAAATAAAATATGTTATCAATTTTATCTATTATATATATTTTACAAAACAAACAGACCGTAATGAACCACATATGTTCTTACTCTATAAAAAAGATTCTTACATGAAATTAAAATGAGAAAATACATTAACCATATATTTGGATTAATCTATTAAATTTGATGTTAGATTTAAATATGTTAAATTAATTAGCATGAAACCTAATAAATCAAATATATTATTTTTCTTGCATGTTTATATTTGGTGCATAATAAATTATTTATATTTAGTTGTAATCATCGTGCTCCACTAAAAATGTGAAACAATGTTACTCTTTTTTAACTTGAATTTGTATGGACCGTTACACAAGAAGTATATAATTGTGTGTCTTAAATAATTAGAATCAAAATAGATTATATTACTTTTAACTCTTTTTGTGCATCGCACGGGTACACAAACTAGTATGCAATAAACACAACATATAAGATTGATTAATTATTATCTAGTGAAGAGACTTAAGAGGGAAATTTCCCTCAATTTAAGAGAAATCGATCGACACCATTTTTATTCGATAGGAGGAGAGAAATTAAAACTAATTATCTCATTTAATGGGCTGGATATAATAATTGAGATTTGATTGTAGTAAATAAACCAACATTTAGATATTAATGTCGTTTTAATTGATGATATCTTGATAAGTTTGTGAGATAGGACCACTTGTACATGATACATGACTAAACAACTTTAATGTTCTTAGTTCTTACACTCCTATGAATATATATAATATATATATATATACGCGCACATATACATACATACATACCTCCATACATATATATTTCAACTATATACTCTATTTTTGAAGTTATCAAACCTAACAGTCGCTTAAAACTTACATTAAATATTTAAAATAATTATATACTACTCCCTCCCTCCACTCTTTAAAACGATGCAATTTTTGTCATTTTTGTCAGTTCCTTAAAAATATGTATCTTCTGTTTTTGGATATTTATTATACGTTTTTGTGGGCCTCAATCTTCACTACCATTTAAATCAACTATATTTTATACTAATAACACTTTTTTGTGGATCTCAATCTCCACTACCATTCAAATTAATTATATTTTAACAATTAATAATATTTTTACCACTCAAATCCACTACTCCCTCAGTCCCGCTAAATGCGGCTACAAGGAATCCTCCACGGAGATTAAGAAAGTAAAGTGTTGTGTTTTAAAAAAAATAGGAGATAAGTATTTTAAGAGTAAAGTTTTTTCCTTTTTAAGAAAGTGATCACTTTTAGTAGGACGTCCCAAAAAGGAAACGTGGCCACATTTAATTGGACGGAAGGAGTACATTTTATTAAAATTCATTTCGAGTCAAATGGTGCATGTATTTTAGGAAATGAGAGTATACTATTTGGGTACAATTAACTCATACTACTAAAGAAAAAATTAAATTAAAATATATAAAAGTGAAATTTAAAAATATATATATATTTTAAATTTACTCGTGGAACATGTATTGGAGGTAGACCTGTCAAAGTGTTCGGGCCGGGCCAAAACCAGTTTTTCGGACCGGATCGGGCTAGCCCGAAAATTCCTCAGGCCACCAAAAATGATGGCCCAACCCGGCCCTGTGCGGACTGCCGGGCCGACCGGGCCAACCCGGCCCGGTCATTTTGGTTCTACTACTTTCATGCATAAATTTTATATATACAA
>JAPKLX010000036.1:1188242-1325312 GCA_026898415.1 Leonotis leonurus
AATAGCATGCAAGAATTATTGCATACATTGATAGTTGATACATACATATATTGCGCACAGCACACACAATCAATTTGATGAATTAAAGAGGTTTTGTTTTTTTTTTTAATATTTTTGAAAATTCTTCATTTTGCTGTTTTGCAGACGATGAAATGAGAGAGAGAGACGAAACTTGGCGGCGGGCGCGACCGGCGGTGATGGCTGGAGGTAGAGAAGTGGATCGAGGGACGAGGATCGACGGACGAGGAACTGAGGAATTGAGAGGGAGCTCAGAGAGGCGCTGCGTGAACTGACTGCGGGCTGGGTAACTAGGGTTTTGGACCTTTTGGTAAGTAATAAATTAGTAATAAACTAATAATAATTTTAAGTTAATTATAAATTAGTACCGGGCCAATTTGGCCCGAAGCCCGTCGGGCTATTTAGGCCCGTGGCCCGGTTGACCCGCCGGGCCACTCGGGCCAGGCCAAGTAGGCCCTGTCTTTTTCGGGCCTTTAAAAAACGCAGCCCAACCCAACTCAAACATCAGGCGGGTCGGGTTAGCCCGTCGGGTCGGGCCTGTTCGGGCCTATTTTGACAGGTCTAATTGGAGGACACAAAGGTGGGACAATGTATTTCATTTGTTATAATTTATATATTCTTCCACTTTTTCGTAAATATAAAGAAAAAAAAGTAAGTAATTGAAACTGTAAAAAGTACCTATAAATGAACTTATTTAACTTTCAATTCGGAACAATTAATAAATAAATGAAGTCTAAAAGTAGTATTATCTCAGTCCCACTAAATTTGACACATTTTCTTTATTGAGACGTGTACTAAACTTGACACATTCTAAAAATAATTTTGTCCACCAAAATGGTTTACATTTTGTCATTTTAGGATGTACACAAAAATGGTTTACATTTAAAAATTTCATTTTATAACAATTGGACCCACCACACCCATTATACACAACTCAATATAAAAAAATAGTTTAAGTGAAACCCAAATTTTACTAACTACTTACAACCAATTTAAAACGCATCTCCATTAAAGTCAAAACACAATATTAAAATTTGTGTTGGATCAAACCGTAAGCCATTTTAATTGACGGAGATAGTAAAAGTTATTCCGTCAAAAAGGTATGGATCATACTATTTATATCACTCTTATACTACTTTATACATCCTTTGTAATAATGCGTCGAAAAAAAAAATGTGTTAATTAGAACGGAGGGACTACATATTTTGACTTGTTCTATTTCTCCTTGTCTATAATGTAGACTCTGTGAGGATGAAAAAGGACACTACCTTTGCAGGCAAATTTAGTACCAGTACTGATTTTTCTTTTAAAATTTTGAGGGAAATATATTTTACTTCATAAAGACAAATCTCATTCCTGCATTACTGTTCTGATAATTCCTTTGCACTAAAAAGGAAATTTCAATAATTGTGGATTTGTTTTGTACTTGCATACTTTTCTAGTAGTTTGGTCCATTTGCCTTTCTTCGTACACACCATTTTTTTGACTGATCCAAAAATATTTAATGAAATTTTAGGTGGCTAAACCAGCAAATAGTTGCATATGACAATGTACAAAGCTTTATCCCATTATTTATGATCAATAAATCTCTGACAAGTTTAGTCAAATGATACCCTAAATATTAGGACAGGGAACTTACTTCATTTGACTCATTATTGATAATATGTTTATTGCATCATATATCAAGGTGTTCTAATAATAACAGTTCGTCTTTTAAAATATAAATTTTTTTTCTCTTGAATAACTAGTCACATTAGTATATAATCCATCTATTTACATATAAAAACATAATTTTATTAATAATCTATCATCTATGTGCCCAAAAGCAACTGGATGGATGGAGTATGTTTTTGAAAGAATGCAGAACAAATAAAAGTTAATACTAAGTCCAAATAGAAAACATGATTTGCTTTGCATTTTTTCATTATTTTTTATATTAATCAATTTTGGAAGTTGGAACTAATAGTCCAATAAATCATTTATAAAACCCAAAAGGCCATTCTGCATTTGTGATTTTCTTTAACCTATTTTCTGAATTGGGATTTGATTTAGGAAAATAAAGAATCGACCTTAATTTTTCAAGTTAAAAATTAATACTTAATGACAAGAAAAATAGAATAATACTACAAAGAATTGAAGGAACAGTCAGCTTCTGCAAATCGACACTCCACTTTCTATATAGGAAAGGTCTACAAAATTTTCTGCTCAGCAAGTATACAAAAATAACCAACAGTGGAGCTTCTATTTGTCACAGCTGAAGTAAATTCCATTATTTACCACAGATTGTCCAATCCCTTTTTCTAATATTTCAATAGCCTAATGGTGAAAAAACTGGAATCCAAGGCACCATGAATCATTCAAAAAACTTGCATTCTCATTGCCTTCAATCATCTTTTGATGTTCTGTTCTTGTCATGCCCTTGATCAAATCATATACAATCTTAGGCTCTTTCCAAGCTCAAAAATTGGAATGCATCCATGTCGTAGATCGAGCAATCAATCACTGTTCAGCAGTCTAGATCGCTTGCGGAGAGGCTGATAGTGTGGCATTGCAGACAATGATATAGGAGACGACAATGGATGATCGCAGCTGAGTATAGATGACGAGCAAGAATCGTCACGAGATTTCCTCTTGCGACCTACCTCAGTCGTCTCGTTCCGGTCCTCACCTCTCAGCATGAAGTCCCTTAACCTCTCTACGTCGGAGAGCTTCACGGGCTTCATGAGGAAGTCCTCAGCACCTTCTTCAAGACACCTATGCCATGAGCAAAGTGAACATGAGACCTAAATTCTTCGTGTTCTTTCATTTCAAGTCGGCCATAACGTTTTCAATAATTACTAGATTCTGTGAATCTTAGGCTACTGCCAAAGTCTATTTATTACTCAAAGAAACACTTGAACTTTCTTAAACAAATGGTGAACTTATGATCCTATCTAGATTTTGTTAGACCTAAAGATTCTGCTCTTGAGGTGAAATATCCCATTTGAGGTTGAAAATTCAGTTTTATTTAAGCAAAGAGCAAGTTAAACTCAGCAAATGACACAATCTAATATAGTACAGTTCATGAAATACTAGAAAACAAGATCCAATCATTCATCTATGGTTAATTGACCAAAATAACCAATAATAGAATTCATGAGACAATTACCTATCAATTCGAGTCAAAATGTTCTCTGATGACATGATCACCACTGGTATTTGCCTCAATTTCGTTGATCCCTATTGAAAGAGGAAAGCAGACAAAATGTCATGATCTAAAACAGAAGCAGAGAAACCAAAATTCAAGTTTCAATTGAGATTCTAAAAATCAAATTTTTATCCAACCTTTATCTTTTTGAGAAGTTCATATCCAGTCATTCCAGGCATGGAATAGTCTGTGATTATCAGATTCACCTTCAATTTCTGAAATAGATAGATACAATAATAGTTATTAAAGAAGCACTCTAACTTAAAACAAAATTAAGATCCAACAACCAATGAAAACTTTCATTGTTTCATTGTTTTCCAGCCATCAAAAAATTATAATCAAGAACTCGGATAATTATTTCCAGAATCCAATCTTTAAGTTGATCGAAACATTACTGCATAAAAACAAGAAAAAAAGTTGTTCTTACATCAAGTTCGAGAGAGCTTCTCTCCCCATCTATGCCCAAATACTGCAGAGCTCTACTCCCACTATCCACAGCAGTCACTGCCCATCACAACCACAGCAATTTCAGCAAACAATCACACACACACAGATACACTCACACAAACACACATAATCAAACACGCAAAAGCACACCTTTACAGCAAGAAATCTTGAGCAACCGTTCAATAACCATCCTATCAATTACACTGTCATCTACAGCAAGGACATGGAACTCTTGATCACCACTGGGGGAACAATCGCTCACTATATCCTCAACAGCCATATTCCTCATCTGGGCTTTTCCACAAACACCTTGGCTGCTTCACAATATATGCAACAGTAGTTTGAATTCTCGAATTCTTCGGACGCAAATAACAAATACAGTAAAGAAAATGAACCCCACTTTCGTATATATATATGGGGCGGTGGCCTGGGTTGAATGGTAGTGGAAAGATCACAGAGAGAGAAAGAAATCTAGCGAGAGAGGAGGAAATCTACTTTAGGGAAATGAAAAGGCTAAAAGTAGAGACAAGGGAAATCTTTGCAAATCTACTTCGCATTATATCCGACTTGTCGCTTTACCTTGCAGTTTCAACTGCTGAATCACAATTAAAAAATGTGAAGAAAATCAAAGATTTTGAGGTTAGCAGACAGCGCCATATGGTGCAGTAAACGTGTAATATTTGGGTGAAATTCTTTTTACTCCATTATTAGGGTAAAAAGTAAATAATAGAGTGTAAAAAAGCGAGTGGTCATTCATCTGTGTGTGGTGCAGTGGGCCTGAAGGTTGACTAGTCTAGGATCTTGAGCCTTGATTGACTCTACTTACTACCTTTTGTAAGAAATTTTTCATTCCATTTGTACATCACCTTTTTCATTCAATTTTGCACATTTTATTGTTTCTAGATCAAATCTCAAATGCATGTGTAGCCAAATTAAACCACTAATTCACACATAATTTTCTTTCAAGACACAATCTCATGTTATATATAAACTATAGCGCATGTTTGGTTAACTAAGACTAAATTAGCTCGTGACTGTTCCAGATTAATTTGCTTTGAGATTAGTTTAGATTATTTTTGTTAGAAAAATCAAGACAAACAATTTATGACTAATCCACGTGACACTCTCGGGATTAAATCACGGGCCGTATTCATCCAACCAAACAATACATAATACTTAATGTAAGAATAAATCATGAATAATATATGCAACCGAACACCCCTTATATAATCATCTCTATCTTATCATTATTGATTTGTTTTAACAAACAAAAAGCCCCCCACATTATTATTGATGAAAAAAAACACAACAATAATAATAATAATATAAAAAATAAAGTCTTTTACACATGTTGTGGAAAATAAAAAATCATGAGGCGAATTTAGTTGACCAAATCATCAATATTTGAGGATAGTAGTGGTGTAATCTTTTATGGTGAGAAAATCTTGGAAACTATAAATAAAGATCGAACCGGAGACCGGGTCAATGGAGAAGGTAAAAAACCGGCGGCTTATGTTTGTAGGCAAACATGACTTCATCAATATCTAACATTCTAGATTTGAGTCCCCACTCTAAAGATTCTCACAATCCCTCTTTGGCTCTCTCATTATTCAATTCCAACCACATCTTCTCCATTATTAATTATCCAAATATATTTCTATCCATTCTTATATCTACACTACCAAATAAAAAAACATAATTGTACTTTAAATTTGAGACATTTTTAGCACAAACTTTTTTAATTGTTATAGTCCTATAAATTACTCCATCCCTTTCCTTATATTCAACTTGATCACATAAAATAAGACATTGGTAAAAAGTGATAAAAGAAGTGGTAGAGTTTTCAAATTCAAATAATAGGAGGCAACAAAAAGTAATATTAAATCTGTTTACAAAAAGTGTATTATGAGCAGTCGGCACAGTTTTTATAAAAAAATATAAATCGTGTTTTTATGAGAAAAAGACTAACAAAATATAATATATATGAGATTTAACCGGTAGTATGTTTCGTGGAATAATGTTTGAAAAAGAAAGAGAATACACCTTAGTTCAAATTTGTAATAAAAGTATCTTTTTGTGGATGTAGGAAATACAAGTCAATACTAATAAACGGATATAATGTTATTTTGTTAATATTGATATTATTTAAAAATATAAATGATTAATCCTAAATCAAAATGTCAAGAGACTTTCAGTCACGAATCTTAAATAAGTTAGAAAACATAAAAAAATTCATGATCTATATCAACATGTGTTATAGCGGACTTTAAACCCTTATTACCATTGAACATTTAGTTAGATTTATCAAAAATTGGTGTGATTTATATTAAGTTGGAGCTTAAGTTGTTAATAAAATTGATGAGACTAAAATCATCACATACTAATATAGTTTATGAATCCTAAATTGATGCTAAAATGTTCAGAAAATAAATTATTAGGTTCTTAACAAGACTATCTCCACCAGTCTACCATATCCATCGATTTCAATTTCAAGAGATTTTTAGGTTCTTCAATAAATAAAGAAAAGAGTTTTGACAAGAGATGATTGAGTAATCAAATCACTGAGGGAATATCTGCAAAATCTGGTTAGATCTTTTCACATTGAAATTAGAAAAAACTAAACAAGGGTAAATAAAATAAGATTAAAATAATTATTAATAATAGTAAGTGTTTCTTCTTTTTCTTACCTCACATGTTTCTGATTTAGACAAAGAATATCTTATTAAATACTTTTGCCTGCTCCATACGTTGTCCTATTTATTTATATGCTTTGTGTTTGGTTTTTGATTCATTCATTCATATTCACCTTTCCAAGATAAAATCCCATCAATCACACTTTAATTAGCTAATTAATATCCTCTTAATTAATCTATTTAATGCCCACTTGTCCAAAACTCCACCAAACTCCTAATTCAATCTTTATCATTTATTATTTCATTTTTTTTTATTATTTTTAAATAATGACTAGTGCTGTGGAGGTGAGAAAGCCTCTAATTCCACAAAAGCTTTTCGCAGATTCTAGAACATTTTGATACATAAATTTATTCTAGTATCCCAGTAGTTTTTTAATTTAGGATTATTAGACAAAAATAATGTTAATGCCCAATTATTTAGAATTATTATATTAAGTAGGCCCAACAATTATGGATCGGCCCAGTTTAAGTATGGGCTGAACAATTTCTTTAGGCTCAAATACTAACCCAACATCATGTCTTTTAAGCCCATATTCTTTTTGAAATTACATTTTACACCCAAATTTTAGCCAAGTTCACAAATCACTCCCAAAGGTTAGTACATTGTTAGCGCCCGGAGAATTTCCGCCGCCGCCGGAAATGGAGGATGAGAAGCTTGCTGCGTACTACGATGACTTGACTCGTAGAGGTGGTGGTGCTGCCCGATTCAAGCAGGGTCTCGGCTTCTCTTCCAACAGTTCGGCCACAAACGACGACGTTCCATCCAGAGGCTCCGCCCTACCCGCCGCTTCATCTTTCCTCAGTAGCTTCGTCAGAGCATCCAGCCCTTCAAAAACCTCTCGATTGGAAAAGCAAGCAAACCTTCAATCGATCCAAAACAAACTCAGTAAAAAACCTAAGCGCCGAAGCCGCAGCCCTAACCGGAATTTAAGCCGAAGTCCGTGTCGAGATAGGGTTAGGGATAGACATTCAAAGCGGCGGAGCAGGAGTCGTAGTCGGAGTTCTAGCCGAGATAGAATTAGGGATAACCATTCGAAGCGGCGGAGCCGGAGCCGGAGTCGCGAAAAGCGATCGAGACGGAGGAGTCGGAGCCGGGAGGATGCATCGACGCATAGGCATCGGTCTAGGAGTAGGAGTAGAGAGAGGAATAAAGAGAGAAGCAAGAGGCGAGGATCGCCGGAAGAGCGGAGGTTGGATAAAGGGAAGAGGGAGGTGGCGCGAGGTGGAGGTGGGATTGATTATGCTAAATTAATCAATGGTTATGATAGTATGGTGAGTACTTTTCAGGAATTATTCTATTGAATTGTATGCTTAGCATTGTGTTTTCTGATTTTATAATTTCTTCAAGTTATGATTTTGCATTTGAAAATGGATATCTGAAGCTCCTGAGCCTCTAGTAGAATAAACTGCTCTAAAATTTATAAATTTTGTTCTGTTATTTCTTTGTCAATTCCATTGATTGCAATGTTCTCTATTTTAATAGACACCAGCTGAAAGAGTGAAAGCCAAGATGAAGGTTCAGCTTTCAAAAACTGGTAAAATATCCTCATTCATTTTTCTGGGTGTTTTCTTTGGATACTGAGTATTCTTTCCCATCTCTTAGAAGATTTTATACCTTGGAAAATATTATGAAGAATACACATTGCTTCCCATATATTGAGTTGAATTAGCTGTAAATGCATGTGTGCTGGCAATGATCATCTGGATACATTAAGGAAGAAATTAAAGTTCATGTTTGAAATTTGAATAACTTTGGGGTCTTGAGTACATGAATGGTAGTGCTTAATCTTGTGATCAGTGTTCCTGATGTATGATATTGTAGATTCACAAGGCCATGGTCTAACATCAAAGTAGAAGTGGTTTATGTCTATTGATGCTCTGTTTCCAACAAATTTCATGTTTTTAATAGGCCGATCCTTTTTGTTGTCCAATAATTTTATCCGTAGGCAGTAGCTATCATCATCTCATTATCTCATTTGACTGGAAGGGTGCACTTTCCCTCATGGTGCTTTTGTTGTATGCTCTATGGCATTGTTTTTATTCTTGTTTTGTTAGCTGCATTTTCCGTAGAGTGACATTAATTTTATTGTCGCAGCTGAGAATGATGAAACAATTGGAAAAGGCTCAGGATGGGAGCGTTTTGAGTTCGACCAAGATGCGCCTCTAGATGATGAGGAGGAGATAGAAGGTAAATTGCGTCTTCTGCAAACAATTTTTAGAATAAATGGTGCCACATTTTCTTTATGGTGGTGCAAGTTACGATGGTAATAGTCTTTGCCTATTGGCAGCTGCGGAGGATGATGCTCTGTTAGTCAAGAACATGGGACAAAGCTTTCGTTTCACTGCAGTGGCGGTACTAAACTCTCATTCATTGCTTTTACTTTTATGTTTTCAAAATTCTAATCACTATCTGCTGCTTCAATTTATAAAAGGCGAGAAAAGAAGAAGAAATGAAGGCTCTCCACGATGATGCAATCTTTGGAGCCCCTTCACAGCCACTGCGTGAAGAAACAGACGATATGGCAGAAGGAGCCAAACATGGAGAAGAAAACATTGAAACTGCTCCTACTACCTCGAGTCTTCTCAGTAACCAGGTAATTAACCAGATGCACATTATACGGAGAGAATTCAACGAGATCTCTGCAGCTCGCACTGATAAAACTTTGATCTGTAGGTTTTGATGAGGCAGAAAGGCTCGTGGCGTGATCGTGCTTGTAAACGATGAAGTGATGAACAATTTTTTGGGTACGATATTTATCATTCTCCGCATAGCAAAATTTTAATGGTTTTCTTTTCTGTTAGTTATAGAAGAGGAAATGATAGAGAAACTGGTGCAGTTTGAAGTTTAAACAATATTTGCTTGTAACTTGTTAATGTTACGTTTCTACTAAATTAGCATTTGATTTTACTTTTCCTCAAAGCTGGGTTTCATCCTTTTTCTCAAAAGAAGTTATCTCATTTGAAACAGAGTTGGCACACTATATATATATAATAAAGAACAAATTTTCCATACAAGATAGAGATCAAATTTTCACAAATAATAAAGAGGTATTACAAATTTAAGATAGTATCACAAGTGTAAGTTGCACATATTTGCTAACAGCAGTGATTACAATCTGATAACTATTCTCGAACATACATAATGAACGAACACAGAATCTAAAATACTGGTTCAATTGCAAGAATTGCTAAATCATGTAGTCATGTTGATCTTTCAAAACCACCTCCTACCTGCATATGAAGCCACTCCGCCTGCGATCCTCTCGCATATGCTCCCGGTGTTTGTGGGCCGTATATCATCCCGTTCGCATTCTGCCCATGAAACCCACATTTTCAAGAATAAACAAAAGGTGAAAGTCGATTGCTCGTCAGCATCAAATAAACAACACTAGACGTTTCAGAGAGTTCCTCTAAGTGCTATATATCACAGCAAGCAAAGACGAAAGAGACAAGTACAAGAACACGACAACGAGCATGAAGATAAGCATACGGTCTGAGAATGGACTTTCACCAATATATAGAGCACAAACTCCATCCCTCTCAACCAAGTTAAAACAGAATTGAAGGGAAACATAAACATCCTAAGTTATCTATAGAAAGTTTTGAACATACATCTTTGGAAGGAATTCCTTCTATTGTGGGGCTCAACCTTGAGTTAACCGCTTCAAGCTTCATCGACAAAAACTGGAGCAGAGATTACAAGAATGAGGTTAAAGTTGAAGGACGAGAGTGTGGAAGACAAAATATATGAATGGCTATAGACGAGAGAGCTACCTCAACTTGACATTGTAGGGACTGAATGTAATTAATTATTTCATCAAGAACTAGAGCTTTGCCAACAACCTAAGGAAACACATATTTAATCAGCCATAAATACTATTAGGACACTACACAACAATAGCATCTCAACATCAGATTTCAAAAGAGAAGAGGAAAGCCATAGCACCTTATTACATCCTGGTACCAAATCTTGCAGAATTTTCATCCGTTCACTGATCTTTTCCCTCCGAGCCTGAGATAAACACGAGAAATCTATCAGAAGTGGAAAGCAACGACGAACATGTGATGAAGTATCTCAAGTGAGGCTAGCAAGAACACACTCTTTCAGCTAAACTATGGCTATCGGTAGCTTGACCCCTTCTTGCTCTAACATGAATATAGTCTTTAGGTGGTTCAGGTTTACTCTTCTCCTCAAATGCCTTGCTACTGCTCTCAGATTGCGTTTCCGCTTCTGCTTTCAAGCCACCATTTTGATCTCCGGATTCGGATGCCTTTGATCGTTTTGCATTCGACTCACTCTGTCATAAGAGAAGATGAAGCAAGTTATCTCATTGTATGGACATGTTGTTCAATCTGACTACATGGAGGTAGACAAATGCAAAATTAACAATGAAATGTACAAAAGGAATGTATGCAAAGATATGGATAACCTAATTCAAGGCCCCATATTCACCAAGTTCTCAAATAACTAGATACAATCATCTGATGTTTTTACTCAACTGAAACAGATAGGTGCTTATAAGTATAAGAAACAGACAGATATAGAAAATATCGATGGATGAAGAGTTTGCAAGAAATCTTTACACCCTTCAGAATCATATCAAGCAACAACATTTAGCAACTTCCAAGACCATAAATTGTAAAAGCAGCTAAACAAGTAGGATAAGAGAAAAATATACAAACAGTTATACACAGAGTCTCTATCTCTCTTTCCCTCACAAGAACTGCCATTGTCAAGCTCGGGAAGCAGGAAATACCACATCTTGATTAGCACTGCTGGTGGATACGAGTTTGGAAGAGTCGTCATCAAAAGAGCTCCCAACCTCCCTCCTTCGCTTCGCGCCGCGATTGCCGCTCCCGCTCTGCTCCGTCACCGTCGATTCCTCATCCCCTCCGCCGCTGGGCCCCAAGTTCCTCATTCTCAGCCCCAGACCACCGCTCCCGGAAAACGACAGCAGCCCCGCCAAACTATACGAGTTCGGGTTCGCCGCGGCGGTGAATGACGCCTCGTTCACCAACGGCGGATCCATTTCTCGATTCCCTCCCGCCTCCACCAGAAAAAGAAGGAAGCGACTAAACCAGTTTTGGGCAGTCGTATTTTCCCCCTCTCCCTTTTAGCGCTTGTGTGTGTGTTGATGAATGCGGAAAGTGTGAGCAGTGGAAGTGTAGTGACGATACTGAAATTAAGAGAGAGAGAGATGTGAGGTTGAGGAAGGAGATGGAGGAACTGCAATATGCGCCTTATGCGTATTTTAGCACTAAGCAGCGGCCAACAAACAGTCTTCCTTTCGTTGTCATATCTACTCTTTTACTCTTTCTATTTTGAGTAAATCTAACACAGTAAATTCATATAGTAATTACTAATTTTAAATTTTATATTTTATTACTCCATTAATATTGGATTATTATTTTAATAATAAACTTTAAATTAATTTAAATAGTTAATCAATTTTATATACAAAATATAATACATAACACATCATCATTAAATACGTTAATTATGACATTAATTATTAAGGGTGAATTATATATTTTCCTAACATTTTAAATTTTTAAAGTTTGTATCTCAACATATGAAAACAACATCATATCATATGTTCATAAAACCATATCCAATTCCATTAATAGAAATCAAAACAAGTAATGAGAATAATTTTGTGTTTCATGAAAACCTAACTATCTCTATTTAACATTCTCTTATATATCAATCCATTAGATTGTGCCTAACTTTGCCTCAACCAACATATTTTTCATCAAACATTTGTAGTGATGAAATAAAGGTCACATTCGATTTTATTTGATATAGAAATTCGTTTTTTAAAAGGCTCTTACTTTACAACTCCAATATTCCATCAAAATTAAGAGAGAACAATAAACTAACTTATAGTGGAGTAATTGATTTCAACATTCAATTCTACCACCAAACATATCTGTATTGTCTTTCTCATTAATACATTGGATGGCAACAAGGCCAAATTATCAAAAAAGAATAGGACAAACACAGTTTTTTTTTTATATATATATACATATTTAATTACCAAATTCTAAAACTAATTGATAATTGATTCGGACAGTATTCTCAAAATTGACTAAGAAAGAAGGGTAGATTTTGCTTTGTCCTTAGCCTTAATGAACAATGAGCTTCACAAACTTGAAAGCACCTTTTGAAGTAGCTAAGTATATGTTTAGGTTTCATATCTTTGTGTGAATTAAACTTTTATATTAAGTCGAGTGTAACGCAGATTAGCATCGGATCTTGATTATAGTTGTCAATTGAGTTGGTTCGATCTCATACCAACATTAATCTATTCAAAACAAACTTAGACTAAATTGAACTCAATTAGTCCTTGACAAGTATAATGTTGACACGTATGAGGTTCTAGTAATCTACTAGTAGAGGCACTATTAGACAATATAATAATTCATTTCTACAATGTGAGTGGCCAACATCTTATTTTAGTGTCTTTTTTGTTGGGCATTAGGCACATGTCCTATGGGTATTGGTTTGGTATGTTCTTTTGTGACTATTCTTCTTTCTCATTTATTTACCACATCACATTATTCCATTCCACTAAAGCATTTCATTGTTACATCAAAGTGGCATGTGGGAGAATATGAAATGTGGAAGACATACCATAGAAGAAAGATTGATAGGGAGTGGGTTTTTATTTATTATTTCATCTTGATAAATGTCAAGATTTCATTGGTTGTTTGTAGAATTCCAACCATTGCAAATGCACGAGACTTTTCATTTAATATTTGATATTTCTCTACATATTTTTTGATGATGATAAGTATTTCCTACATTTATTTAATGTTGACTGTCTTTTTTTTTTCCGAACAGTTTCGTTAATATTGATTTGTTAATAAAAATAGTACTCCTTATTTTATTTTTATGTAATTTTCTATTTTACGTGTAAAATATAAAAAAAAAATCATATTTAATAGCACGAGTGAATTAATACTTTGAATTTGATAGCATATAACTTTGTTCAATAAGTAGAATGTGTTTATTAGGAGTAATAATATGTCAGTTAGAAAAGTTAGTTCAGAGATTAGCTCGAATAATTTGGGTGCACGGTTATTCTGGTAGAATGTGTTAGTTATCCACACTATAAGGTGTATGTTGATTCATCTTCTATATAAACAAGTGTACTCTGCATTTGTGAAGTTCTGTATTCAATATATCATCTTCAATAAAATGATTTCTTCTTTCTACATTCTCTCTCTATATTTCCACATGGTATCAGAGCTGCAAAACACGTATTCCGCCTAGCTTTCTCCTTGGTATTTTGACGATATGGTGCGCAACAACAAAGAAGTCATGACATTCCCTGAAGATCCATCCAGCCCCCTTTATCTACACTCAAACGACAATCCAGGCGCCATCCTTGTTACAGAGCCTCTCTCTGGCCCAAATTATATCAGTTGGAGCCGATCTATGAGTACGGCATTACTCGCAAAGAACAAGATTGTGTTCATCGACGGTTCTTTAGCCAAGCCTCCGCCAACTGATCCTTCTTACGCCAACTGGGTCAGATGCAATGGAATGGTAGTCTCGTGGATACGCAATTCTACTACTTCACAAATTCGATCGAGTATTCTGTATTTGGATAATGCTTCGCAAATCTGGATTGATCTGCGCGATAGATTCTCGGAGGGCAATAGCGCCCGTATTTTCCAGTTGCGGCAGCAGCTCTTCACAGTTAGTCAAGGTGCAAATGATGTAAATACCTACTATACGAGTTTGCGAATTATCTGGGATGAGTTCGCTAGTTTTCAACCCATTTCTTGGTGTGAGTGTGGTAATTGCAGATGCAATAGTGCTAAAAAATGGCGTGATCATCAACAATGTGAATTCACCATGCAATTCCTTATTGGGTTGAATGACTCTTTCGCTCAGCTACGTTCTCAGTTGATGCAGCTGGAGCCCCTACCCTCCATCTCAAAAGTTTTTGCTCTTGCAATTCAGGAGGAACGTCAACGATCCATTGGTGGCCCTTCTCTTCCTTTAATCTCACCTCAGAATAGTATGAGTGAGTCTGGTGGGGCGTTTGCAAATGCGTCTCAAGGTACTGGACATCGCGGTGGAGGTGGTCGTGACAAACTTCATTGTACTCACTGTGGTCGTTCTAATCACACAGTTGATAAATGCTTTCAACTTCATGGCTATCCACCGGGATTCAACAAAGGCAAGCCTCGTTCTGGGGAAACTTTACGTGGCAACTTTCCCAAGACAACACATAATGTGAATCATGTCTCGAGTGCACCTGATATGCCTACTCCTCAAACTCCACTCTCCAATGAGTATTGCCAACAACTTATTTCTCTACTTCAGAATCAACTACAGACCCAATCTATTTCTCAACAAGATTCATCTAAGTCTGACTGTGGTATTACAGATCCTAACTGCTCTTTTAGTGGTATGCTCTCTAATACTCCTTTGATTAATGTTGCTTCATGCTCATATAATTGGTTAATCGACACTGGAGCAACGCATCATGTATGTAGCTCTCTTGATCAGTTTGTTGAATCTACACCTATGGACAATTGTTTTGTCACATTGCCTAACAATCAGAAGGTGCCTGTGATAAGAGTTGGTTCTGTTCAAATTTCCTCTAAAATACTCCTAACTTCAGTGCTATTTGTGCCTTCCTTCTCTTTTAATCTTCTCTCAGTCAGCTGTCTTATTTTAGCCAATAAATGTCAAGTTCTATTTACACAGAATGCTTGTCTTCTTCAGGATGCTTCAATGGGGAAGCAGACTGGGATGGGTAATCGAGTAGGAAATCTCTATATTCTCACTACTACCAAATCTTCTCCTCCTTCGGTTCATGCTATTCATTCAGCGAACTTGTGGCACAATCGCCTCGGGCATCCATCCACAGACAAATTGAACCTGTTGTATGATGTTTTACAATTTTCTTCTTCCAAACACGATGTATGTGATATATGTCCTTTAGCTAAACAACGTAGGTTGCCTTTTCCTAAATCTGATTCCAAAAGTCAGCATGTTTTTGACTTAGTACATTGCGATGTATGGGGTCCTTTTTTTCCTTCTACTACTCAGGGTCATAAATACTTCCTTACCATAGTAGACGATTGTTCTCGATTTGTATGGACATTCTTACTTGTTGCAAAATCTGATGTAGCATCTGTTCTTTCTAATTTCATCACTCAAGTTTCTACTCATTTTAACACCAAAATAAAAGTCATAAGGTGTGATAATGGGACTGAGTTCCATTTGCCTAATTTGTATTCACAACATGGCATTGTTGTCCAACATTCTTGTGTGGCCACTCCACAACAAAATGCACGTGTGGAGAGAAAGCACCAACACCTCTTGAATGTGGCAAGAAGTCTCTATTTTCAATCTCATGTTCCTTTACCATATTGGGGGGAGTGTGTCCTCACAGCATCATACCTCATAAATAGAACACCATCTAGTGTTTTGGCTTCTCCTTTCACCACACCTTTCCAAGCTTTATTTCACAAACCTCCAGCATATAAACACCTCAGAGTCTTTGGATGTTTATGTTATGCCTCCACTCAGTCCTCTAACCGATCAAAATTCGATGCTAGAGCGTCAAAATGTGTCTTTATGGGGTATCCACCTGGTTACAAAGGATATAAACTCCTAAATCTCTCCACAAATGTCTTGTTTATTAGTAGGGACGTCACATTTCATGAACACATCTTTCCCTTCTCCAAAATAAATTCTGATTCATTTCCTATAAATATCCCTACTCCATTTGCACACATGCCTCCATCTACCATTCCAACTCTTCCTGTTTCATCTTCCGAACCACCTCCTAATCCAGTTGTCTCTCGCTCTGGAAGAAACATTACACCTCCTTCTCATCTCAAAGATTATCTATGTGGTTCCATCACCACCTCAGCTGCATACCCTCTACATCAATTCATTTCTTACTCTTCTTTGTCTCCACATCATCTTCAGTTTGTGGCTGCTACATCTTCTGTCCCAGAACCACACTCTTATCCACAGGCTGTGAAACACGTTGAATGGCGTCAGGCCATGAAGGAAGAAATAGATGCATTACAACATAACAACACTTGGACATTGGTTCCTTTACCTACTGGTCATACAACAATTGGATGTAAATGGGTGTATAAGGCCAAGTTCAAGTCCAATGGAGATGTTGAGCGCTACAAAGCGCGCTTAGTTGCAAAAGGGTACACGCAACAAGCCGGTATTGATTTTCTTGATACATTTTCACCTGTGGCGAAGCTAGTATCAGTTAAGTTAATCTTAGCTGTGGCTGCAGTGAAAGGATGGTCTCTCTTTCATCTTGATATAAATAATGCATTTCTTTATGGTACACTAAATGAAGATATCTACATGGATCTACCCCCAGGATTAGTGAGTGATGGGGAGCAAAATTCTCGATTGGTATGCAAGCTCAACCGATCTTTGTATGGATTAAAGCAAGCATCTCGACAGTGGTTTCTCACTTTCTCCAAAACTCTTGCTGGTTTTGGCTTGCGTCGTTCTGATGGTGATCATTCTTTCTTTTATATGGCTCGTGACTCTTCATATCTTGGAGTCGTTATTTACGTTGATGATATGCTCCTCGCTAGTAATGATGATACATTGGTGGCTGAATTCAAGTGTTACTTAGGTAAACATTTCAAGTATAAAGATCTTGGCAAACCCAAGTATTTCCTAGGACTGGAAATTGCTCGCAACAAGTCGGGGATCTTCTTGTGTCAACGCAAATATGAGCTGGACTTGCTCACAGATTCAGGCATGCTAGGGTGTAAACCGCATACTACTCCGATGGATGCCAATGTACAGCTGCAGAAAGATGGTTCTCCACCTCTTGATAATCACAAGGAGTATAGAAGGCTCATAGGTCGTCTTTTATATCTTTGTATCACACGCCCAGACCTTACTTTTGCAGTGCACAAGTTGGCTCAGTACATTTCTAGTCCTTGTGAACATCATATGTTGGCAGCGCAAAGGGTGCTACGATACATCAAAGGTAACATAGGCAAGGGTCTGTTCTTTTCGTCATCCTCTACTCTTGACCTTAGCATGTTCGCGGATGCAGATTGGGCGTCATGCCCAGACACACGACGTTCGGTCACGGGTTTCTGCTTGTTTTTAGGAACCTCCATTATCTCTTGGAGATCAAAAAAGCAGCAAATCGTTTCCCGGTCATCGGCGGAGGCCGAGTATCGTGCCATGGCGCAGGCAGCTTGTGAAATTACTTGGGTCGAGCTTCTTCTAAAAGATCTTGGCATTCCTAAAACCAAGCCTGTGCCTTTGTTTTGTGATAACAAGGCTGCCGTCTATATCACTTCCAACTCGGCGTTCCACGAGCGCACTAAGCACATCGAAGTCGACTGTCACTCCATTCGAGAGAAATATATCAACGGTATTGTCAAGCCTCTTCACATCAAGAATGACCTTCAGCTTGCAGACATCTTCACCAAACCGTTACCTTGCCCAGCTTTTCATCGGTTACTTCACAAGATGGGATTTACCTCTATTTTCCTCCCATCTTGAGGGGGAGTATTAGGAGTAATAATATGTCAGTTAGAAAAGTTAGTTCAGAGATTAGCTCGAATAATTTGGGTGCACGGTTATTCTGGTAGAATGTGTTAGTTATCCACACTATAAGGTGTATGTTGATTCATCTTCTATATAAACAAGTGTACTCTGCATTTGTGAAGTTCTGTATTCAATATATCATCTTCAATAAAATGATTTCTTCTTTCTACATTCTCTCTCTATATTTCCACAGTGTTAGATGTCCGTTTTTAGGTTGAGTAGTAAGGGTTGAAGAAGGGCAATCACTCATTCTTAAAATCAACGTTCTTAAGATCAAAGATTCGGGCGGAAATGAGGCTTTCTGTTCCTGGTTCTCACGTAGCTGGAAGCTCCAGAACCACAAGAATCCTTAGTTAGAATGAGATTCCAACTCAACACTTTCTGAGTGAGATTTTGAGAAGAGTTGCTCTTTGGAGAACACAGTACAATGAAAGTTGTAAGCTGTGTTAGAGGGGGTTATTGTTTATTGTTGGCCTCTTTGGTATAATCAGTAGGGGGCACGAGTGGTTTTGTTTTTTTTAATTTTTTTTTTTTATCAGTTATTAGTTTTCTCTTTTTCTTTCCGATTACCATCGTGTGCAATTTTTTAACCATTTGGGTTAATTGTTACTTACTATAGATTCATTCCACATAAAATAATTGTGATAAGTTGAGGTTTATGAGTTCTCAACTAGATTTATTAATTTTAATTATGTTTTAATTTGATACAAGATATGATTTCCATAATTCCTTGTCCAAGTTAAGAGAAATGATAAGGAACACTGCAAGTGAAATTAAGAGATAAAACTATCACTTCTCAATTGACACTCAATAATACATTCATGATTTGATTATTGAAAATCCTATTTCAGTGAGCCAATAATTTATTTTGTGCTCAAGTTCAAAGTACTTCAATCAAGAAACAACCTTATTGAATTTTCTTTTTCTTTGATTGGATATTCATTAACTAAACAGCTTTTAATAAGAAAGCCCAATGGGCTGGTTTACCCAATTCATGTAGTTATATTAAGTAATTGGGCCTGTATGGGCTTTAATATGATTATATTAATATTAGCCCATTTATGGATGCAGCTCTTCATTGTTGTGACTTGTGAGTTAGTTAATCAACTATAATTTTGTGTTATATATTTGAGGTTTCTTTCTACATGTGTGCTTGTTTTAATATTAATTTGACCCAATTTCAAACCAATTATTATTTTATTTATTGCATAACCTTGGTCCCCATATCTCATGAGATGTAGATGTATCTTGCAATAGTGACAAAAAGTGTGTGATTTGACATCCATCCTCCAAGTTAGGCCAAATTAGTATGATGCACCATGTATATGAATTAGGTTTTATTTCACTAAGTGGGATTTCTCATTTAGAAAAAGGGTTAAATTGGAGATATATTTGCTTAAATTTCAAGAAAGCAAGTACAAAATGGAAACCTCTAATATATTTCACTATTCATGGCTCCGTATCAATTAAAACTGTGAATGAATAATGAGATACATGAAGTACTTTATATGTATTTCAGACGATTTTTCGGCCAAAAATATTGGAATGGGTCATTTTATAAATGTAAAAATTCAAGGCCAATACATTTTCTTAATCTAAAATAAAAGAAAAGAAAATGAAATACAAGGCCAATACCACTTACAATAATTTAGTCTAAATAAAAAAACAAAATTGAAGGTACATATTAACTACAGTTTGCCACTTTGCCTCAATTGAAGGCAGCCTTAATGACTCATAGATTACACAAAAAAGCTAAGCAATATAAAGGTTGCAATGCAAAGAGAGTCAAAAATAATGAAACTGACACATCCAATCAATTCTTGAATGTGCAATTATTTACTGAAACCAATAAATGAAAAGTGCAGCTTCAAGGAATCTATAAGAAGAAGCCATATATCATGTGATTCTCTCAAACTTTTAAAACTCACACAAATCTCACAATCCTCATAAAAAAACACACATCAAGCATTTCTTTTTTCCTTTTCTGCTTTAGGGCATCACAAAAATATGCTCAAATTTGCTCTGAAATCAATGAACCCCATAAAGGAATAATGCCATCTTATAATTCTCTTCTCAGAAACATTGATAATGTACAAAATTACAGCAATTCCTTTCCCAAAAATATTTTCTTTCTATGCTAAAAAGGCTGAAAACAATCACCAGAAAATGCTGCTAATCAGTATTTTTTTTTCTAGTTGAAATTTCACTCTGCTCTTTGTACAGCAGTCTTGAACAGCAAGATGTATAGCTTTTGATCAATGGAGAAATACATGAACCCACCTACTGAGTGTGTGACAAATGACCCAAAACTGGACCCTACAATGCAGTGCCAAGCAGGCCCATATACCCCATCAAACTCCTGCAAAAGGCAATCAACTCATAACTACCTAATCAATGGGGTGTTGGTGTGTGTTTTCTTTACACTAGATTTATCACCAAGTATAGTAATGAAGAACATGGGGGGTAAGTGGTAACACAGCAAGTTGAAACAGTAAAGAAAATGTGAAAAGATCAAAGCCCAAAACAAGAATCAAGAAAGCTGAAAAAGGGCACTGATTTAGTTACCTTCTTGAGCGTGAAAGCTAGAGTCTTGGAAGTGAACTTCTCTAAGCTATCATTCGCCTTTCTTGCGCAATTCACCGCGTGAATTTGCATGAAGGGGGGCATATCAACAGCCACAACTTTCACGGCATTACAGGAGAAGAAATCAGCCAGCTCCACCTGCGAGCTGCAGAATGACCTTCTCCTTTCTCCTCCTCCATTCACAGCTGGAGGGATTGAGGAGAGAGAGTTTCTCCCCCTCGTTAATTTCTCCTCATCCACCGTCAATTTGGGTCCCTTCTCCAAATCAGACTCATCGAAGGAGGCCCTCTTGGGGTCTTTCTTCAAAGATGGTTTCTTTAAGCTCAAATCGTCCTTCTCTCGCTTGATTTTGGTGCTGCTCACTAGCTGATTCTTCTCCACGATGGTTTTTTCTGAAGCAGAGAAAACGGCGCCGTTCCGGGCGTGGTGCTGGCTGCTTGATTTCGTGAGTGCGGCGCAAGATGTGTTGGTGCGGATATTCGGGTCGGGCTGCGGGTGCGGATGCGGGTGAGGCGAGAGTTTCTTGTGATTTGTGTAGAGTTTGGAGAAGCGGTGGGAGATGGTTTGGATGGTGGTGGGTGGGGCGGCGGCGAAGGTGGGATCTGGGAGGGGGTGACGGTTGCGGTGGTGGTGGTGGTGGTGGTTCTTGACGGCGGTGGCGGAGGGGTCGGGTTTGGGCTTTCTTGATGTGGGATCCATGGGTACTTGAGAGTCTGGAGCTGCTAAAATGCGCCTGCTGGTGGTTTGATGCTCCATTTTTAGAGGATAAAGGGGAAGAAAGAGAAGGGGAGGGGTATGGTGTGGGGAAGATGAAGTCTTGAATAGGGTTGAGACTTGAGAATTGAGAGAGGAAGAAGAGCTGAGTATGGTATGGGTAGGGGGTGTGGGGCCCAGACGTGGGGGACGTACATTTGGATATGGACTAGACTAGACCAAATGAGATCTGTTTGCTGGGGATTGACTCTAACATGCGCCGGATGCGCAGGAGGAGGAAAAGAAAAGAAAAGAATAGATTAGTCAGTTGAGAAGTGTTGACTGTCCATCTCCAATTGCATCTCATCTATCACGCAAAGCCATGTGGTACCCTCTGCATTTGTAGCAGTACCCTGCCCTTTCATGTGAAAACGTCCATTTTCTGTGGTACCAATTCTAAAAGTTGTGTTAAGAGTGAATATTAAGTGGATAAGGTAATTGAAGAAAATATTTTATGGAGTATAAATTAAATAGATTGTAAAGAATATGAGAAACTAGAAGAAGAATAAGAACAATCAAATTTACATGAAAATTCAAGAAGAGAAAAAATAGATGAGAGTATTTCAATACAACTCAAAATATAGGATAGAAAAATATATATATATAAAATAAAAAATTCTAACTCTATTCGAAATAGAATTCAAAATCACATTGCGAGTATTTCGGACTCGACCAATATTTTCTCACTAAATTATTAATCGGATTCATGTCCTAAAAATGAAAAGATATATGTTTTTTATGAAGGGATGGTGTATTAACTTATCGCTAAGTACAAGTATTTTATATGCTAAAAAAGAATTTTTGTAGCTACCTAACAAGTGAAGTAACAAATAACAACCTCATTCATTTATTCCTTCTCATTAAATGCTTAAAATTCTCTTCGTCCGCGTCCTTGGATTAGTGTAATCTTGTATCCTGATTTTGAGAGTAATTAAATATATTGTTGGAATACGACGAGTGTCGACAAAATTTGGCCAAATCTAAAAATGGTAATTGCATTCAATTTTAATATTTTTAATAAAGAAAAGAAAAATAAGCGAGCACACGAGCTCTTACTTTAGTTGTTTTAGACAATGTTCTAAAAATCGCTAGGCACTAGTCGGGCGGTGGAGGGAGGACTAGCACCTAGGCGGATTCGTTACACAAGGCTTATTTTTACTATTTTTACATATTCTCATGAGATACAAACTATATCAACATATATTTTTCATAATTATATTATCAAATTCATGATAAAAACATAGAATATGATTATTAATAGTCAAATTGCATAAATTTTACAGTCCCCACATAAACTTCATAGCCTACAACAAATTTTTATAACTTTCAACATAATATGAACCCCACATAAACTTCATAGCCTACAACAAATTTTTATAACTTTCAACATAATATTCATATGTATTGAAATATATGTAATCTAATTTAGCCCAAAATCATGTATAGAACAGTCTAGTTGGCATAAGTATCGATTAGTTCACACCTATAAACTAATTAAGCTTTAATACGACCGATAGCTAGAGCACCGCTTAGCGCTTAGGCGGATTTAGCATTAGTCGGGCGGCGGAGTGCCTCCTAGCGCCTAGGCGGGGCTAGTCGGGGATTTTTAGAACACTGGTTTTAGACGGTTGTAAATTTATCTATGTATTATCTTGCTTCATTGTTTTTGAAGAAAAACAAAAGCTCCAACAACATGCAAACATCACAAATTTAATTCTTCATTTGGACTATATATATAATGACGATAGTTACAAATTATGAATTAATCCGTTTTTTATTTATTAATGATGTGCAATATGACTTTTATACCCTTCCCAACACATGACTAAGTAGTTGAAAGTTGTGGGCATTATAGACAATCAATTTATTATTGTTTTTTTAATAATTTTAATAGTATATGAAGAAATTTCGAGAATAATGTCGATAGTGATTAAATATTATGAACATTCTAATAGTAATGACAAGATGTTTGGTCAACAAAATTAGTAGGCGCATTTAGAATCTTGATAATGGATTATCACAGATGTAACAGGTTGTACCTACTCTCCTAGTAACCATAATGTGAGTCCCAAAATAACCCACCTCTTGGATTGTATTAGTTTTAATTAATTACCTAATTAATACTGCCTCACTCCGTTTTAACCAAAATAAATTTACAATTTTGGTCAAAACAAAATATAAATAGCTGGGAAGATGTGATGCATACGAAAACAGATGTCACTCTTTTCAACACATCAAACATATTTTTTTCAATATTTATAATGGTCTATATACAAATGTATAATCAAGGAAAAATAAAGTACTAATAAAGTTCAACTATCACTAAGCAGGACTAATTTTGTTGAATATTTATGAATGATAGGACCTAAAAAATTGCATAATTCACCAAAATGAGATTCAATGTCCATTTTCTTTTTATTTTCCAGCTCTACTATAACATAAGATGATATGGGCTTAAATGATGATTGTGGTGGTGCAGCAAACACAATCATTTTGAAAACAAAACATTTTTTTTATTAAGAAATAAAAAGACAGATAAGGAAGAGAACACCAGTCACATAGCATTACAGAACCAAGATGTAAGAAAATTGACAGAATTTAATGGTTGTGGTATGAAAATGCATAGCTTTTGCAGAAATTAATGGTTGTCCCTACAATATGATGAATGAGGTTTGGCCACATCCTGAGATTTGGCCCAAACATATAATATAAAAAAAGGTGATTAATTTTGAAGGCGAAAACCTTTTAATATATGGAAAGAAACTCGAACCTAACATAAAAAACTTTACAAACAATATGTAAATTAATAATATGAATATATATATGACCCCTCGAGTTTATCGGGGCATGAGGCGATGACTTCATTACCTCGTTAGCAAGACGGGATTGTTTGATGCTTTTAGTTCCAAGGACTAGGGAGCCTCCCATCTCTAAAAACCGAAGTGCCACCTGATGCTGCAGGAGATGGAGATGAGGTGATATAACTTGCTCCTGATACAGTAACTGATGGCGGTCCTTGTGCAGCAGGGGCAAACCGTGAAGGACTGCCTGCAACTCCTAGTGTAGTCCTATAAGAGTGAGGTACCTGCCATTTTCAAAACAAATTAATGAATTTCATGCCTAAAGCTCCAAGGTCATAAGACTCATAACCTTTTAGGAGAGAATGAGCGATGGCCAAGTTTCACAAGTAAAGTGGGAGCTCTATTATCAAATTAGATGGTTATTGCAATGTTGGGATTAGACAGCTCTTTCTAGATCGGCAAACCTTGTGGAGAGAAGAAAAAAGGAAGAAGACAACAATATGAGTCAACCATTTACCGTGACCGAGACTGGTTTTCTCTGTTGGGAGTCGGAAGATGGTGAACAACTGCTTGTGCGGGCTAAATGTCGAGAATGTGGATTATGGTTTGAAACATCATCAGCTTCTCCTCCCTCTGTATCACCACAAGGATTTCCGTCTTTTCCTGTTCTAGGAGTATTGACCCTAACCATCGACCCTGAATCAGTCGCGGTCTCAACTTGTAGTGGAAGAGGAGGGCGGCTAGGCATTCCTGGAACACTATTCTGCCTCTTTAAGTGCTCTTCTGCACTCAGAATCTGTCAACAAAAGATATACCGCATGTTACAACCTTCCAGCAAGAAGCACCATTACTAAATCCAGAAGAGATATATGTAATGTGTTACCTGTTTAAGTACTTGTACTAAACTATGTTTTTTCTCATTTAAAACTTCCAATTTCTCCTTAACCTCCTTTCTTCTTTTCTCTGCATCACTTGTAGCATTTTCCATGTCGATTTTCTACAAAGTAAAAAAAGAAAGAAACGGTGATAATATGCACCATGAGAAGAAAATATAAGAGGGTATATTTATGATTCATGTTGGCAGAGTTCATAGGCAATGAGATTAAGATCAATGTCACTGATTACAGGATTCATCTATTGCATAGTTCTAATAGTATTATAGCAATCATGCTGCAACGCAGATAAGCAAATTTATCAGGAAAAGCAAATTTTATCAGGAAACAAGACAAGAGCAGGTGTAAGGCATTTAACTACTCATAGGCCAAAATGGCTTCTTCACTACAGTAAAGCCTATAAGATTTTTCTGTATCATATACAAATATATATAATTACTCAAATCTCTATACGTCCACCAAGTTCATGATTTGATTCTTGCACCAAAAGAACTCTGCAGTGCTGCCTTTTGACAACCCTCAGAGATTATTATGATAAGAACACAGAAACAAAAGAAATATAATAAAAATGCAAATCAAACAAATCAACCAATTTCTCATGAGCAAGTTCAATAATTAAAAGAAACAGGAAATCTCATTTATAAGTTTCACACTGAGCTCAATTATATATGACCCAAAACACAATTCAGAAATCTAAAAAAGTTGGAATAGATCAAATGAAGGAGTAAAGCAAAGAGATTTTAGAGCCATATAAATTACACATCGATTCTGCCAGCCTTAACTGTTAATGAATCACCCTAAAGTTAACGATGTTTAGGTTCATATTACAATCTTCCCAAATACACACTAACAGAAAATGGAAAAACACAATAAAATGAAATCACAGAAAAATCTTCTCCTTCTGTCATACAGAATACCAATATCCAAATAGAGAATCTTGACCCATAAATTCTCCAGCTTACACAGAAATGCCCTACATACAGCAGTTCTAACTACTAAATATTTTCAGTGCACTATAATCTTTAGTCTTTACCATATCAAAATCATGGGCATGATTATAATAACATAAATCCATCATATACAGCCATGAATGCTTTCCTTACACATACCACACACATACTCACACACACCAACCTGCAAGTAAATATGAAAGATACAGAAATACACAGAGACCATAAATCCTTGAAATAGAAAAATAGGATACCTCGACCGCCTTACTCACCCGAACCTCAGCTACGCCGTCATTATTGACGACCTCCGAATCCTTCTTCTTCTCCTTCACCGCCAAAACATCATCCTTGCCCTCCTCCCTATCCCTAACTTCCTCCTTCCCCCCTTCTCCCTTCTCCAATTCACCCGTTAGCATCAACCCAGAACCCGAGCCAACATTATCGACGTGATCAATATTGCCTAATTCACTCGACGCATGAACAACGGAGCTCGGTTCGAAAATTTTGCAGCTGGCATTGGAAATTGGGGCAGGATTAGGGTTCGAAGTGGTTGCCGCATCGGAGGCGGAGGTATGGACACGGGAGAGTGCTTTGGCGCGGCGGCGGATGAGGATCCTGAAGTCTTTGAGTGAAATCTTTGGAGCGGAGCACGGCCATCGGCGGGGAACGTCCGGCACTTTGTGAAGGTTGCCTTTGTAAAGTGATATCGCCACCATCTCTCTCCCTCCCTCTCTCTTCTATTTCTTTTTCTACTTATTTATACATTCGGATTTATTAATGTTTTTCCTTTTTCACAATTTACTAAATTGCCCTCTCTGTAAATCTCTCATTGCAACTGGAAACAATTCTAAATGAGTAATTATAACTGATTAATTTCTTATATACTGTAAATTGGAAATCAATAAAAGAAATTGTCAGTAACATTATTTCAATTTTAATTGCTTGATGATTAAAATTATTTGAATCAATTAATTTTATTTTTTTAATAATACAATAACAGAAAATGAGAAATTTTAAGTTAGTAATTGTGATTGAATTTGTAATATTTATTTATTACTATGTGTGTGTGTTTCTTTAACCTTGTGAGATGAAGGGTTTGGGAAATGTGATATACCTAAACCCTTAAACCTATATCAAATGATGTACAAAAACAGACACAAACACAAGCTGTTTTAGTAGTAAAATGGCTCCTCATAGAAGCAAGGCAGCTGAGAGCACATCTCATCTTGTTTCCCAATCATGGCCTCCACAAATGCAGAAGCATTATTTGATGAAGATGATGATGCATCAAAGCCACCACCACCACCACCTGCTTCAGCCTCATCCATTCCCTTCACTTGTGAAGTCTCATCCTCACACTGCAAAAACTGCTGCACTCCACTCTCCTGCGCAGCAAAGGCCTCCTCGAGGAAGAAGTCGCTCCAGCTGAAGCTCGACACCTCTTGATTCGAGGGAGACGAGGACGAGCACTCATTCACATAATGCTGCTGCTTTGAGGCCTCTGTTGCTAGGTTTATGGCCTGGAGTTGTGAGTAGAGCTCTGCCTTAGCCTCTCCTGTCTGAGGCTGCTGCTCGTGCTCGTGCTTGAACACGAACGCGCCCTTTAGGTCTCGGGAGAGAGAGGTGAGGCGCGTCCTCGCCTTTGGGAAGGCGCCCATGTTGCCGTAGTCCGCGAGGATTTGGGAGAATGGCTTGTGTGTGATCGGATCTATCCCCATTGCTGACAGCTTCTTCTTCAACTTACTGTTCCATAGGAATTTCACGTCGTTCTCCGTCTTCTCGGGGATCTGGAGAGCTATTATATGCCACCTTCATGCACACAACGTCACTAAAACACTCACAGTTTTGGTAAAACAGAATCGGAACGGAGGTAGTATTTCATTTCATTACCTGCTGCCGAGTACTGCATGCAGCTGGATGACCAACTCCTCTTCTTGAGGGGTGAAGAAGCTGTTTAGCTTCGGGTCGGGTTTCGGGGCAGTGCTCCATCTCTCTCTGGAGCTTTTCCCGCTCCTTCTCTGACCTGCAGTGGTCGGAGAAGAGGCAACATTTGACTTTAGGTTAATATCTTGTGACATGATTAATCTATAAATTTCTTTTGATGATTAAGCATACCTGATCTCTTTGAAGACGTAGTCCAATTGCCTGTTATGCGCTGCTTTGAGGAGAAGGCGATTGTTTTCTCATCTTCTTCACCGTTCCAAACAGCCTTCTGAAGATCGGAAGCCCCCACTTTTACCATCTGATATAGGATATGAAAGAATTGAATGAATCTTTGTTTTTTTTTTACAAGAATTGTGATAAATTTAAGAGCCCTTTAATACACAAGAATGGAAGAGAGGTGAGGAAAGCATGAGGGTGAGGGACTTTTGAGGTGTATTTGCATGATCTCTGTTCTTATTTTTATGAATATAAAAGTGATTAATTAACAAGGTTTTGACATAACATGCATTTTTGTGTTGTTTTAATGGTGCAAAGAGCATTTGAAACAGGTTTGAATTGGGTGAGTTATTTGGTTAAGTATAGATTCAACATAAGTTTAATGTATAATTCTTGCAGATTGGATGATTTCTAACTGAAATTAAAATGTTCACTTTTGTAATTTACTCTTATATTTTTCTTAAGAGGATTTAATCTGGTTGACTATACTACAGTATTGCAAATTGTAATTATTCTGAATAAGAATTTGAATTTAAATTAAATGACAAATGTGTTGCAATTAATGTTAATCACTAATAAAGAGAGGGACTTTCGATTATTTTATCGTATTTTATAGTTGGTCATTATATTTAGTAGTATTTGAAATTGTGCCTAAGCAGTTAAACATAATAATTAGTTATTATTTATAACTGAGTCCTAATGATTTTCTAGAGTTACATATTGGTCGGTCGGGTCGGGTTGGTCCAACCCAATCAAAATCCATCGATCGAAAAAGTAAAAATTGGATCGGGCCAAGTCAGTCGGCCTTAATTTTTTTAAGTCCATACTTATTCAAAATACAATTAATTATACAGAACACATCAAATTTAAGATCAATTTATGATAATTCAAAAAGCAATTAGGATTTTGTGGCCCATACTATATTTTGGTATGTGTTTTTACATACATAGATCAACACAACTAGAGCTAATAAAATCAACCTCATCTCATTTCACTTGTTATTTTAGGCTCGATGCAATTTTAGTTCGGATTGGACTCATTGAATGTATAAAAGTTCGAAACACTCTAGTCTATCTAATCCCAACTGAAAATTTTTAGGTTGGATTGAGCTTCATTTTTTTCAATTATGATGTAAATTTGGGCCAAGTCACTTTGGTCTTTATTTTCACAAAAGTCCGACGATCTCGAGTCACATTGGGCACATCCAAATGTGCAAAATTCCGATGGACTTGTACCTACGTAGTCATGTCTGAAATCATTGTGCTATAAGATATTTTTTGGTAATACTAAGCTTAATACTACCTCCGTCTCATTATTCTTGATTTCATTTGACCAAAATTGTGAGTGTTTTATTAATTATTGAGGTTAATAATAGTGAAACTGAGAGTATTATTTTCATTACAAATTTGAAATCTTTGTTATATAAGATATTTTGTATTTGGTTTAGGTTTTCATATCTGAGCCAACATGGTCCCTATTTTACAAAAGTCTAACGGCAAAGTTTTTCATGCATTCATAAGGTGGTCGATTCTATATGCTCATATATCTTTGTGAAGCATTTCGATCATTTGGCTCAAATCAGGGTTCAGTGTGGTCCGACTCGATCTTTTGCCACTTCTTGAGCATCGAATATTCGACTAATTTTAATATTTTTTGTCGACTATATTAAAAATAAAATTATACTAACCACCAAAAATAGTCTATGAGAGTTGGTATTTTTATGCACGTCTCTTAAACTGCTAGCAAATAAGAATTTATACAATTTGTTGAAATATCAAATCAAATAAATTTATTGGCAACGGAACGTTTCTCTTTGAAAGAGACATTATATTAATTATTTGGCCTACTAAAATATTATGTGAATGGGTATGCACAAAGACAAATCAACTCTGCTGTTTTCAATCTGTAAAGGTACAACAGTGGAAGCCCATGGCACTACATTTGTAATTAAATAATCCATATTTAATATAATCAAATAATTGAATTTTATTCTCTTTTGATCGATAATTCCAGTTTTATGATGTATTTTCTGTCGTATATTGACAAAATGAATTGATTATATATTAAATATTAATTACTTATTACGTGATAATATGTAATAAATCGTAAATCTCTTACAAAAGTATATATGAAGTTATTGACTTATTCTTTTTATTCATCCATTTTGTGACATGAAAATGTGAGTTGGATTGAATTCGATTTTAGAATATTATTTTAGTCAAAATGGTATCTATTATTTTAGTATATACTAATTATTGCAATGTACAAATTGGAAAATAAAATTAATGTTTTTCTCTTTTATTTTCATAACAAATTAGAGTGTGTGTAAATGTCGTGAAAGGAAACCTAATATATGTATTCTTTTGAGGATGAATAAAATAATATTTATATATATAATCCAACAATTTATTCAAAATACTATTATAGATTTTAATAATTATTTTAATTCAAAAATGAAGTGATAAAAAGTAACACAACATAGAACAAATAAGTTGTATACATCATTGCAAATTTTCTGGATTGAATAATTATAATTATAATATAATAATAATGAAATGATTATTGGGCCTAATAATAATAGTGTTGGATTTAATGTAAATGTAAATGTAAATATAGTAGTAGCAGAAGTATATTTAGTATTTAGGGAATTAATGAAATAGTATTGTATTATAGTAATAATAAATAATTTATTCCCATAAACATTCCGTTGAATAAAGAAATTCAAAAGGGAAATAGCAGCTATACATACACGCCGTGTATCTATCACCTCTCTCTATCTCTCTAACTCCCTAACGCAGTCTCTCTCTAGTGACGCGGTTGCAGCAATGCGTTGCTGATCTAAAGTTTCATTCTTTCACGTCTTTAACTTCTAAGTTGGGTTATTTTGCTGTTTTCCCGAACACACACAAGAATCCACTTTTTGTTTTTTTTTTTTTGTTTTTTTGGTGGAGTGTTTCCATATCGATCAGAAGGTGTTGTTGAGCTAGAATCCGACATGCTTCGAGTTTTCTTTCCCGAAAACTCGGTGAAGTTGAGAAAAATGAAAAGGGCAAATTTCGACCTGTTGCTTTCGATTAGCCGAAAGAGACCAATTCGTGTGTTGATGCTGTTGGGGCTTTTCTACGTACTGTTCGTGTGCTGGGAATTCCCCTTCGTCTTCAAGAATGGGTTCGCTTCAGTCACGCATGAGATTTTGTTCAGCAGCAACGATGGGTTCTTCAATTCGAAGCCTTTCGTGCTCGAGAGCGAGGAGAATTTGGAGGAGAGAGAGGCCCCTCTTCGCCCCGTTGATTTCACGTACCAAACAGTAGCCGATAGGAAGATTCATCAATTTGCTAAATTCCCGCTCTCCAACTTGAATTTCACCGCCGGCATTGCAAATTCGAGCTCCAAAGGCTCCATTTTGAAGTCCGCGAACAATGCCCTCGAGCTCGGGCAGAAGCTATGGGGGGAGCTGGAACTGATCGGTAAGAACGGCACTAGTAGGGTGTTTAATGGTTTTGATGCCTTGAATAAGAGCAGTAGCGGCGGCAGCAGCTCTGAGTTGTGCCCGCATTCATTATCTGTGACTGGAGATGAATTTTCGAAGAATGGGAGGTTGATGATGCTGCCGTGTGGGCTGACATTGGGGTCGCATATCACGGTGGTGGGAAAGGCGAGGACAGCGCACGCGGAGACGGACCCGAAGATTTCGCTGTTGAAGGAGGGGCAGTACTTGATGGTTTCTCAGTTTATGATGGAGTTGCAGGGGCTGAAAAATGTGGAAGGGGAGGATCCCCCGAGGATCCTGCACTTCAATCCACGGCTCAAAGGGGATTGGAGTGGAAAGCCGGTGATTGAGCACAACACTTGCTATAGAATGCAGTGGGGAACCTCGCAGAGGTGTGAGGGTTGGAGGTCTCGTGCTGATGAGGAGACCGGTGAGGCGAAGGCACTGCCTTTATGTATTTTGATTGTTATATTTTGGCTTAACAATGTTTGTTTTCCTTTTGTGGATGACTGAGATATGTTTGATGATCTTCTTATGGTTGAAATATAGTTAGATGCTTGATGAGATATGTTAGAATCTTGAATTACTCTTGGAGAGATGATTATTGAGGTTGTACTTGTGCTTGTGCATATGTTAGTGCTTTGCTGGAGGTGGAGGTGCATTGGACATACTGCTTTTGTCATGTTCTAATTCACATATGTGCATTGAACACTTAGTTAGCTTTGATTGTATTACATTTGTGATTGTTTTGCAGCAGTGCTGATCATGCCTGTTTGTTGTTCTGCAGTTGATGGATTGTTGAAATGTGAAAAGTGGATACGTGATGATGATAATAGGTCGGAGGAGTCAAAGGCAACATGGTGGTTAAACCGGTTAATTGGAAGAACCAAAAAGGTGACTGTTGATTGGCCATTCCCTTTCGTGGAAGAAAAACTGTTTGTGCTCACTCTTAGTGCTGGTTTAGAAGGATACCATATTAATGTTGATGGGAAGCATGTCACCTCGTTTCCTCATCGAACGGTGAGGAACTTAGCATTGTTTCTTGCTCTTACTTTTTTTGTTTTAGAAAATGCCTAAATTAAGTTCAATATATAGGGATTTGCCCTCGAAGATGCTACCGGATTAACTTTGAATGGGGATATTGATGTCCATTCCATCTTTGCTGCTTCATTGCCCACAACTCACCCCAGTTTTTCTCCGCAAAGACATCTGGACTTCTCTGAAAGATGGAAAGCTCCTCCACTTCCAAATTGGCCCGTTGAACTGTTCATTGGCGTTCTTTCAGCCGGCAACCACTTTGCTGAACGGATGGCAGTAAGGAAGTCTTGGATGCAGCACAAGCTTATTAGATCTTCACATGTTGTCGTGCGTTTCTTTGTTGCTTTGGTGGGTAAATTTATTGGCTTCTTGAGAAATACATATGTGAACCTTTGTAGTCTTTAGGCTGTTGGAACTAACTCACCAACCAACTTTGACAGCATAATAGAAAGGAAGTAAATATAGAAGTCAAGAGAGAAGCTGAGTTTTTTGGGGACATTGTGATAGTTCCGTATATGGACACCTATGACCTTGTTGTTCTGAAAACTGTTGCCATCTGCGAATATGGGGTTAGTTGTGGCTTGTTCTTTTGCTTAAGAATTTGAAGTTGAGCCTTTCTATTCTTCTCCTACCTGAATTAAACGTGCGAATGGTGTAATTGCAGGTAAGGACTGTATCTGCGAAGTATATCATGAAGGGTGATGATGATACTTTTGTGAGGGTAGATGCAATCATCAACGAAGCAAAGAAAGTTCCCGAGAACAAGAGCTTGTATATTGGAAATGTAAATTACTATCATAAGCCCCTCCGCAGTGGTAAATGGGCAGTTACGTACGAGGTACTACTGAAACCTCTAAATCATCATTGTTTATTACTTTCTTTCCTTTGTTCCTTCAGCTCTATTTTCCTGTCTCCAGATGTGCCTATCTTTCATACTTTCTTTCCTTCAGTCAGTCCAGTTTCTGTTGAAAATTGTTGGGAAATGCTCATGTACAATGTTACCTCTAATATGAACTTACTACTTTATGTTTGAACTCGAATCGAGTTTTGGATCACATCAAGTTATGAAATCTTAATAACTCAGATTTGTCTGGTGATGAGAAACTTGCTTCTGTTTTGAATCAGGAATGGCCAGAGGAGGACTATCCACCTTATGCAAATGGACCTGGCTACATTATCTCATCTGACATTGCAAACTTTATTCTTTCCGATTTTGAGAAACGCAGATTAAGGGTGAGTGTCTTTCGAAATCTTGTGCATGTCCATAGGTGCCATGGTAGAGTATCCTTTCTGCTGCACAAAAAACAGTTTCATAATGATCAACCTATATCTAACCCGAAACTTTATGTTCCACCCATTGTTATTGTGGTTTCTTGGATGCCTTCTTTCCAAACCAAGTAGTTTTTGCTTTAACACTTAAACCTATGCTGGTTGTGCAGTTGTTTAAAATGGAAGATGTGAGCATGGGAATGTGGGTGGAGAAAGTGAATAGCTCGAGAGCAGTAGAGTATGTTCACAGCTTGAAGTTCTGCCAATTCGGGTGCATAGAAGATTATATAACTGCGCATTACCAATCGCCAAGGCAGATGATTTGCCTTTGGAACAAACTCAGAGAAGTAGGAAGGCCCTCGTGCTGCAACATGAGATGACACATAGGGTTGGGAATCAGCAAATTTTGCAGAATACTGTAAATCCGGTGAAAATGGTCGGACTCGAATCGTTAAATTTGTTCGTTGAAACTTTCTTTCTAGGTATCATCCGAGGATGGCTAGAGTATATAATGGGAGAATTAACACTCCATCTGTAGCCTACCTTAACTAGACTTACAAAACAACTCGAGATTTGTACATATTTGCTGTTATCTTAGCAATTTTGTTTCTTAATGAGAGTTCTCTTTCTGATTGAAAAGTATGTTGGTGGTAAGTGAGAAATATGCAGCTACTGATTGTTGCTTTTCTTGCATGAATTGCAAGTTGTGAAATTCAGGCGAAGAGAGCTTATTGAGTCATTGAAACTATCTTGGTCTGGAAATAATAAAGATCATATATTTCATATAATAGGCCCTTGATGATCACCAAGAACAGAAAATCTGATAAAAGAACCTTTTTCCACACCAAATCTTAATTTCGAGCAAATTAGGTACAGTGAAAGGATCAGAAGTCATTTGTGAGTTCCCTTCTTTCCCCTAATAATGAAGGCCTAATCAAAAATCAACTACTCCTACATAAACATTCCAGCACTCTTGCTATTTTAGGACAAGAAGCAGGTCTTACCTGTTGTACATACCAGAGGGGAATGAGTGATCCTGCTGGAAGGGAAGATTTCATAAGTTACCCATGTCCCCATCTATCGTTGAGGTGGGACCATCGTCGAATCCGGAACCCGGGGCGAGCTCGTTTAGATCAAGAAAATGTCTATCTGTCATACCATCAACTTCTTCATCTTGAATATTTGATTGTGCTGGAGGGGGGTCCGTTTGCTTTTCATGAACAATCTCGGGTTGTTCCTCTTGAGGAGCAGGCGTCTCCTCATTCATGTCCTCATCAGAATCTTGATGATCCATAGACAACTCTGCATAGTCACTTGCACTAGAATCCTCATCTACACTAGGTAGCTTCTTGGGATTCAAGGGCTCCGCTTCCGTATCAGACATCTCATACTGCTTGTAATCAATACGATTTCTGGTTGATCTTTTACTGCGCCGAAGGCCCGACTGGAACTTATCAACCTGCCTCGATTTAGTTTCCCTCCTAGTCAGTCTAGTGGCCCTCCTAGACCGCCCTGGCACTGCTTTGTATCTGCTGGCTCCATCATCATCACTCTCGTCACTTGTACCTGCAGGACTATCATCTTCCTCGTCTTCCTCTTCTTCAGGATCTTCTTCATCCCAGTGATACTCCTCGTCGCCTTCTGAGCTACTCGTCTTTTTTCTCAGTTTCCTTTTCCTTAAGTACTCATCGTCATATACTACTTCACCAACTATATCACCATCACTGTCAAAATCTGACGCATCATCTGAGTCAGCTTCAACAAAGTCATCCACAGAATATCGTTGAGGCCTCTGTCTTCGACGATCACTATAAATCAGACAGTGAAAGTTATTTAAAAGATTCATGTAGAAGGAAAACACTCACACAAGGATAGACTAATAAGCACCTGCGATCCAACATCTCAGTTTCTTGATTGGCATAATCATCATCATTTTCAAGTGAACTTGGGGACACTGGACTGAGAGAGTCGTGTCGAAAATTTTGTGAAGGACCACTCAGTCTACCATTTGTAGAAGGTTCAGGTTTCACAAGAGGCTCTCTTCTTTCATAAGATTCTGCAGATTGCTGGATCGTCCTGGTATAAGAGCATTTGAAGGAAATGATGATCAAAAATGGAGAAAGCAAATGCGGCTTCAATCTCACAGAAGTATCATAGGATACTGGTTGCTAGAATGCTTACTTGGTGACCTTTAGAGCCTCATTAATAGATCGGTCATAATCATCTGTCAAGAAAGAAGAAAAATAAATCTGCAAATTAGCTTCAATATATGTACACACCTACTACATCCTCAAATCCAGAAAAAAAAAAAAGGTCCAGCATGAAAGATAGCTCTAAAGAGACGAGGAACTAGTATGCTGGACCCATATAAAATACTCCATCTGTCCCATTCAAGATGTCCCATTTCTTTTGGGCATGCAGACCAATAAAATCTCCTTCTTTTTGCTTACTCAATACATTTAAACCTAAAAAAATTACTATAAAGAGAAATGAGCCAATTTTGTGGGACAGACGTAAATGGAAAAATGAGTCATCTTGAATGGGACGGAGGGAGTATAAAATAAGTGATGTAGTAAAAAATCCTGAGCAGTGAGCAACTAAGTTAATCTAGCATCTGACCCCATAATCAGTTAACAGTAGATACATAGCCAGATAACATCAGCATAGAGCTGCTGTAACCGGTCCCAAATTATTTCTCTTTTTACTGAAAATGTTAGATTTGAGCAAAGTATAAATATAATTGGTGTGGTCAGAGAGGGCGTGAGTTTTGCATGTGGGATGTGTGTATGAGAGAGAGAGTGTGTAGGAACAAGAACGCCAGAAGCAGAGCTATAAAACATCATCATATAAGTAATTTGAAGATTCAAATGATTAATGATTTCAAATAATAAAAGAGACAACAAAAGAGAAAACAATGTGATGACGGAACACATACCAAAAGTATAGGTGACATGTTTTCTATCACGAAGAGAACGTCCGGCAGCAAGGTCATCAATATTCATCATTGTATCAAGCATAAGACCTTGTCTATGCTGTTTCCTCAATAGTTTCTCCTTCATCTGTACAAATGTGAATCTTAGTGCCAGTAATATCCACAGAAAAAATATATAGCTATCCATGTTGTCAAAAAAAGGGGGGAGAAGGATTCATGGATTTGAGAGCTAAGATGAGTAAAAGTGAAATCCAGAGCAAATAATCCAAATAACAATTAAATGAAGTAGTAGACCACCTTGTGGACCTTTTCAATTTCTGGCAGCATGTCATTTTTCATTTTCTTACCCACAGACACCTCGGTTCTATTTTTACTTGTAAATAGTTTCTCCTGCAAACAATATGTGTGGAATTCCTTAGAACAGAGCATGAGACACAGAAAAGAAAAGTTAAGTACTGAAAACTAAATATATAATGAAAGTGATGGATAACTGAGATGTGAGATCATGTAGAAAAGGCACCCTTCGGACCCATATATATACAGACAGATAGCACAGATAAGGAACAAACCAATAACATATGGAGTTCGGAAGGGAAAGTAGGAAAATAGAGGATAATTTAACAACTAGAATACTATTAATAGTCTAAAAAATTCCCTTTTCATTGAACTAAAGTATGTATTAAAGGACAGGTCAAAACATGAACCATCTGCCTCATTCAGCCATTGTATGATTTTTAGTCCCATAAAGAAAATATGACCACATCAGTTTCATTTGGCTAAACATTATTAGTATAGCAATTTGGGTAAGAGATTTACAAACCAGAATATGGATAATTGTAATTTTTATCAATCTTTGTACAAATATTTTCCCTCTTAATACAGTCTGCAAGTGGTTTTCATTTTGATTACTTTTGACTCTTTGAGACATTTATTCTCTCAGAGACTTTAACAGTTGTTATATGATCATATCGACTTATTTCATGGCAACAGAAAGAACAAAAGGAGCATCTAGGACTTCCTTAAGAATGCCAGGCCATGTGAAGTATAGAAAAGAAGACTTACAGAAACATTCATAAATTCATCTAAATTAGTGGCAACAGCTTCCCACTGATAAGATGAATTGGGAATTGGTGGAACAATCTTTCCCTTTCCCTTTTTCACCTCAACTTTCCTCGTCTCTCTGTACAATCGGTGGCCAATGATCGAGTCATCCTCATACCTTGATCACATTTAAATAACAAATCATTCATATTGAACTTTTCAAGGAGAACACATGATAAATGAATTGAATATATTCACTTAGGACAAAAAAAAGGAAATTAATGGTTTCTGTAGTTCCAGAGGACCAGATTATGCTGCAGGCTGAGAAGGAAAACATCTTACCAATATGAGACTCCATGAGAATCACCGCCAATGCGTTCTTTGCGAAATGCAGAAAGGCGAACACCGTGTTTTAATGAGTTATCTATATAGCTTCTTATATCTTCTTGCTGCAGAAAGATATATCATTAGCGGGTTTTGACACTATCAACGCTGGAAAAACACATTTGAGAGTTAACGAGTAAATTTGAAGTGACTTAGTTTGACTAAGAGAGCAAAATACTTTCAAGCCTTTAACCAAGCATTGGAGAGATAATATATTTAATCATTCGTACCTCAACACGGATATCACATAATGCCTTCAGAATAGCCACTCTAACCCCAGGATCAAGTGCCTTATATGCTTCAACTTCAGCCCTAAACAACAAGATCGATCTCACAAACATATACAGCTCATGTCTCCCATACCTAAGATAAACACACAATCTGAATTTCCTCGAAAATGTATTTTCACTCACCCTTGTGCAGCAACTATAGGAAGTTCTCCTTCAGCAACCTGAAATTAAGCACTAAACCAAGTAAACTCGATAGTCCCGTAGCAAAGATTGCGGCTATTGAAGGAAATCACACAAAATCTGTTCAGAATCAAATCATTAGATTACCCAATGCCACCAGTCTCTCAATTTTCTGCATAAAACAGTCACCCAAGTACCATGTCCTAGAGCCATTCGAGTGACAGGAGGAATTGCCTATAGAATAAAATTTTAAGAAAAGAATTACATACATGAGGAAACCCGTCAGTGTGAACAAGCAAAGCTTAACCCAATGATGCTGTAAAATTTTCAGTCAGTACAATATATAAGATAAACACAAGAGAGCATACAAAATTACAAATAAATGCATACAGACAGTACAGGAACTATCAAAACCATGCTCCCTTGATAAATTTCATATGAGCAACGAAACCTAAATTTACCATCTTCATGAACCATGAAAAGCTAAGGAGAAGCTTAATTATAAGCAATGCGATTGCAACAGCACTCTTTAAACATAAAGGACAATATTGAAAAAAACTACTGAAAGTTTTTCGTAGTATAGATTGGCCAATTATGTTAAACCCTGCAACCAAACATACAAAATCTCATGACATTTTAAGACCGCCCATTTGCCAAATGTAGGGAGCGAGGATGAAAGAAGCGGATTACAATGAACCTCCCGAAACTTTAAAAATCCACTGGTACAACTTTTTGAGTAATAGGACAAAACCAAAATAAACTCACTTATGGGAATGACCATCTAGTTTCTGACTATCAACTAAAGACCATGTGTCAACTTCAATTATGTCTAGACCATATGAGAATGACCATCTAGTCTCTGACAAAATATAAGATGCATGTTTTTATAACCATGTATTGTGCTTGTACACATCAAAAACAATGTTTCAGCCATCCAAACAATTAGCAATAAACTGAAAGGTGTCACTGAAAAAATTGTCTTGCATTCAATTTTCTCATTAGTCACCAAAGAGCATTATCCCTCCCAACCCTACTTCTCAAAATAAGAGCAAATGTCATCACAATTAATCACGTCAAAGGTCATGGTAACACAAAAAGATTAATTGTAGGCCAGAATAAACTTCTTAAAGCCTCAGCTATATTAAAAGCTATTACTCTCAGACAGACAATATTTATACTCAAATCAACAAAAACAATGCATTTCCTCATGAAAGCGTGTAGAACATTATTAAAAAGGAAAAGAACAGCATTTACCTTCAACAAAGGCATATGTACATCCCCCAAAGTATTATTCGGACTTATCAAAGCGGTCTCAAACTCCTCCGCCGAAAATTCAACTTTAATGTTCAGCAAATGCCTAAATACCTATAACCCACAACGCAGAAATACATAGAATTAGCTGCAGAACAGCAACAATTCACATGAAGATCATTACTTTGTCATTCTCCAAAGCTCATACAGTCATACTTACATTCAAGAAGTTCAAAACCGAAGCCAGCTCCCACATGGACCGTATACTCCACCGCGGCAACTGTGATGGCTCCAGTTCTCCTACCAACGGCGTGATCAATTTACTGTATTGCAATCTCGAAGACAAAGGGGACACACTCCCATCTTCCCCATTTTCCTCCTCCTTCACTCCCTCCTCTTCCATTGCATCCATCTCCTCGGAATCCTCCCTCAAAAGCCTCGCTGCTAGAATTTCCTTCTTCCTAGATTTCTTCTTCCTCCTGTCTTTCTCTGCCATGGCCGCCTCCGCCTCCGCAGCCGCCTGCAGCCTCTCCGCAGCTCGCTGGGTGCACGCCCTCGTCGGCCTCTCCCTCCTAACAACTACATCAGCACCGACATTGTTTTTGCCAACACCGCTACCATTCTTTGAGTTGTCTTCAACATGGGCTTCGCCGTTCTCATGAATTCTCGTCGAGTGATCGTTCCGGGATTGGATCGGAGAAGAACCTCCCGGAACCGCGGTGGAATCGGGTACCGGAGGTTTTGTCGAATGGCCACGTGGCAGATCAAGGGCTTGCATTGAAGTATAGCAAGAATAAAGGGCGTAACAGCACTAACTGAGGGTTTTAGCAAAAGGCAACAAAAATTGCGACAACCAAATCTTTAACACCAAGAAACCGCAATAGGTCAAAAGGGCACAGTCAGGTTATCATAAAGAACTGTGTTTTAAAATCAACAACCCATATAAGGGAAATGCAGAAATGGGGTTTCAGAGTGAGTTTTCGAAGTCCCTGTATTTTAGAGAGAGAAATTGAGGGAGCGAAAAGAATCCTGCGACACAAAGTCAAGAGAGAGCAAGTATGAAATGGGAATTTAAGGAGAAAAAAGGGTTTATGTTGAATTCAAGCTGCGGGGTTAAAGAATTGGTTAAAATTGGGGGTTTCACATGCTGATTTTAGCCTAAAAACAGTAAATTTCAATCTTGAGTTAATTTGAATCATATGATTATGGTGAGATCAAATTGTGTTTGCTTGAACATAATCTTCTTGTGATACGGCGTCGTACCACAAGAATTTAGGTTAATATCGCACTCATTGAATCAAAGTATCCATGTAATTATACGTTGAATATATATAAAAGTATCTATTTCCATGTGTGACATATTTATTTATTTCAAGTATTATCTAAAATCCGATTACTTATTTATTTATTACATAAATTATATTTTAATTTAATAATATAAAATATTTTAATATCCAAAATATATTTTTCAGAAATATTAAAAAATAGTCAATCAATACATGAAAATATAAATAATTTTAGTTAATTCAGTTAATTTCAAGTACTCACACATCTACCCGAAATAAGCAAGTTAGATTCAAGTATTCTACCTAAAAAATTCGAAAATTTTCGAATAAGATATCTGATGCGAATAGACATCCATAATAATCGATTTATAATTCAATCTTTAAAACTTGTTGAAATAAAAATAAATGACAAAGCACCAAACGCTCTTTCAATTACTTTTATTTCCAACATCTTTAACGTATGTTAAAAGGTTGTAAAAATACAAGAAGAGTGTCCAAATTATTTCATGATGTGAAGCAGTCATAAAATTCTTTACAAAAATAACTACACTGATTTACTTGCACCTACAAGACACATTTATCCTTAAACAAAATTCAAGCAAACCAAGCACAAAAACGAGACCAGAGCCATCAAAATCCCATGAAGAGGCGTCGAAACGCCTGCTCGGGAAGGGCGGGCAGAGGCCGAAGGTGGTGGAGAAGTTGTAGTCCCTGAGGCTTCTTCTCTAGCGCATGCGTAGCTGCAACGACTAGGTCGAACGACACGGTAAACGCCACTGTTGGTGAGGATGTAGACATCCTTGTTGTTGTCCTCGCCGAACGAGAAGACGTAGCTCAGAGCTGGAAGTGAGCTCCCAGAAGTCGCCGTGCAGCCCAGAGGCGAGTCATGTGCACAGCCGAAAGATATCTTGCTGCTCGTGAACTTCCCGCTCTCGATGGGGCTCTCTGTCCCGGCCCATATAGCTCCTGCATAGAGATCCGCAAACAAGTACCTGCAAATGGAGCACCACGTGTTTACTTTGCATGATAGCCTAGATACATAAAAACAATACTCCTAATCCACCAATAGAGCAGCACTCTCGCCCCCGGCATGAGCTAAAATCGAGTTTCTTTCGGGCTATAGGTCGGGATAAGCCTATTTTAACACTGAAGACGAATACTTTTGAGCTTGTTTAATCATCTATTCATTCAAATACGCAATCATATGCATCGTAAATTTCGTTTATCACCAAAATAAGCGTGCCCTCATAGGGACTCGAGGGCTTTGGGAGTTCATACATTGTAAAATGATGAGTAAGTTACCTTGCATGCATACAAGGATCGGTCTTGGCTCGGTAGAAGAAGCCACCGGTGATGGATGCTGAGCCTTCATTTGTGTTTACATCAGAGTGGTTATACCCCATGACAGGGAAGATCGGACTGATCGAGCCCAGTGAAGTGTTTCCAACGGGCAATCGAGAAGAATTAAACTTAGTATAGCCCTCATAAGCGCGCCACCCGTAGTTTCCATCTTTGGTGATCAAGTTCACTTCCTCATATAGATCCTGTTAATCAGTTGAAATAAGCTTTAATGGCAAAGTTGCATGTTTTTTACTCCTTTTAGGTTGGAAACTTTGGAATCGGAGAAATGCTGTACCTGCCCTACGTCTGCACACATGAAATACGAAGGCCTAGCAGAGTCGAAGCTGCAGCGCCACGGATTTCTTAGCCCGAGAGCCCATATTTCTTTCTGCAGCTCTTTGTCTTGAGTGTAGGGATTGTCTTTTGGGATGGAGTAATTACCCCATAGACCGAGCTCGCTAGCTTCCGTTGCACCTGAAACGAATATCGCGATACGATAGAGGAAGAGAAAGAGCTTACTATTCAGTTTCAAGAATATTCAAACAAATGCACAACTCATTAACAAGGATATTAAGTCTCGTGTTCATTAAACTCACTTGGTATGGTGTCCACATCAAACCTCATGATCTTCCCAAGTAGAGACTTCTTGTTCTGAGAAAAATTATAGGGATCACCTACGCCTCCGCCATCTCCCATCATGAAGTACAGATAGCCATCCTCGGGTCCGAAAAGGATCTGCCCTCCATGGTGCGACGTGAAAGGAAGCCCCATAGTGAATATTCTCCGCACCTCCGAAGGGTTAGCGCTTGTTGCCTGATCAAACAAAGATTAAGATCGCATTATCTTCATGGTAATTGATATAAGAAACATGCTTAAACTTAAGAACATCCATCAAATACCATGGAAGGCTGTGATGTGGTCCCATTAGTAGTGAACTCTGCTATGACACTGTGGAACTGACAAGGATTCGCACCGTTATCCGGACTCAGCTTCGAGGGATCACAGTTCACATCAGAGTTGCACGCACACCTCCCCGCACAGTTTGGCCACTTCGCCTTGTCACAGTTGAACGAAGCAAAGAACCTCCCGTTTTCTTTGAATTTTGGATGGAATGCAATTCCCATTAGTCCAAACTGAGTATCAAAGTGAACTTCATCAGTTAGGTCTAGAAAAGGATCGGTTTCATCGTACTCCAATGTCCCTCCTGAGCCCTGCTTGGGGATTGTTGCCAGCCAAATCTTGCCTTGCTGGTTAGAGAAGAAGGCACGGTTTGAGCCATCAGGGTGAGAAACCATGTTGAGGTAGGATCCGTTCCCGATTTTCTCAAGGCATAGGCCACTCGGAGGGGCTGGAGTCCCAGTGTCGTTGAGGGTGACAGGCATGCCATCAAAGCACGGTAGCCCTTCATCGGATGCTCCACCAAGAGCCCTGCAGAAATCTGATTGAGACTGCCACAGATCAGCCAATTTTGTGGAGTTTGAGGTCGTTGGAACTCCAGCTTGGCCTTGTAGAGAAGCCGCGAATGGTGAATGCAAGATCGAGACGTTCTGACAAGCGTTCCATGCTTGTGAACAGAAGTTGAGCGAAGCTTTGTTCGATTGAGTTGAGTTTGGTGAAACCGTGGAGTTGCACAGCACAGGAACTTGTCGAGGAAGAGAATCGACTCGAAAAAGCTCAGCCGAAAACTGATCACACCTCTGCAGATAAAATGAGATACACTTAGGCAAGTTACAAATGAACAACCATACAGCAAACAACTACGCAATCAAAGTTCATTCTTCATCAAAAGATAACTAAATTGTCACTATCACCAGCACTTTGTGATATAATAAATCAAGAAACTGCAAAGAAACAAAACAGAATCATGAAGATCCATCTCAAGAAGATAACTTTTTTCCTTTGAAGAGTATAAGGCCTTAAAAACGACTTTAAATCAAGATTCAACACTGAAAATGAAAAGGTTTTTGCACAAATCTGCTGTGGATGGAGTTCAAATTTTACCGAACAAAGGATAGATTTAACAAGTGAAGCGCAGGCAGTGTCTGAAATGTTCATTGACTGAAATTGCTTCTTCAAAAGCAAATCATCAGCAGAATTGCAGCATACTGTACCATTGTAGGGACAGAACTGCAGAGTGGGATTTGGAATAAAGGGTGCTCCTGAAGTATAATAAGAACCACAAAATCAGCTCATGAAGATAATATAGAGCTTCAATGGAACAGTTGAACACACAAACTCACTTGAATCGGTGCAGAGAGGCAGAGCAGAGCAAGAATCAAGAAGCTGCAGCAATATCAAGAACTCAATAATCCAAACAAAATAGTTGCATCCCATCATTCCCAAATTAGGAAACTCTCTTGCAAGAATAAAACAAAAAAAAAACAGCAAAAAACTACTACTTCCTCATTATGTGAAAGATATTCAAGTGGGACAAGCCAAAAAAGCCTCACTTTTCAAAACCCTCACCACGAGAAGTCGAATGAACAAACAAAAGACAAAGAAAGACAATGTTCAGAAACCCACAAGAAAGTCAGCACGACACTATTCCTTTGACCACCTATTTTTGGTCTTTCCCCAAAACCTGATGATTGAGAATATGATACACAAACCCTATATTTATCCAACTCGATATAATTATAAAGTTCCTGTCTTTTTCTCTCTTTCACATGCGGGTTTGACATTTTGCCTTGTGATATAAGATGTAGAGCCATCAACTTGCAGCTCGTTGTCTGCATCGTTGACTTCAGATCACAAACCAATGGGATAAAGTTTTAAAATTTATTGCATTCTGAGAAGAAAACAGGTGATCTATAATGAAAATTAATAAAGAAAACAATAAAAAACAAAGCAGGTGGGATGGATCTTGGTTGGATAAGTGCAGCAAGACTGTTTCCTCCTTCATTTCCCTCCCCCATATAAGTGTATCAAAACTCCTAAACAATTCAAGTGTTTTATTATTCAAACTATAAATGCAATAACGCACTCAATATAGTGTTTATATACACGAAAAAGTTATATCTTTACATAAATAAACATATACGATGAATTTAGTGTCACGGTGAGTATATAATAGTTGGTTGAATGTTAATATTACAAAGGGATTGATGCAAGAAAATCATAATCTTTGAAACCAACTCTGTCCCACCTTATCAAATATTTAGCGATTGCGACTGCCTCTTTTTGTCTTCCCCCCTTTTTAAATGGGATTGGGACAGTGTTTGTTTTGACCGTACACATATAGTTAGTTCAAAATGCAGTTGGCTTTAAGCATAATAGATTACTGCCCAAATTTTGAGCATCAATGTAGTTTTATTCGAAATACCTAGAATTTTGTGAAAAATTGCAAAATTGTCTCACGATGAATTCCAACCCATAAAAGCATAATCTTGCCACAACACGTGTAAAATTGCTAATTTTAATATATTTGTGGCATCTCCTATTTTAAGAAACTAGAGATTGCTACTTTGGCAAAGTTTTGAGCATTTAGCAATAATAAGTACTTACTCTCGTTAATTTAGACATATTTTGACTAAAAAATTCTTTAAGAGCCAGTTATTAAACCCTAGTTTGTGCGCTTACACACCCAAAGTCCATAAAGGCGGTACGATTAAAATATTAAACCTTTTTTTATGTCTGTTCGCACTTGTCCAAAACAATTATTTTCAAGGTCAAGGATAGGGATTTGCATTGATGAAAATGTAACTGCATAGAATGAGCGACAGTTATGTAATGGAATTGATCAATAAGATTTGTCTATAGATACACAGTTACCTTTTCATTTAAGAGAGGGAAATCCATGCAAGGAAATACGGTTAATACTGAAAGAGGAAGCAGCTAAAAGCACCCTATCTCACAATGGGATATGAGAGCGCACACAGTTCGTCTAAGTTGAATCTCAGAGCCAACCAAAAGCCTTGAACTCTGCTACTTCCTCTCCTCACACAATCGCAGCGTCGTGCACTCCCCTACTTAGGGTTTGCAAGCATTCAGAATGCATCACTGGTCAAGAGCACCGAGTGCTTTCATGTCCTCCAAGAATGCCATATAGGAGTCATCAATACTTTTTGGCTTTGAGGCAGAGGATGAGCCCGCTGCTACTTGCTTTGCAACTGGTGGAGCCACCACAACTGGCCGGTTGGGAGCTGGAAGGGTAGATGTCTTTGGCTTCGGTTTTGGAAGGGCGGATTCTCTCCTGACTCGTACTGATGCAGGAACCTGCAAAAGCACAATCTTGAGGTCAACATATCATGGGGATACAGATATGGCGTAGGTCAAGGGATATTGTGAAGATTGTGATCTCAAACAGATACAGAAGAGCATATTTTCTTCATAAACAGATATTTTTCACAGATAAAAATGTTACAATGTAATTTTCATGTTTCCGAGCAACTATTTAAGAAGCTTTGTAGTTAAAGAACATGTTTGCTATTGAAACTGGAAACGCTCCCTTCAATTGCATGAGAAGTCCCAGAGAAGGGAAAAAGGACACTATACCTAAAGAGAATAAGCCTCACCTAATACAAAAATTAGAGGAACTCTTAAGACACTTGACTCCAAATACAAGAAGATACAAAAGCAAAGCCTGATCGATCTGAGTTTTTTTATTTAGATGAAGAGATAGATTGCAACCAATTACCTCTATAATGACCACCATTTCACAGCAGCATTACTAACATAGACAGAAGAAAGTGTGCCGGTAGGTAAAGTGAAGGGGAAAATGCTTCTAAAACGTACTTGGGTAATAAAGAGCATAACGACAAAATTCATTCATTAACCATTTTAAAATAATAACTCAGATCAGGTAAAATATATCACTCCAGAAGCTATTTAAACTCACCATAGCTGTAAGCTCAGGAGTATGCTGTGCTAGTGGCCTCTTTACAACAGTGGATGCAGCTGATTTGATGTATGATGGCTTCTGAGGAGCAGCTTGTCTAGCAATAAAGTCTTCATGTGACATAGGAGGTGGACCAGGTGGAAGTGGTGGTGTCATCATTGATGGATGTGCAAGGGGCTGTCCAAAAGGTGGTCTTGGCATTAGTGGGGCCATGAGTCCAGGGTAAACAGGTGGCCCAGGTAATCCGGGACCAGACAATGGGGGACGCATATCAGCTGGTGGTGGCGGTGGTGGAGGTGGAAAACGAGAAATGCCTGGAGGAAGTACATCAAGATGCAAACCTGTCCCTATTGCAGCTACAGGCATCTGTGGCTGTTGCCTTAATGGTGGTGGGGGAGGAGCCATTTTCAGAAGATCTTTGGGATCTAAGCGACTTTTTATCTCAGAGTCTGAAGATGAGCCTTCAGCCTGTGTATCGCCGAACTTTGGGGGCATCCCAACCAGCGAAGGTGGTGGAGGAAGACTAGTCGGCATCTGACAAAAATCAGCAAGAAAATTCCATCAAATAAAAGATAAGTACGACAGACCCATTTTACTAAAATGATTCATTATAAGAATACTAGATACATACTGTCACCCAGATTTTGAGAAAATCCAATAAATTTGAATGCAAAATATATACCTGAACTGGATGCCTGGAAGTTGAATCTTCTGATTTTGCATTCTCGCCACCAGTAGTGCCAGGGGGAGGTGGTCGGGTGGATGGCTGGATTGGTGGTGGTGGAGGAAGTGGGGGACGAGCAGCAAGTACCTCCTTAGGTGGTGGTCCAGGTGGAGGAGGTGGTGGAGGCAATGATGATGTAACATCTCCAACTGGTGGATATGGAGGCATTGGGGGAGGAGGTGGCAAAGGCAAAGACATAGGCAAAGTAGCACCTTCTATGGAATCTAAGCCTGCACCAGGCAAAGGAGGTGGTGGAGGAGGAAATGGAAAAGCGGTATCCTCTGTTTCTGACTGGGATGATGATGCTATATTACCCGCTGAGATTTCTGGTAATGGTATCCTTGGTCCTGCATCCCCAATAAAGCAACAAAATCTTAATAAGTGATGTATGAAAGTATATGGTGGCAAATAGATGCTAGGAAGACAATATCATGTTTCTAGAGAGTTAAGGCAAGCATACCTATTGATGATTTAAACATTGGAGGTTTTCCAGGTGGGGGGGCTCCAGAAGGATTCAGAGTTGGGTGATAATAAACTGAGTCCTGCACAAACATGTTGCTAAATCTTTGCAGGACAATCAGAAAAGGGTTCAATAATACTGAAGTAGGAAAATTAAAATGCACTCACTTCAGGTATCGGATTTTTTACTCTTTCTTCCTCTTCTGCAGAAGTTCGTCTTCGAACAGGGCCCAAATGACTGCAAAATGAATGCACAACCGATCTTACAAAGCACACACTCCACATAGCTAATGAGGAATTTTGAGTAATATAATAAATTATTACATAGGTTAGGCTTCTTCACCTGAACATAACTGGTGTCTCACCTTTTTCCTTCATCTTTTCTTCATATTCCTTTATATTGATAGAAAGCAGACAGTTAATGGGAGTCTACTTTGAAAAGAAGAGGGACTGACACAAGAAACGAAAGTATCTACTTTGTTCATTTTCTCTTTGCAAGAATTTGCTAGCTCTCCAGGATAGGAACTCTCTGTGTGCATTTAACAATACCTTTCTAAATGTAGTCATAAAAGAAACACATCCAGATGCATCTTTACTTGAAATAACAGGACCTCTTGATAACTTAGATTTCTCATCCAAAGAACCTCACTCAATATTTCTATTCCATATCACAGGTAACATATTAATAAAGTACTACTATACAGTTAAGAAAATAAATTACCTTCCTCTTCTTCATCACAAGATTGAGTGTGTCTTCAAGCTGTCTCTTTTTGTGTTTTCTAGCTTTGTCCAGGGCACCATCTGCCTCTATAAGTAGTAAAATATGAATTAAAATACTAGTAAACAAATTAAGCTAATCTTTTATGCCACATCATAAAGTGAAAGGAAAATTAAATAATAAAATAGCATTTTGGTCAATATATGTCAAATGCGAAATGCCAGTAGAAAAGATGTCGTGCATGAATCAGCCAAGCTTAGAATTTAGATGATACAACAGTAAAATGGAAGAAACGAGAACAATGGGAAAGTTAGAATCTTTAGTCACTAACAGAATTACCGTAATGAATTAGCAGAACATAGTACAAAGTGAAGGGCACAAAAAATACATTCTGAAAACCAATGTTGTAAAAAACGAAGGCGTATATGAGGCGATTTGTCACGACGAGGCGAGGCATAAGCCTCATTGCGGTTCGAGGCGTAAGCCTCGAACTTGAATAAAAAAATTATAAAATAATATGATAACAAACCAAATATTAAATTAAAAATATAGAAATCTTAAATCCTTGCAATTAGTGTCATTATATGTTCATTATGATGGGACTAAGCTTAAAAACTTAATCAAGCGTCGTGCATCATAATACCATCTAATCTAAATTGAACTCATCGTCAACATCATTAGACCCTTCAATATCTTCATTGTTCTCATCCTCCCAATCATGTTTTTCCTCTTCATCAATCAAATTCATGACTCTTTTTTCCTCCCCCTGCTCTCACTTATGTCAATTCTCTAATATGTCTAATGTTCTTATTTAAGTTAATTGGTAAAAGTTTGTTTTATGTTTCTTATTCAATTAAGGTTGGGTTTTAATGGGTCTATCTGTAATTGTTTATGGGCCTTATTCATTTAAATTGTTTTCAATTGAAAAGGCCCAAAAAAATCAGGATTTGAAGCCCAATAAAAACTGATTTTGAGGCTTAAGCCTCGGCTGCCTTGAGGCGAGGCACCTCGAGGCCTACGCCTCAAACCCAAAAGGCATAAGCCTCGTTTAGGGCTTCCAGTGCTTAGGCCTCGAGGCTCTTTTTTGGCGAGGCGGGCCTCAAAAACGTTTTTTACAACAATGCTGAAAACTTCTCCAGAACTTTCAAAACATAAATTACATGTGGAAGTATGTTCTCCAACGAGAAATTTCAGTATGGTCTGCATAATGGTGTCAAAGACTAAGAAGCTAAATTCTTAAATAAAGAATGACAATGAAGTTTTAAAATCAAGAAGTATGTTTTCCAACTTCTGCTGCTGGTGAAAACAAATAAAAGGGAGAACATATTTGTTAGATTCTCAGCAAAAATAACACATCTTACAAAAATATCTTTAATCTGTCTGCTTTTTAACGTATCTTACTACTGTACTACAAACTTGATCCTTTCTGTCATTAAAAGATCAAGCCAAGTGATTTCTTATGCAAAATATTTCAGCAACTAATTCCTTTATACTTTGCAAATCTAACGCCATACATCAACAAAAAAACCCACCATCACTAGATGTTTTGTAATGTATTCCGATGCTGCAGGGTAAACCTAGATTAAACCCTATAAATAAATGATGACTAAATGAGCCAAATGGGGATTTAAAGCTAGCTGAACTCAGGAGACGGACCAAAAGAACATAAAAAACAGCTACTTCCATGATCCATCAACATGAAGCACAAACAAGTCACAGATACATTTACATAGAAACACGAGCCATTCAAAACAATGCAGAAACTTATTAAAAGAAACTCACTCATTGCTTCCAGCTTCGAAATCTGGTCTTTAAGAGTATCTGGATCTTTCTTCAATATTCCAACCTCCCTCACCTTCTTCCTCTCCTTCTTGTTCTGTACAGTAACATCAACTCTAACTTAGAAGCATTCACAAGAACATCTATGCTTCATATTACTCAACCATTACGCACTCATCGAGACATATGTAATTAAATCGCACCACATAATTTCCATTCCCAACATCATCTCTCCCAAAATATCCACGAAATTTCAAGACTCGACAAGTGGATGCAAGAAAATAAACAATTGTCGAAATTTACCCGCTTCAATTCCTTCTTTCGCAGCTCTTTGCGGTATGAATCGGTAGGGTTCATGGTTTTGCCTCCCTTCGTCGTCTTCACCATTTTGACGGCTTCTCGATAAGACAAAGGCAAAATTTATCCTCAACTGGAATCTCCTCTGGCTCTCTGTCGCTTCAATTAGGGTTTGCAAATGATGATTGCTTCTCTAGAATCGAGTAATTGTGCATAAGGTTTTCGCGAATTGGGGATGAAGGGCTCTCGCGCTAAAGGATATATAATTATGATTTATTTTGTTTTATAGAGAAAACAATTTTTAGTTTAATAAATGCAAATTAATACGATGATTAAATTTTGCCGTTATTATAAATAATACTAACTCATTATATTTACCAACAATAACAATAGAGGATAAATTCACTAAAAATAAAATTCCATATGAAAAATAAGAAGAAATTTTAAATAGTCCCAACGTCCACCAATGTTATTATCATTTTAATTTGGTCTGTAAAAAATAAAGAAAGGGTAAAGTGTAGTGAGTGAAGAATGAGACATAAAAAATAAAATAACGTGTAATGTATTGTAGGTGAATAGTGAGACCCACGTTAAAATGTAAAGGATAATGAGTGGAGAAGATATTGTCAAAACTATAAAAAAAACATGAAAAAAAAATTATAAACGGACTAAAATAATAAAATGAGAAGAAACTTGATGGCCGGAGGGAGTATTTATTATTGTATAATTTATCATCCAAATTGAAAATTTGTAATCTTTACACATAATAACACATCACAATTATTAAATTCTTAGAGTTCGAAAAATATTTAGTTTTTTTCTTGCTGCTATTAATCATTAAAGTAATTTGACTATTTTTGTTAATTCTTTATGTTCTTATGGTTTTTATTAAAAAGGATGTTCCTCCATTTCTTAGTAAGTGAAAAATATTACTACCTCCTTTTAATTTTTCTTCACACATTTTATATTTAATAGGGTGTATTATAATAATAAAATGTATCAAGGTAACGTGCTATATCGAAATTCGACAGGATTAAATGTTTTATAAAATTTATAAAATTATTTAACATTTATTTCGTTTATTACTATTTATTATTATAAATAAATATATATACAGGGCCGGTCCTGACTAGAGGCCCGGGGCAACATTAAAACAATAGGTCTCATGTAAATAAGAAAATATTATTTTGAGAAATAATTAATCATTTTATTTAATTAACATTTTTTACTTTGTAAACAGTTTTTTCTCAAGCAAGGATAATAATAATTCAAATTTTATACTATTTTAAAATTAAATAGTATAAATAATGGTATAATAAAAAAGTTTTACCTTAAACCTTGAATGCTCTAAGAGCATCCGCAGTGGCGGGCAGGTTGGGGTTGGCAAAAATGGGTTTCGGTGGCATTTCTGTAATTAAATGGAACTTTTGAAGTTTGGGGTTTGGGAGATTGTTGGTAGGTTGCAGTGGGGTTTCACACTTTGGGGTTTGGCAAACTCTACTAATCATTATAGAATGATTGAATTTGTGAAAATGATATAAATTTATTTTGTTAATTTAAATTTATAATATAAATTAAATATTTAATTTCTAAAAAACGAAAAATATAAATATTTAATTAATTTAATTAAATAAATAACAGTAAAATTAAAATAACAAATTTTAGAAATTAAAATTTCATTACTTAAAATTGAAATAGGAGAAATTGAAATGACTAGAAATTGAAATACAAGTGTGATATGAAAAATTCATGAACATGTACATATATAGGATTTTAGAATATTTATTACATGCTTGGCACATGCTTTTTATCCAGTTTTAAGTTTAATGCACAACTGAAATACATCTGATTACATGATAAAGCAGAAAACAGTGAAAGAGAAGGTGGAGAGAGCGAGCATATGTCGACTCAAAATAAGAAAACTCAGTATTTTAAATTAGATAGTTTCAGTTTACCAGTCATCTACAGCAAGGAATCCCATCAGTAAGCCTAGAGGTTGATTATTTGCAAGATCTGATGATCTTTCAGCAACAGCCACTGTTTCCAAGTATTTGAAAACGAAAAAATAAAAAATAAAAAAAGGGTGGGGCGCGCGTCCGGGCCACCCGCAGCGGTAAACCCGCGCGGGGCGCGCGCCCCTGCGCCCGATCTCACAGATGCCATACCCGGCGCGCGCCCGGGGCACCCGCAGTGGGGGTTTCATGCCCGGGCGCGCGCCCGGGCACCGCTGTTGATGCTCTAAGAAAATCCAAAAAATGTATGCAAAAAATTTCTTATTTTAAGCTTATATTTATATGTATTATTTATATAAATTGTCATTCTTCTAAAAAATTTATTATAATTATCAATTTTATTATAGTTAGACTTTTCATATTTTATATATGACCCAAATTTAAAAAGGGATACATGTATAATTAAACAAGTTGATAAAAATATAGTTACCAATAATCGAACTTGAATCTGTAGATTAATAAAAGTATCTCATAACCATTGTACTAAGTAATATACATAATTATTAAGACATATTAATATTATATATACAGGACCGATCCTGAGGGGTCGAGCCAAGGCGACCACTCAGGGGCCCAAAAATCTGTATATATATATATAGGGGTGGGTTCAGGTAAAAAGTGAGTTTTGAGTATAAAATAGGAAGTAATCCAAACCACACATCTCATAAGATCCAATAGTCCAGATTTCATCCTGATTTTTTTAAAAAACTGAAGTTGCATTGCATTTCACAATGCAAAAGGGTATTTGAGGGAAAAAAAAAACTCATTGCAGTTTTTATTTCTATAAACTGATTTTAAAATCCCATTCTTCACGCCATAAACGAAAACTTCTCAAATACTACTTTCACCAAAAACCTCTGCCCTAAAAACGAAAACCACCACTGTTGTTGTTCGAACAAGATGGCATCATCATCACGCCGGAGGTCTACAAGATTGTTGCAACACACCGGAGAAGAAGATGATTTTCAGGAATTGAAGTTGGAGGAAGCACCAATGGTGCAAAAGCGAATAATGTCGACTACAATTTCACGAAGGCGACTAATCAGAAATGACGAAGGTGAAAATTATTTTGTTGATTGACGAAATTCGAGTGTGTTAATTTGTTCTCATATATTAATAACTGATTTATTTTCCCCCACAACAATAAACATTAGTGTTTTTTTTTTTTAAAAAAAATTGTTTTGTGAATTTGGTATATTGATGTTTTACTTGTTGCATTATATTTTGAATGTTACCACTAGATGGTTTAGTGAACAAATTGTATATTCAATGTTCTTATTTACTTCTCTTGCGATGTTTCACCATATTCTATTACTTCTCATTTGAATTTATTTCCAAATGGAAGTGAGTGTTCTTGTGGTGGGAATGTTATGAGTGTTTTGTTTGTTATCTATACACAAACCTAAAGAAACAATTGTATTTAACAAGCATTGAGATTTTGTAGGTCCGTTTATGTCTCAAATTGCATCACATTTGGTCATATAATGCATTGTATTTATACGTAATTATACTAGTTTTGTTTCGGTAATATATGTGTGAACCTTAATATTTTTGCATCAAAATTGGGCATATATTGCATAATGCTGCTGCTTCATTTGAAATACACCAATTGATTTTGTTTAATGACCAAATGTTTGTGGTACGAAATTAACAATGGTTGATTTGTACTATTTTTACATTTGCATTGTACTAGTTTATAAGTTGCAATGACAATATTGATGACTGCACATTATGAAAGGTCTACGTAGTTGTATAGTAATTTTTTTCTGATTATTCTGTTTGCGTCATAAACAATCATATTTTGCATATAATCACCTATAGTATGGCATTGCATTTAGTAGACTGTATACCAAAATGTTAATGAACTATGGACAATTGTGTTACGCTATTAACAACGGTTGATATTTCTGAAGCTAAATTATGCACTATACTATTTTTTTAGTTGCATTCAAGATACTAGGGATTGAACATTCAGAAATGTTTACTTAAGCGTATATTAACGGTTTCTAATTATTATCTTTGCATCATATTTTGCATATAAAATAATTAGAAGGTAGCATTGCAGTTGGTAGATGGTTTACCAAAAGTTAACGAATTATGGACCATACGTTTGTGTTACAATTTTAACAATGGTTGATGTTTCTGAATTTTATATTTGCAATATATTATTTTATAATTTGCATCAATATATACTAATGATTGCACATTCTGAATTGTCTATTTAATTGTATATTAATGTTGTCTAATTATTATGTTTGCATCGTAAATAATTACTTTTTGCATACAAACACTTTGATTATAGCATTGCATTTGGTAGATTTTATATATTCATAAAATTGTATCAATATGTAGTGACTGCATTGTGTAACAATTAATTTTGCATCATTAATTATCATTCTTTGCGTTTGTTTGTGTATTGACTTTTAAATATTTTTTGTTAATTATTTTTTGTTAAACTTAATATATTCAACATAATAAATTTTGTTGAATTTATTATCTTACAGAAAGGACGAATACTAAGCATGACCTACCAAGTCATGGACCACCTGCTAGTATGCCTGGCCGTAAAAGAAATAGTGATAAGGATTTGGCCACAACATCAAACAAACGACATAAGGAAGTTCCAGCGATCGATGATGTTGAAGACGTTGAGGACAATGATTCAAACTACCCAAATATAGTATGTAGAACCAGTCCAGCTTCGTTGTTCAACTGTGTACAACGTATGAATGACATACAGAAGGAAGCTGTTAGAAGCTTAGGTTTTAGGTATCTGCTGGATCGAATATCAAGGAGGTCCCATCAAAACTTGCTCATTATGTTGTGAGCAGTTTTGATTACAAAAGCTGTGAGATAGTAATTGTAACACAAACGTATGGTCCATAGTTTGTTAACTTTTGGTAAACCATCTACCAACTGCAATGCTACCTTCTAATTGTTTTATATGCAAAATATGACTGTTTATGATGCAAAGATAATAATTAGAAACCGTTAATATACGCTTAAGTAGACATTTCAGAATGTTCAATCCCTAGTATCTTGAATGCAACTAATAAAATAGTATAGTGTATAATTTAGCTTCAGAAATATCAACTATTGTTAATAGAATGGTGCAAATATCATGTTGTACCTTAAAATTTACAATTACAATGCAAATTATATTAATAAGTAATGCAAAGTAGTTTATAAGTGTTATGCAAATATGCACTACAACTTTAGCCATTAATTACTTACTTGTTTGTGCAATACGTTGCGTCGGATGAAACAACATCACTGAATGCTCTGTAGTTGCCTTTAGAGTGCTCATCTGACCAAAACAGGCTTGCTAACTTGTCTGACCCATCTACAGAATACTCAAAAGTGAAACCGGGACAAACCTCTCGTTGCTTATGCAATTTGTCCAATATAATATGAGTATCAACACCGACAACGAATGCACGCAGATCATGATTGAAGTTTTTAAAATCTGATATATTGCATCCAACGTCTTCGTAATTGCCAACTAGCTCCCTAAAATGACGGAACGACCTCACAGGACCAATATTAACCATTGAAAAATTTAGAATAAAATTTTTATGCCCGATATCTAAATTTCTATTGAACTTCATAAATCTTCTATATTTTGTACTTGTAAGGTCGTGATTATGAACCTCCACAAAAGATTTTACGCGATAATCATCTGAACCATTCAGGATAAATATAATTCTAGCCTTGCAATTTGTACGTTTAGATAATCTCCTCATCTTCCTATCTTGTTCGTCCAATCGATCAACATTCTTCAAACCCTCTCTATTGCACAAAACATAACGTGACAATACAGTACCATCTTTATGTTTTGTGACTGTGCCTTGACGAGTATCAAACCCACAAACTGCAATATATTTCTTGTAGAACTCAATTCCATCATCTAGATTGCTGAAAATTTGATCTACTTTGGGTTTGATACACGAGTCACACTCAGGTATGTACGTATGAATATCATTTGAGACACTAAATTCTTCAATACCTACAAGAAAAAATTAAAATAAGATACATGTACACCATAATTGAAACTTCCAAAACAAAAACAAAAAATCAACAGTCATGTATTATGTAAAACACAATGCAAATATATAATATATCATAATGCACTGTAATTGTTTCACTCAAACAAGTACGTGGCGTTGTTTAGACCAGACCCACTGTCCTATAAAGGGAATCAGTAACGGGCACGAGGAATATTTCCAGCCGATATACTTATTTCACTCAAATATACCCTTAAGTACGTGGCGTTGTTGAGTCCAGACCCACTGTCCAATAAGGGATCAGTAACGGGCACGAGGAATGTTTCCAGCCTATATACTTAAAGGGATGTGTCGTGCTTAATGAACTATACTACTCGCAATTTGGACGAGATCATTGTTAATAGTGTAATTAAGCATAACCCAAATCGTACTCTCAAGGAAGGCTAAACAGGGCTTCATTCACGTTGAAGAAAATGAAAGCAGTAAAAGATTGAGGGTTTGGATTCTATCTAGGCGAATTAAAATAAAGAATTTAAAATGCGAATTACCTAAGCAAGAATTAAGAAAGCAATTAAATTCTAAATTTAAGAACGAAGAATTAAAGAGACTGAATCTAAACATGCCTTGAATTGATTGAAGAACATGATTAAAAGATTTAAATTACTGAATTGGAAATTAAATAATAATAAAGCAGAAAGGAAATAAATCATGAAGCGATAAAGAAAGCAATTAAAGAACTCACTGATTGAACGGAAAAATACTGCATTAAAATACTCCGGGTTTGAATCACGAATGAATCCACAACTGAATTAAAGAAGAACGAGAAAATAAAAGCTAGACTAAGTGTTTTCTCTCATGATCTAAACCCTAGGCTAGAAAATAAAAACGTGAAGTAAAACTGGTAGAAGTGTCCCCCTCTGAAAATCACGCGGAGGATGTTTAAATAGGAGAATGGATCGCGCCAGGGTAGCGCTCGCTAGGGGGTAGCGAGCGCTAACCCACAGTTCTGTCTTGGAAAAGTTGCGCTGGGCCAGCGGTCGCTGGGGGGGTAGCGACCGCTAGCCCCCAGCTCTGTCCAACATGCAGCGCTCGCTAGGGGGCTAGCGACCGCTAGCCCCCAGCTCTGTCCCTCCTTCGTGGCTCAGGCCAGCGAGCGCTGGGGCCTAGCGCTCGCTAGGCCCCCGCTCTGTTCCTTTTCGCGTTAAAGCTCTTTTCTTTCTTCCTTTCTTCGTCTTTTCGTCTCGTTTCTCCTCTCGAGCCTTGTTAGCTCTTAATGTCGATCTTTCACCTACAAAGTAGCAAATAAAATACCCAAGTATCAACTTGATCGACAATATCAACCAATACTAATCCGAATTACGAGAGAAACTCGACCAAAAATAGATAAAACAGTAATGACTGATATAATGCAATAATTAGATTAATTAATAATTTATCATACTAAAAACTACAGTGCAATTTTATGTATGTTATATTGCAAGTAATTGTGTTTTATAATGCTATCGTACACTAACTGGTATTATTCGTTTACAACGACCACATAATTCAAAAAATTATAAATTTACATTGCACTTACATGAATAGTATAATGCAACATATATGCCTATCTATTTAAACAACTACAGCTATTACAACATTCATTTTGCATCAACCTTCCTTTCGTACATGTGCAACAAACACTTAGTGCAAACACACCAACATCAACGAAAAGAAAAAAACACAACAATTGACAATTATAAAAAAACGATCGAACCACATGAATTCAGAATAATATGATGTCCAAAATTACTGTTTATTAGACAAAAAGGGCACAAAAAGACATATTAAATTGAATCTGATACACTACACGATACAAAAAATAAAATAAAAAAATATTTACCATCACATTCTTCATTCATTGTAAAACTCAAATTCAACAATAATTCTCTTCCCAAGAATGTTTCAAACAGAAAGAGAAAATCTCACACCTCTGCAATTACACGCTATTTATTGATAGAACCAATTAATATTCTCTTTCCTAATTAAAACCGGCGGTTTCTTCATTTAATTGTTGTTCAATTACTGTAATACTCTTTTCATTACTAATCTTAATTAAACAATTATATAAAAAAACGAAAATTATTAAAATATCTCAACCACAAGATCTAAAAAATGGATGGTTTAGATAACTTCATATTTTATACCCAAAATCCACTTTTTATATGAACTGTATCATATATATATATATATATATATATAGGGGTGGGTTCAGGTAAAAAGTGTGTTTTGGGTATAAAATAGGAAGTAATCCAAACCATCCATTCCATTTAATCCAATGGTGTAGATCTAATCTTACAAATAATCTCACACGCGTTTTGCATTGTGAATTGTAGTGCAAAAGGGCAAATAAGGAAGAAAACATTGGCAGTTTTTTTTTGTTTTGAATCCAAATTGAATAATCCCACTATTCACGCTAAATTAGAGAAAACTACCAAAAAAACACTACAGTCATATTCCTGCAATTCACTCGTGATTTTTACTTCGGATAAAGGAGAAATGAGCACCACTCCACGCCTCCTCATGGATAACGACGGGGAAGAAGATGATTTCGCGAACACCAGTATACCAGAAGAGCCCGTGATGCAAAATAGTATGAATGCGAGTGCAACAACTCGTAGACCACCCAAAAATTTTATTCTCTCTACCAAAAAATCTTCCACATTCACGCTTACCAACAATTCAACAATGTAATTATCAATGCAACAATGTAACTAAAGTAATGCAAAATTGTAGCCTGGTTCAATGCAAATTGTCGTGTTATCAATGCAACAATGTAATTAAAACAAATCTTATTCCCTCTGCCAAAAAAATCTTCCACATTCACGCTTACCAACAATGCAACAACGTAATTATCAATGCAACAATGTAAATAAAGTAATGCAAAACTGTAGTCTGGTTCAATGCAAATTGTCGTGTTATCAATGCAACAACGTAATTATCAATACAACAATGTAACTGAAGTAATGCAAAACTGTAGCCTGGTTCAATGCAAATTGTCGTGTTATCAATACAACAACATAATTAAAACAAATCTTATTATCTCTGCCAAAAAATCTTCCACATTCACGCTTACCAACAATACAACAAAATAATTATCAATGCAACAATGTAGCTGAAGTAATGCAAAACTGTAGCCTGATTTAATGCAAATTGTTGTGTTATCAATGCAACAACGTAATTCACCGTCGAGGGTCGGGAGGCCGGAGAGGATTTCGGGCCCGACGACAAAGGGGCGGCCGAAATTACCATAACTAATTGATTGTAACCTAAAAAACCCTATAAATCTCATCAAACATCAGTTATGGAAAGAGAATAATAACTTTCTCCATCATCCATAAAAATCGTCTATTACCATAAATAACCAACCGTTTACAATCTGTAAATTACTGAATTATCCTTTTAGTCATATATATGGATTATTTAAAAAACAAAATAACCGAAAATTGTTGATAGATCTCAACCGTTAGATTGTAAAAATGGATTGTTTGGATTACTTTCTATTTTATACCTTAATATCACTTTTTATATGAACTACATCCTATATATATATATATATATATATATATATATATATATATAAACTACTCGTTCATATACTAAATGCGTATAGTAAAAATTATTAATTTTGTAGATTTGCTTATGATAAACATGTAATTATCTCAAAATTAATTATAAAATAATTTTACAAATTGATAGATTTATATCCGTCATAAATATTAAATTTATAGAATCGTACGAACAATTTATTAATTTTTTTCGAACATATTTAAAATTTATATACTCATACTTGTTTTAAAATATATTAAAAAAAGATTCAAATATTCTTAACCGTAATCAATAGTTCTAGTAATCAAATCTTCAAAGACTGTTACAGTTTTGAATTGTAATTGTGCATGAAATAGTTTGAGTTCAGTTCCAAATATTTGGAACTGTGAACCAACGGTTCCTTAACATTTTTTGATACTCTTTCAGTTCGTAAATGTTTTCAACAGTTTGACCTGATTCGTGTTTAATGTAGTGTTTTTTATAATGTGTGAGAAAATATAGTAAATGGAGTTTGGGTCCACTTCTTATTATTTTTTTTAATTGAAGTGTATATATTGAATAGAATTTGAGTGTCATATGATTTATAATTTTTAATTGAATTGCTTGTATTGAATGAGACTAGAAATGTCTATTCGGATTTTGGGGTATTTGGTATTTCGGGTTACCCGATACCCGAACGGTAGAGCTGTCAAAATGGGCCCTGCCCAGCCCGCCCAAGGTACCCGAGGTTTGGATCTGGTTGGGCTTTTAAAATCAAGGCCCAAAAAAAACCGGGGGTAAAAAGCCTGCCCAAAAAACCCCATAAGCATACGAGGTTTTGAGCTTAAAAAATCCGTCCAATACAAATATTATTTATATTTATTTTTTAATTAAAACATTATAAATTATATCATTAAATTATTAAAATTAAGATAATTTACTTATAATCTTTTTTGCTTAGAGATAAAAATAATTATTTTATAAAAATTTATTATAAAATCTAAATAAATAATTTATTATACTAAAATTATTAAAATTTAAATATATATTCTAATAATCGGGCAGGTAAAGCCCACCCGCCCGATAGCCCGTATAGGGTTGGGTCGGGCTTCATATTTTAAGCCCGGAACTTTTCGGGTGAGTTTGGGCGGGCCTCAACTTTGCAAAAAGCCCACTTGGCCCGGCAATTTTGACAGCTTTACCGATCGGAGACCCAAAAATCCAATTTAATTTTATTATTCAAAATATTTTAATACTCAAAATATTCAAAATTTTCAAAAATACCCGAGAATATTCGATAAATACACAAAAGCATAAATAATTTAAATTAAATAGCGTAATTTTGAGTACCAGAATATCCTACCCAAAATATCCGAATCGGGTTCGGGTACCCTAAATTTTTTCCGAGTTCGGATATTAAAATTTTAGGGTCTTCGGGTACCTGACCTGAATAGACACCCCTATGTACCAACACCTCATGGCATAGAAAGTTCTTAACAATGTACCAACACCAAACATTTACCAGGAGAAAAGAAAAGGTGTAACTTTTCATTCACCATATATATATATATATCAAATTTCCAGGTATCAAGGATTTGATCTGTACACACTTTTCTTGTATTGATAACTACTAGTGAATCTAAGTATCAAAATTCTTGTACCAGTTCTTGAAATTGGTGGATGGCGATTGCTTCCGCTCTGTGCCCACCAACGAGATCAAGTACGCTCCACTTGATTAGAAACCTTTGTAGCACCTTTAACCCAAAGCAGAAGAATAGCTATCAAAATTGGAAGGCTTCTTAATGGAGACAGTATCCTCGTCAGCGACTTGCACCGTACCTACTTATCCCCGAGACTTTAATATCGTAACGCTCTTCATCTTATGATACAGTTCAGGCTTTTCACAGCAATGTTGTAATTCCGCATGTCCAGTTATCATTAGTTAGGCACCACCAGATCCACTAGTTGACTTCCGAAGTTTACTTCATGGAGTTTTGCGATTACCTGTTTACAGCTTCGAAAAAGAGGACTTGAGGTTGTAGATGTCCTCTTTCACACATTGCAATGACATCATTCCAGCTACCAATAACCTAGTTGAGAGAGAGAGATCAAATACACCATGGAGAAGGATGCACATAAACCGAGGTAACAGTTGAGAGATTGTACCTTCACGGTATTGTCATCGTACATAATCCAGTGTTCATGGTCACGACTGTAGGCAAAACAGTGATAGTGCTGCCCGTAATAGCAGACCTAATAGTGACACAGGTTGAAAATATTTGAAGAGAGAGGGTCAGTGATAAATAGTTTAGTTATAATAATTTGTCTCAGCATAAAGTGATGTACACCGATATTGTATAAATTCATTGCTCTAAAAGATTAAAGTTTGAATGTTCAATCCAAAAAAGACCAAGCATTAGAGAGAGAGCAAGATCTTTGGATACACTTTCTAGGCTCTAGAAAAGAATCTGGTTTGACTTTCCATATAATTATGAGAAAACCATGAAATTGACAGAGTGAAATATGAGAACATCAGCCATAAACCTAGAATCAGCTTTTTCACAGGTTATAACTATTCTTCAGTCTTCACATGAAATCCAGTGAGTTATAACTTATAGTCAAGAAAAATACAAAATAAGTGAGCACTGAGCAGTGAGAACTGAGAACATATAACAAACTTTTCATAAATCAGGTTTCTATAACCTTCTTGGTTTACCTAATACTAAGAGAATAGAATGCAGTCAAATGTTTTTCTACTTTCTTTATCATCTTATTCATAGAGAATAAGTTAGATGGACATTTTGCAATATATGAAGATGCCACAATATATAGGTACTCTGAAAGATTTAGCAGAGCATACCACTGAAACCAAGCGATGTCTGTTTTGTGGATCAAGACCTCGATAAAGGATACTGGTATCGATATCAGTGGATAAAGCTACTAATGTTTCCTTAATATCTTCAACACTCTCACATGTATTCTGCCATCCCAGGACTAAAAGGTAAGGGAAAATGTATTAGGATCTACAAGGCAAGCTAAATGCTGCACAGATGCATAATAAATCATTCAAGAAAGACCAAAATAAAGGAAGAGTAAAATAAGTGATATTAACAATAAGAAAAGCCACCTGATGTGAAAACATGTGGTGGACTGGAGAGAAGATGGTGGATATAATTAAGCTTCCCACAACCACCAGCCTCGGGGTCACAAGCTAACTGGTAATTTATTTCAACCAGGTTCAGAAGCTCGTCAAAGGAGTTCTCAGGGTACATGACCTGTATATAATAATGAAAGGAAACCGTTTCATAAAAAGGATCTCCTGACTTTCCAAATTTAGAAACCACTAGACTATATGAGCATTAGCATGGAGTCTCCAGTCAGTGGCATACCTTCATTGTTCTCAGAGCAGTGGCATTTATATTATGAAAGAAAGATGTGTATTTCAAACATCTGGACTCCAGGCCACAATTGTAACAGTTCATTCTCTCTAATATGTCCATTCCAAAAATTAAATGCACGATACAGGTGGTTCTGCACTTGCCATCTACTGGTGTTGTATCCGACACATCACATGCAGGAGTAAATGATCGGTGGAGACAGTTAAATATTACCCCCAGCACTTCGGAAGCATCATTCATCTGACCCTGTATTGTCAGCAAAATTTGATTACATATTTGAGAAGAGTGTGGAACATCATCCATATGTGAAGGAAAATAAGGTATACATGGCTTATGGCTAAACCACAAACTGAAACAGCCAAAAGAAGTAAAGTTAGAGTTACCTCCTGGAAGAAATTACTGTCAGGATATAAATTGCTGAGAGCAACTCTCAAAGTGGTAGGTGCAACAGCTTCTCTTCTGCTATCCGTAGATGCCATGCTCAGAGCAATAAAGATACCATACAATGCGCATATAACACAAGGATCACCAACATGAACATGTTCAGATGACGATTTCCCCAAAAATTCATCTCGAAATCGTCTTAGATGCCACAATGACTGGATGATAAAAAGCATAAGTATCTCATCCCCCAAAAAAGTAATACTATAAAGGCTAAAAAACAAATGCACAATAGGAACTAATCAATGAAACAGAATAATGGCATTCTTCCATCACCAACCTGAATTATGACATTGAGGAAACAATTATATTCACCAACTTCATTCTTTAATCCTGATCCATACATCTCCTTTCCATTATCACCATCTGTCAAGGATACCACACATTAAATATTGGTTACAAGGTTCCAAGAGCTCATTGTGTGGCATAATGGCGTTGCTGATTGATGTTAAATATAACAATATTTTAAAAAATTGGATTGCATTAAATTTAAATTATCTCGGAGTTTGCATTGTTTATTAGAGCATGACTGCAAATAGTCTTGCCGTCTTGGTTTTACTTTGTAACTAGAATATTTTAACAAAGTAATTTAAATTATAGTTTTATTTTACCACTGCATAATCTAACCATGTACAGCTTATTCTTTAAGCAATAGATGTACAATTTTGAATAATTAATAGTTCTAGGGATTGGGAACTATCTAAATATTTGGAACAAAGGTGTATATAAATAAGACTACCACCACTGTGAGAGGAAGAAACAAACTTATAAAGAACTTAAATAGGATAATAAGGGAAAATCGGACAGATACCAAGGCTTTGGTGTACAGCTTTCTTAAGATCAGCTTGAAACCTTTCTTCATCATCCTCTTCCACAAGATGTTGTCTCAAGGTATTGTCTCCATTATCTAAATATTTCAACAATTGTAACAAATAAACAACCTCGTTAAATGCAGAAACCGAAAATAGATTTATCTTAAAAGCATATAATAATGAAAATAGCGAATCTGTTTCAGCTGTTAGAAGTTATAATAAACTGGACTTGTTGACAAAAATCAAACAGAAACCATGAGGGTGTAGTGTGACTGTTATAATGCAATTCATGAGAAAATAACAATACAAAGGACAACCATTCCATAATATGCTCAAAGAGTCATAATGCAGGCAACAATTGAAAGAATACTATAATACATGCAAATTTGACGATGTGTATTGACCACTACTGAGATGGACATTCTAAGCATATAGAATGATGGAGAAGAATCTGCTGCTCACTTTATAAAAACATGCAAAATTAAGATACAATAAAATAAAATACTTTCTAGCATAGGAATAGTCATTTCTCTCACTTCAGAAAAGATGCTAGAAATTTGCTGCTCAGTTTTTATAAATAAGATGAAATGAGACAAAGCAGTCCTTTTTGTTTATCATGCCAGAACAATCCATAAAATTGAAATATTATATGCGATATAATCCAATCTGTACTTCCAGTAAAGCATGCTTTTATAGCAAGAAAAATAATGCACATGATCAATATTAATTTGTTACGTAACTTTAATGAACGTTTATAACTAAATTAATGAGAACTAAACACGAATACAAAAGTACAATTTATCTTTCTAGACCCCATCTTCTAAGCATTCCTATAATACAAAAGACATGGGTCAGCCCTCCATCAAAAAGCACTAATATAAAATAACTAAAGGATGTAGGAAGAATATTAGCAATTAGTGAGTTTATAAATCAAACTCTAGTATCCACAAAGAAAGATTCCTTGATTAATAACTCAGCTGAAAAAAAAGCGCAATCAGATCATAGCAGAGTAGCAGACACTAAAAGTACATACCGCTATTATTTTCCACAACAGGATTCAGAGGAAGACATTTGCCATCTATAGATTTGATAGGACCCTTGCGTCGTCTACCTCTCCTTCCTGAGCGTTGTTCAATAAAGCCACCATCCTGTGGAAGACCTTCATTTTGTGAGCCTGGAAAAAGGATAAAGTGATAGCATGCAGAATTAAGTCAGCCAAAACACATATTAAAATTTTTAACCCCTAATGTCAATAAGGATTTCTACCATTTCTCAGAAAAGGTCCATCTATATTATTCATCTTCGCACCCTCCATATAGTTCGTCAATCCACCCTCTTGTATCATAAGACCCTGTAGAAAAGTGATGTTACAGATAACATAAAAAAGTTATAAATTTGTTAAATAGAAATAAAACTTTATTACAACTTAAAGACAGCCACTTTTAGTCCAGCGAGTTATCAACAATATAGAATCAGATGGCAGGTGGTGATTTAAAACAAGGAAACTCTCATAAAGGTAAGTTCACCTTGCCATTTGTAAGTTCCTCATTGGCATGTTTGTCATCATCACTATGCTTCCAACAGGCCTCTAGCATCAATGATTCTGTCTTCCCATTGGTTGAGTTCAAAATTCTTTTGTGCTGCTCAGCAAAATGCTTTTGTTTAGCCTCATTTTCTATGCGTCTTTGATATTCCAAAGTTTCTTCAAGCTTTCTTTCTTCAGCTTCAAGTTCAATTTGTCGTTGATACTCTTCATTGTGTAGTTCTAATACATCATCACGTCCAGAAGCCGCAGTTCCAAAACCTAGGTCTTCCTTTTCAGGAGCACTTGGAGATAACCTAAAAGAGAATGAACATTGAGTTGCATATTAACCTGCACTGACCAGCATTTGCATTGGTATACTTTATGAGGAAAAATATACATACATCTCTTTATCAGTCTGATCTAGCAAGTGATCATAATCAGTAGCCTGAAGAAATAAGGGATGACAAAAATTAGTCAGCATTCTTTCTTACTGTTCTCATGGAATGTGAAAAGGGGTATTAATTTGATCACATGTTTCATACCTTTAGGTCCTTGTTTTTTGGATACTCCCTACTTTTTTTTCTATCCCTTGTCCTCTCATGCACGTATTTTGAACCATGAACTACTGCACCACTCTTTTTGGAATCCTGAGCAAGTTCAGCTAAAAATGCCTCCCTTGCAGCATCAGATTTTTTTGTAGCATCTTTCTCAGCCAGATCCTCCACATGCGCCTGAAAAAGTACAGAAATAATAAACTTGATTGAAGTCTAAGTGATACTAAAAAACTCAAAGGACTTTACCAAAGGGGTTTTCAAAGGGTACCGACCCGCAAAAATGATTTGACTAAAGGTAATAAGATTGATCTGAAATCATGGGAAGACCCAGCCTCAAGCTTAACTTCCAGTAGCTGCATCTCTGAAAGTATTCTCATGATTCTTGCGTCTATTTTGCTGATCTGGATCATTGATACATGCGAGAGATAAATCTATAAGGAAAATAGTCATACTAGAATGAAAAGCAACTAACATAGCAGAATCAGGCACCAAACCTCAGTAGAGAAGTGCTCTTTCTGTCTCTGCAATGCAGTTTCTACAAAGGAGTCCATTCGATGAAGATGTTCCTTGATTCTCCAATCATTATTTTCACCAGATTCTAGATCGCTAGAATGAGATGCAATGCCACTATAAGCTTCCTCAAAACCAAATTGTTTCATATTTAGGGACTCTGAATCCTTGAGAACAAAGCCTATAGCTTCCAACTCAAATTTATTGCTTATAACATTGCCTTCATTTTCCATGAGTTCTTCACGCCTTTTCTTAAGGACAAATTCATAACTTTGACAGACAAAACCAACTGCATGTTCTCTTTTCTTTCCCTCTTCCAAACACAGGTCTTCCAAAGCATGAAGTGCCTCCTCATAACTTAGATTCTCACATTTTCTCTCACACAAGCCCTGGAGATGGTAAGATTCCTTCTCCAGCAGCTGGAGTATTTCCAGACCTTGCTGAGCTTTTTCTGCTATTGCACGTTTCCAGGAAGCCAACTGTTCACTGGCTGAAGCACCTGTAAATATCCAGGACAACAATGCATCTGAATCAATTACAACACCATTCTCATAGCTAACATGGGATGCAATAGGTGCACTCGAAAAATCAATAACAGCATTGTTGCAGGACCGAAAAGAGATCTTGCAGGGAAGACATTGCTCATCAATCACCAAAAGTGAAGCATCTTGTTTGAGTATCATCTTCTCCATGATATCAACATCCTGCACTGGACCACTGGAATCATTACCAATGGTTTTATCGGGATATCTATTTAATCCACAAGACTGCGAAATTTCCTGCAAAAATTTCAGGATTTTCTTAAGCTCATGAGCACCCAGAAAACAGATGCACAAAGGTGTTTGGTTCACTTTACAATCAAATTGAGAACCACAAGCTATACCCTGCAGCTCCTCCAGAGCAAAGTGTATGACCTTGCTAAGATGACTTGATGCTAAAGATTTGTGTTTAATAAGTGTCAGGAAAAGAGCGTGGATTCTCTCAAGAAGCTTTGTGCGCTCAGGGTCATCAGACAAGGGCCAATCACATGGTGAACAGTCCTTGCTACTTTGAAGATGATTACAGTCCATCCACTCAATCTCTTCAAACTTCCTGCTGTCCGGATTACTCCCATTGCAATCTTCACTAGATCTCTTCTTTCCAGATGACAAGTCCCAATCATATCCATTGCAGTAAGTGTCAAGAAAACATTCTTTTGTTTCATCTGCATTGGGTCTACAGCTTGGTTCATCAAGTAAATCACGTGTATCAGATTTTGACTGTTTTTCGAGCATTCTAATCGCTGCATGCAAATCAACTGGTTTCCAGGAACAGTTAAGAAGCATCTCAACCCATTCGTCCTCCACATTTTCTGGTAGAATTGACTGCATTTTGGGCAACAAAGTTTCCAAGTGCTCCTGCACAACATGCTGCATGAACGGATTAGCTTCTGGAAATTTCTCATTGCAGCGACAGCAGGTCCAAATTTTCCATACTCTATTAGCTTCTGCAAAAGATAGGGCTTCATTAAGCACTTCACTTAATGCACTATCCTTTAATGAACTAAAATGTGCCCTTAGATCCAAAGTTTTAATCGTCAGGAATTCTCTCTTCTCGGCTGAACTCAGAGTGTTCCAATAAGAATTGACACAATGCATCCTCTCATCTGAAGAAGCAGCCTTCCTCATATTCCCATTTTTCCTCCTCTCCCCAATTCTGTGACCTGAACCTGGACCGGAGTCCTTGTTAGTATTAGTATTGCTATCCCCATCATTTCCCAAGTGAGGAGACCCTGGTTTCTGCTGCATAAGCCGAGCTGCAGCAACCCTCACCTCGATTTCTTTCCTTCGCTCCTCAGGCGTCTTGGCCACCTTCTTAATTTCATTCGGCCTTCTTGTCTGAACTAATCTCAACTCCATCGGATCTTCAGGAGCCCTTCTGATTGGTATAAACCGAAACTTCTCCTCTCCATTGCCCAGAGTTTTCATCCAATTTGATATAGACACGAGATTTGATTTCTGTATCAATGCGCGGAGCTCAGCCTGGACATGGGAAACCCTAGCCTCGGCTGTAGAAATCTTCTGCTGGCTCTCCTGCAAATTCTCCTTAGCAGGGTCAACTGGATTTTCGATTGCCAAAGCCCGCTCACACTCCTGCACCACCTCCTCATACTCCTTGGAATCATTAGCCGCCTCATACAACAAATTGGCGTAAAAATGCGCAAACTCAACTGAACTAGGGGACAGGCTCACCGCCTTCCTCGCACTCTCGATTGCATTCTTTAAATGTCGCTGCTTCGCATTGGAATCGTCGATTATCGAAGCCACCTTCACACACACGGTCCCCTGAACGCGGTGAATCAAGGCCGAATGCGCCGAGTTCTCGTGTTTGGAGCACAAATCCTTCATCAACCTTAGGGCTTTTGTGTGGTTTCCCCTGCGCAACGCCGTCAGCGCCCGCTCACATTCGACCTTTATCGAAGCGTACAACGCAGACGCAACTCCATTGCTATTGCTCCCCGAAATCGCGGGCTCCGATTTCGCATTTGCTATGGCAATGGATTTTGACGATTGTTCGATGCCAGAAATTCCATTGTCGACGATAGCGGCGGTCCCGGTGGCATCCCCCGCCGCAGCAGCCGGTGGCGGCGCCTGGGAAGATTTGGAGCGAGTAGCGGCGTTCCGCTTCTTATGCCCCATATCGGAATCTCCGGCGGCTACTTAATTGCATGCATCAAATCCTATTCATGCCCCTACTGAATCTATATATGTGTGTATATATATCTTCTCTATCTATATACTGTGTAAGTGCACACAACTATTCAGCACAAACACGCACACATACCGAAAAAGATGCAGAAAACTAGGAATAGAACGATTTAAGGGGGGCGAGCATACCATAGATACGTTGAGATACACACATACGTATATATGTATATGTGTGTGTGTGTGTGTGTGTGTGTCAGTGAAGGTGGAGAGTGTGTGAAAAGAAGAAGACACCAAACTAGTCGGGGGTTGTTGATGAACGAAAATTTTACTTAATTGCTAAATAAGCCTACAAACTTCGGTAAATTACAAAAGGCCGCAAATTTCCATATTTTCACTTTTTGAAAAATATAAAATTTGGTAGATTTCATTGAATTATTAAAATATATCATGTAACAAACAAACCTAGTATGAATATACTAAAAATGTCCTAAATTATTTATTGCATTTATAAATTATTATTTTCTTTGTTTAATTAAATAAAATTATTCAAAATTATTTATAAACTATTTTCGATTTTATAAAAAATCAAGAAGATTTGTAATTTTATAATTAAAATTTTTAATTTGAATTTTAAAATCTTTAGATGTTTCGAGTATTCAAAATGAGTACCGATCATCCGTCATACGACTCATTATAAATTCATTATAAATTATATTTTTTTATACTTTGAAAATTATTTTATATTAAATTGTACCGTAGATTACAATTAAAAAGTGAAAATTAATAAAATTTTATTAAAATTTATCTACAAAATATATCAGGAAAGTGAAAATTAATAAAATTTTATTAAAATTTATCTACAAAATATATCAGGATGATGAGTTTTCGCATTCAAAATAGAATTGTCCAAAATAAGACCGGAAGTAAAAAATTTAAAACTAATCGAGTAATTTCAAAAACTAAATATCTAATATTTGGGATTGTGAGTAACGAAAATTTTGAGGTTGAACACCATTCCACAAAAGCTATATTAATATAGACATGATTAAAGCAAACATAGAAAGGAAGAAAACTATAACATAAATAAATACAATATCAACACAAAGTTGGCAAAGGTTTCAGTTAAAGCAGAGCAGCCTCAATAACCATCAATGTGTTTGTTAATTTACCTACAAAACCCAAGTATCTCTCTCCCAAGACCAAAAAAAACAACTGCAGAACAGCTAGTCTCTCCTCCATTGCACTGCAAGTCTACAACAGATGCATCCTCTCGACATACGACTGCAGCAACCATCGATTCAGAGGCTCTCCACACCCGACAAAGCACCCCGAGTTACCATTTCCGGTGAAGAATGGAAACCTGAACGTGTTGAGGAGTTCTTGAACCGCCTGCCTCACCATGGATGAACCCGTGACCCTACTCCGCCTCCCCCACCCTGTCACAATATCAATACGGCCGGGGGAGATGCCTGAGACGAGCATTTCCTTGCGGAACCAAGCTAGGGTTCTTGAGAGTGCAGTGACAGCAGTTCCATCAGACATCACATGAAGGTTTATGAGCCAATAACAAGGATTTTTCTGCCTCAATGCATCTGGATAGACATTCTTCTGCGCAGCAACCTCCCACACGGAGCCAGCTTCCTCCTTCAGGCCTGTTTTGTGGAAGAAGTCGATCACAGCGTCTACTAGTCCACGTTTGCTCTCCCTATCCTCGCTGTGCATCATGTCGAGGAAGTGGCTGACGTGGTTGCGGACGTTCTGTCCGTCGGGGCCTGGAGCTGGCAAGGAAAGTAAGAATGCATGTGCCGGGTGGTTGGAAACCGTCATGAGCTCACAACAAAACGCCATGTCATGAGGCGTTTGGGCGTCCGTACAGCAGCTGAGGAGGAGAGTGTAGGTCTGTAGAGAAGGGTTCAGGCCTAAGTTCACCATGCTTTTAAGCAAATCATATGCATCGTGTAGGCGGTGGACTCGGAGGAAAGCACTGAGCAGAGAATTGCAAGTTGGGACGTTAGGGCATAAGCCTGCACCAAGCATGGCTTGATACCAGTCCCAAGCCTTCTCGACGTTTCCAGATTTCCCCCACAAGTCAACAAGCAGGCCGTAGACGGGCTCATCAGGGATCCAGTTCTTTCTCTTCATCTCTGCAAAAATAGCCTCGGCTTCATCAAGATGGCCGCAGTGGCCAAGAACCTCCATAATTATACTGTAAGTCACTTTATCGGGCTCGAAGCCAGCACTCTTCATGTCACGATAGAGCTGTAACGAACTCTGGTAATTCCTAGCTTTCGCGTGCAGAGCAATCATGATATTATAGGTTACGAGGTTAGGCACACAGCCTTGATTAACCATCTCACAAAACAGTTTGTGGGCTTCAGTTAAATGACCGGCTTTTCCGAGGCAATTAATGATCACACTGTAAGTAAACGTATCCGGAGAGAGTCCAGCTTCTTGCATCCTTCGGTACAAATTGATTGCAACGTCGAGGTACCCAGATTTTGCATGAATGTCGATGAGTGTACAATAAGTCACGTGATCAGGTTCACATCCCACCTTCTGCATCTGATTAAAAACACCCATGGCTTCATGCAAATAATTAGCTCTGCCATAGCTGTGAATCAGACGATTATATGTAACGATATTTGGCTTGCATCCATCGCTTATCATCTGGCCTAGTAATTTATTGATGGCGCCAAACTCCCGGGCACGGCCAAGGATACCAACCATAGTGGTATATGTGTGCCCATCATGCTTGAATCTAGGTTTCTGTTTCAGCCAGTAGAAAAACCCAAGCGCCACTTTATAATCTTGAAGTTGTTTAAGAATTTGATTTGCCTGGTAAGGATCGACTGCACAATTGAGCTTCTCAAGAGCGTCCTCTGAAGCAGGGCTCCATTTCAACTGATGCAAAATGCGAGAGACACTTTCGACAACAGAAAACGGCCTACCCCCCTGGGCTGCTGCTCCTGGCATAACTTTTGTATGTCTCATAACCCTTGAAAACCCTTCCAAGTTGTTATGACCTAACTTCCCCTCCAATTGTGTGTTTGGCGTGGTGTGGCTCGAATAAGATCTTGATTTTTGAGGAATCGGTCTTCTTCTATCGCGGGTCTCTGAGGACAGTCCACGACTTTCTACAAGTTTTCTTGATGCATTATTCGACTCATTTGCTAACCCCCTTGCTACTTTATCAGTTCCACCTTTAGCACCATCAGAGGCGCTTGTGAAGTCCGAACCACATACCGGTACTGCAGACGGTTTTATAGATACTCTTTCTTTTCTGGGAGTCTTGATATTAGCAGGTCTTGTAACTCTACGTTCAATTACAGAGTTTGAGGGTGAGCTCACCAACGCTCTCCCATCCTTCATTGGGATTCTATAATTTACTAAGTCAGATAGAAGACCTACTGCTGCCATACCAGCCTTAACAAACTGGTCTGCTATTGGAGGTGATGAACGAAGCATCATACCATTTGAATCAACGTCATCTGCATAACTAACAGAACTCTCTCTGCCTGATGATATATGGGATGCAGCTATTCCTATGGCCAGAGAGCCGGAATCCTGTGTCTCAGCATTTGCTTCTTTTACTGAATCAGCTGAAGTCCGAGCACCTGCTGCTCCTGAAGCTTTAGACAATAACGACGTTGGTGACTGCAGGTGTTGCACGTTTGCTCTCAGAGATCTTTTGGAAACACAAGTGTCATCATCCGAGCAAGTGCATGAACTTCCATCTGCTGCACTACATCTCGATCCGCTCAGGAAATAGGATCTTGCAGTCTGGGATAGGTTACCTAGATGCTTTGCTCGGATCATTGTCTGCGGAATCAGAGCAAGAATCACAGTAAATATCAAATAGAATATGGTTGTTTGAACAAAGAGGGTAAAAATGCATTCAAGCGCATGAATATCTGTCGAGTCATGCAATACAAAGAAATCCATGCAGACAAGAGTTATGCAATTAATCCTCATAAGAAACAAATAATAAGTGTAATCCTCCAAAAATATAATTTTAAATTTTATAATATTAATCCACACTGCAGAAGATGGAGGGAAACAAATTGGAAATCAGAGCACTAAAATTTAAAAACTGCAGCTCTATAGATAAGGGAACATGTAACCTTGAAAAGTACTGTTAAATCACAGATTCACATTAACCAAATAATTAACTCTTTGGTCAAGAAAATTGATTTTAAAGTTGCTAATCTTGTTGCATTTGTACAAAAGAACCCACACCATTTATCTGATCAAATATATTAAAAGAAAATCATAAAGCTGAGCATATATTGTGAATATTATGGTTAAGGCGACAAAGTGAAAACAACCAGTTTCATTGCAACAGGAGTAACAAAAGCAAAAACAACGAAAAATTATAAGCAATTAGTTTAAGTACAAGAGACTTATCAACGTAACCATGGCAAACGAAAGAAAAGCCCTTACCTTTTATGATAATCCAATCCCAGAACCACAATGGGAAGCTACACAATACCACAAAAAGAAGTTAAGAACAGTTGGGAAAGCTGTCTGTGACAACAATATTTCATGCTCTTTGAAAAGTGATGTAAGAAACTCCCCACCCAAGAAACAGCAACCAAATAGGCCAAAGGGAAAGCTATATAAAATGGCACTTCAAAAAGACAAGGAATGAGGAGGAGCTAAAACTGAAAATAAATTAGCTTCAGTAGAGAGGAAAATGCTTTAAGCAAACCATCACTCACATAAATCAATATCCCAAAGCTCAAAACAACGCAATATTTATCAGTTATCACAAAAGTTTCAACCTTTACCAAATCTAATCAAACAAAGAGAAGCCCTCATCCCAAAACACTAAAAACCACCAGAAAGAGTAACTTTCAAACAAACCAACACAATATAAAATCACAACCACAGAGACACGCAAGAACAAAAAACAATGAGAAAAAACAGTCATCGTTTTAACAGGAAATAATCAAAACCCAACATAGTCCACATTACAAAACAGCAGAAAAACACCAAGAAACACGCCGCGGCAAGCGCAACTCACCATTAAAACTAAGAAACAACCACCACAAACTCAAAGATGCAAACTTTAGCATTCACATAAAGCAATAAAGTCAATGAATGGCAGGAATAGAAAGTTACCTAATACAGTGTTATTTGGAGCCCAGAAGAATCAAACAACCATTCGACACTTCAAACATCTTGATCAAGAAAAAAAGAATAAAGAAAGTGTGAAACAGAGGAAGGGCTGAATAAGGCGGCTGCTCTATTGTTTTTTCTCATGGCTTTTGTGACCTATTGAGTTTCCGAGCAACTTGGGAGGGTCCGTGACTGTCACCTTTTTCTATTTATTTCCTTTTTTTATTTGCAATTTCTCTCTTTTTACAATGTAAAATATTTTTTATTGCTTTTTTTCGAGATTTTATGTTTGATTTTTCGCAGATACTATTTTGATGGAGTTTGGGAAGCGTTCTGTGTCTTTATATGGTGCCACGTCATCGCCGTCACGGTGTTTTGGTCACAATCACCGAGTCACAACCGTTTTAGGCTCTCATTTTTCACACTAAATATATTATTTTGGCTTAATTTTAGGATTTTGACTTTATAGTTTATTGGAATTTTATACTTTGTTCTGGTAATCGGAGTTTTACCGATTCGCTTATATGTTAATAGGACGAGGCGGTTCGAGCTGGCTAGGAGACTAAATAATATTATATTAATAATTTAATTAAAATTCAAAACTAATTATGAAAAATAAGAAATTGAAGATTATATTACATGTGTGTGTATATATATATTTAAATTTATTATTGATATTATATTATAATATATAAATTTTCACTTTAAATTTGTGAATATTATATTTTGATTATCATATTATGTTTTAACTTTGAATTACTAATTAGAAAAGGAATACTTACCAAAAAAATTAAAATCATTTTTTTCAAAATTGTTACTCAAGTTAGTTAATTTGTGTGTTTTGACTGAAATTTGAATCTTTTATCAAATTGTGTGTACATGGTGAAGATGAATACTTATCAAAAAAAAATTAAATCAAATAACAATTTTGGGTTAAAAACTCAAAGTAACAAAATGTGTAATAGTTTAATAGATGGAGAGAGTAATTGTTTTATACAGATATAATGTCTTTTTACTCAATCATCGCTAGAAAAAGTTATTGATATATACTGTAAACAAGAAAAAGAATTCAAACACCCATTCAAATTTAATTAAACAAGTAGAGATTAAAATTAAATCGTAATTACGAGATACGGTGATATTTTTACTAAGGTAAATAGTTTTCTTGCGTGACAATTCATTTACTATTAAAATCACTAAGTAAAAACATATGCAATTGCAAAACGTCTCTCAAAGTCGAATAAACACAAAATGAGAAAACAATAAATAAACACAACGTGGAGACTAGACTTTGAGTAATCAATATATAAATCCACAAAAATGAAATACCGCATCCCTTTATTATTTTATTACGCATTTTGTAAAATATTTTAATGCAAAAGTGTATTATATGATAAAAATTTGAGTCACATTTAATTAATTATAATTAAATTACATAAAAGTAGAGAATCCACCTACTAAAAAGAAATAAAATTAAATATCAAATTTGTAAATGATCAAAAATGGTAAAATAAATAAGAATTTTGTAAATGGATGATGTATATATTATAAGTCTTTGCAGTATTTATTTTCTTTTACACGTACAGTGAGGCGCAGACCGAAAAGTATTTTAGAATGCATAATTGATTTACATTTGTAACGAAAAGAATGAATAATCGTGGACACATAGAAATCGCATAACTATCAAGATTCAAGAAACATCCGACTTTAAAACTTTAATACACGTGCTGTAAATTTGAAAAGAAATTACTTTCATATTTAATTATATTACTGCGCATAAACATTATATAAGCAAAATCAAAACATTAGTAAAGTATTCCAATTCAATACAAGTTTCATAAAACTCTTTTATCCACTAAATGAATCGAGTTTGAATTATTTTTCAAACTAGCTCAAGTCAAATGATATTCGGTTCAAAGGGTACATGAATATGTTCGAATATAATTTTAACGAGCCGAACTTCGAATAGTTCGCGAACTTTGTTAAAAACGAGTCAAACTTCGAATATTTTGCGAATTATATATATATGAAATAATTCAAGAACTTGTCAAATTAATATAAAAATATATATTAACTATGAGCTCGAATTCATATATTTAACAAAATTGAGATGAGTTCAAACTTGACTTCGAATTCATAATTAAGTCGAACAATGAACTAACCGAATTCGGGCTCGATATTTATTTATCGAACCAAACTCAAGCTTGATTTTCAGAACTCGAACTGAACTTGAGCCGAACTCAAGTCTGACAAATTTCGGTTCGGCTCGGTTCAATTAGGGCCCTAGTTAAGAACAGAAAATAAGCATATACTAAGAAACCAAGCAAACATACTAAATTTCGAAACCCCAGCTAAAGAATTAAATGAAGAAAAAAATGAAAGTAGTCGGTGATAATCCAGTGGAAAATGAAGCAAAATATGAAATTTCCGTGTGAATTTCCCTCCTCTCCTCATCATATCAACAATCTAAGCCGGAGTCTCTCAAACTACTAATGATTAATCTAAGCAGAAGAAATAATGTTCAATAGAATTGCTGCCATTTCAAATAAAATGAGAAATGATGAACTGGTCAGAGTAGGTTTATGATATGTCCAAAGACCTCTAATGCAAGAACCTACCGTTGCTTGTACAAAAGAATCGTCACGCGTACCATTTGTTTAGAAGTTCCAAAAGCAGGACCGCGGCGGAGTCCTTCGCCTTCTTGACACTTGGCATCGGATCACCAATGCATTCATCGGTCCATCCTTTATCAGAAGTCTTGACACGCACAGAAAATGTAAATCGTTTGGCATGAGCAGGACCACCCTCACTGACACACCTGTAAATGAAGAAATTAGGTTAGACACCTTACCTCATGTTATTTGAAGTAATAAAGAGTTCCAAACTTGTACAGTGAAATGTTTTACTTGTATAGGGGCATTGGCCAATTTCTGCGTAAACAGATGTCATTCAGGGTTTGTCTTGTAAAAGTCTGGCTCCCGTTTTTATTCTCTTTACTGTCATCCTCTGCGATCTTTATGGCATCAGCCATCTCCTTCTCTTTCAATGCCTCAAGAGCATTTCGAGCGGCTAATTTCTGCGCCATTTTCTTTTGGGGGTTGTGAGCGACCCCAACCTGCATTCCATCAACGTATACTTCCACAGTAGCCAAGTTCCCACTTCTGGTGGCTTTGTATTCAAGTCCTTCAGCTTGTCGTTGGCATCTTTCTTGTAATTCTCGAACAGGGTGCATGGGGAGCGTTTCTGGGGTAACCATAGGGTCCAACAAGGGCTGGAAAACCTATAACACCAATCAAAGAAATCTCAAGTTCAATATGTACTCAGATAGGATATTGAGAAACCAAAATCGCAGGGTATTTGGGTGAACTTATAATATCTGCGCCTTCAGATATGCTGGTAGACAAATCTCAAACAAGACGTTAAGCTTTAAAGATGAGAAAAGATTTTCGAGTTTACAGTATAAGGCTAGGAAGAGTTCACAAGAACTCCAACTCCAGTGACCATCTTTTTTCAGGAGTTCTTACAAAGAAGTTAAGAGGTCCCACAAAGGCTCTTGAAATGAGATGCGTAAAGCAAAAAAAAAAATTCTAACCTTCCAAACAATTGCAGTATTACATCCACCGTCAAGGAAGAGAGCCCCAGCAATAGATTCGAAAATGTCACCAAGGACTTTAGGTGCTTTGCAGTCACCTAAGCCGAAAGAGTTGAATCCGGGTTTTGAAAGTTCAACCTCAACTTCTTTCACAAAATCACGAATCTGAACATGTAATAAAATAAAGTTCATATATGTTTAGAAGATTGATGCAATATGCAAAATGGGTAAACGTTGATGCAGAGATAACGCTAAGTACCTGTTTCTCAAGTGCACTTGACCCATGACGAAGATGCAGATGAAGGTTATGTTTAACAGCCACGCGAGCAAAATTCTCATTGTTCACAGCAGCAGCTCGCAAGTCAGTGAGGCGTCCAGGAGGCAAATCTGTGTATGAGAAGAAGAGATGCCTTGTGATGAGATGATCCAGCACGGCATCACCAACAAATTCTAAACGTTGATAACAAGAGACTCCCGAAGATGGACGTGATGCATGGGTTATAGCTTCTACCAACAGACCCTTATCTTTGAACTGGATATTTAAGGACTTCTCCAGTGAATCAAAATCAACAGTTCTCAATATGTTTCCCGGAACAGCATTCGGCACAATTGAGTAATTTAACTCTTTCAAATCAAAATCAATATCAATCCCAACCCATCTCATAAGGTGGTTAGCAGCATTCTTTCCACCTTCAACATAATATATACCAATCAGTGCTTCCACAACATCTGCCAGCGTTTTTCCAGATAGCACACGATATGAGCTAGAGTCACCCTCAAGTTCGCCATCTTCCATTTCATCTTCTTCATATTCATCGTCATGCTTCTTTCTGACACTCTGATCAGAATTAATTTCTAGATCAAAAAATGATGACGAGTCTTCCCTGGTGTCCTCATCAAACACAGGAAGTACTCCAGGTGCAGCCCATCTAGATGGAGCGAAGCGATCAGCCTGGATGTATGATTGAAGTCCCTTGTCCAATGCAAAGTGATATAGCACAATGTTGCTTACCATCTGTTGCCTCATTCTAGTGAGCTGACCTTCATGCTTCTGAGGATATTTTAAAAACAGAAACCTACTAACTACCCATTTCAAATAAGCATCACCCAGGAGCTCTGCTCTTTCATAACAGAAAGTCTCTTGACATGATGCTGCAGTCAAGGCCTCCAGGATCTGAAAACAGAAAGCATAAACATCAGTTATTGAGCGAAAGTAATGCTAAAAGATATTCTGGATGATAGATAGAACCTTTGTAGCAGGAACAGGATAATCAATCACATCCTTAAGCTGCACTGCTAGCAACATGCTTTCAATCCTTCTCATGATTGATGGTAGCCTTTGAGCACCTCTAACTAGTGATCCAGGAAGTGGATGCACAAAACAAAGCTCGGGAGGGAGGAAAACATAATAAATTTTTTCATGGATATCTTCAGATTGACCATCAGAACCTATAACACAAGCTTCAACAATAAGTCGGACATCATAATGGAATGATCTGGGTTCCAGCTTAATAAGATACTATAGAACTTCAATGCAATGTGAGCTTACCCTCTGAGTGTTCAAATCGTGGAGACAAAAGATTCTTGCAATAGGAAACACCTCGGGCTCTTACTAGAGGTTGCTCCTTATACATCAAATCTACCCCATATCTACAATTTAATTTGATGTCAATAACCAAATACACTATACTGCAAGCAGAAAAGAAGCTAATTGTACCATCCAGAAATTCTAATAACTGAGAGTAAATTTAAAAACAAGTTAAAGGCACTAGAAAATGGCAAAGCATCTACAGACCTATTCACACATCACTATTTATAGGAAGTTATGTATTTATTAACTTATGCCGGTAAGAAAATACACAGGATATATAGAACCCTCAGCAGTAGAAATACTTAAAATAATATGAAGATAAAGGCTTCTTCTGCTTTTTGGCAAGAGAGAGAAAAAGCTCTTTCCTCATCTTTATATCCAACTTTTCTCACCACCCCACTAGAATGAGAATCGTGAGGTTAGATGCAAAATGCATCCAAAAGAATTTAGAACAGTAGGAAGACTTACTTTTGCTTATAATAATCAGCATAAGATCTATACTCCAGAGGACCAAGGTAACCTTCTTTCCTTGGAAATGAGTTCTCTGCATTCATATCAAAGCGCACGGAGTCCACATAGAACCGCTTTCCCGAGTGAGCAGCAGTCACAATCTTTCCAACCAAATCATCAGCTTTAATGTAGGAATCAGCCATCATTAATTTACCTTCTACAAAATTAACTTGGTGAGGCAAATCAATAACTTCTCTTTTAGGTGCTAATCCCGATGCTTTCACCACATCAAACTGGGCAACAGCCCCTCTAATCCCGTAGGTAGGGTGACATTTCTGCTCAAAGGCCATGCCGTTTCTTAATTTTCCAAATCCATATTCCCTTCGGTCCCCACCTAGAGTTCGTTCATTAGTGCCAAGATAAACATCTGGCCTAGCTCTCTGGAGGGGATTGTTCCAAGCATCAGTCCTTGTAACATTCTGAACTAGATCCCAGTCAATATCATTCACTGCATCAGCAGATACACTTCCAGCCAATGGTACAAATAAATATGCCTTTGCAGTGTCCCACGGAGTATTGGAGGGATCGACATCCACATCCAATACAATGCTCATCAATCTTACATGAAAGCTCTTAAGCGCTTCTAGCTACATAGAAAAGAGGATTAGTTTTTCTTACAAGCTCCATTTACATAGCAAGATTAGAACAGGTTGCATTATAAATGAGATAATAAATGCACCTGAGTTTCTCTGATGTCTATAGGTCCTTTAGAAACAAGTGAAGCCTTTGTTATTAAAGACCGAGCTATAAATAAATCCATTGACATTGACAATACCTGTTATGAATAAGCAAGCATAAACACACCTTATTTTGCAATTCAACAAAGCTAATAGGAAAGTGAGGTACCTCTGACTCCAATTCATTGCCGAACAATATGGCAAACTCAGAAACCAGAGTTAAGAGTGGATCTTTAGAGAATCCAACATTTTCACATTTGACAGAATACATGTAGAGATGACATAGCTTGGAGTCGTCACCACTCCTCCCTGCTAATATCCATTCCCCCTGCAGAGAAAAAGGGTAGGCATGTGCTTGTAAGAACATGTAGCTATTATCGAGCAATAATTGCAAAATCAAACACATGATACAATTTTTTAAACAAAAAATGGAGCCGGAATTACAGAAAATCTCAACTTCGTGTGGTAACTCTGTACTCCATGGCAAAGCAACAGAACTACTCTAATATTCTATTCGCTTGGTAGACAAGCAATCCTATTACATAAATGGCATATTCACTCTACTTTTGAGTTTTACATGGACATATGTGCTAATCTAAGTAAGAAAAGGGCAGCAAAATGTGTCCGGGTAGAAAATTCGCATGTGATCGGAAAGGAAAAGTCTTACTAGCATTAGCCCTCTCTGACCTTAATACACTTAGTTATACAGAGCATCTAAAAGTTTCACAAGATTCTCGAATATAATAAGCGTTAATAACGTAAAGCAACCAGACATTAGAAAAGGGAAGATCGAGAACTAACTCTGAGCGTATCAGCCACTCCTTCAGGATAAAATTCTCTATGCCTAGCAGTTCCAGGAAGAGAATCCCCATCATCAATTTGTTCAACCTTTTCAGCTTCTCCCTTAATTCCCTTGTCTGGCAATAGCATATCGGTGAATGCGCCCATCTCGTGGAGTTTCTTGCAAGCAGCCAAACAAACAGCCTGCAAATTCCAGGATATGACTTAGATATCTCTGATACACTTCAGACTAAGTTCTAGATGATAGTGACGCAAGACAAATGCCTGTTGTGCAAGGCGCATTGATTTGCAAGGAGGTCCATCCAGTTTCTCAAATGGTGCATTGCAGGGAAGCTGGAGCTTGCAAGAGTACTCAGTAGGGCTTCCAGGTTTTTCATGACGTTCCATAATAAACTCTGGATGAAGAATTGAATACCTGCACCCAAATAAAAGTTTTAAGAGCGGAGCAGAAAGAACACAGTAGAAAAGGAGAAAACAAAGATAAGCATGCATCAGAACATTGAGAGAGAGGGAGAGAGACAGACCTGTCACTAGGCAGCTGAGAGCAGTAGAAATGGATGAGCCCTACAGCAGAATTTAAGCTCACAACAGCACCAGTGGACTCCACTTGGTACACTGTGGCAGCTATATCTTCAGCTGAATTTATGTTGCTGTTGTCCTTCAGATGACTGATATCGGTCCTCTCAATGGCTTCTTTACGCAAAGTCTCCTCACTGTTTCTAGCATTCTTTAGAAAGGCTGTATGGGACAGATTTCCTCTGCAATGGATCAGTAAAGATATACTAAGCAATTTAACTCATCTCTTAAGCTATGAATTATGAAACAGCAAGCATCAAAATCACAAATCGACCACGATACCTCTCAACCATTAAGATGTAGTCAGAACCAGGTTTTCTCGCACGTCCTCTAGATTGAATATATGCCAATACAGTTTTGGCAAGATCAAAGCGAATAACAACATTGCACTGCCGAATATCAAGTCCCTCCTCAGCAACACTAGTGGCAACTAAAACAGTCACCTGAACAAAATTCACATGATACAAATCAATGAGATGAGCAGAAGGCATTTGAAGGGATCATGTGAATCAAACATACCCGGCCATCTCGGAATCGGGCAATAGTGTCTTGCATCTGGCTAGTTCGCATTTCCTGACTGTTATTGTTCCCAATCAAACTTGCAGATTTGACAAAACTTAATGATGGAAGCTCTGCAAAAACCTATGCAAATAAAACAGAATACTGGTTAAATGAAGATAACTGCAAGAAAGAACCAAACTGATGCATTCTATACTCTGCTACCTTAGGAAGAACCAAGGCAGTCACAACACGTTCGACAAAGATTATGGCACGAAAATCCTCTGTATGCTGATATTTCAGAAGTATTTTTATCAATGACTGCACCTTTGGAGTCACTTTTGCATCAGCAACAGCAGCTCCAATGATCACATCAACATGTTCCCCACCAGAGACAACTAGCATGTGCATCCAACTAAAATTCAGTAGAGATACAAGATATCCAAAATGAAACAGCTAGATTGATTTACTAGATATAGAGCCAAATGGCTAAAAAAATATGAAGTAGGACAAAAATTTAATGGTTGACCATATTACTTACCTAATCAAAAAAGGACCGACAAGATACAACATTAGTAAATTTGGGATTGTACACATGTATGAATCTTACGACATACAACTTTGTAATTGCAACTATAAAACTAAACATCAGTTGCTGACTCAGATAGAGATCAAGTAGCCAGCATTTGTTACCCCATTCACAATTATATGTGTCATTTCTTTGTAACATATGGTTATTCTTAATAAATGTGAAGCAAAATAAGTGAGACAAGCAATGGAACATTGTATGACCACAAAGAATAATTACTTACCATGACTGTTGCTAAGCTCTCCTTCCTCTAGCTCTTCAGGGGAATTAGGTACATTATCAACTGCAGGGCTATTAGTGTCAGCCTCTCCAGTATCACTCTTCAAACTGGCTCCTTCAGACAAATGACATTGTAAAAGAGAAACAACTTTGTGAAGATACAATTCTTGAAACTTGACATCAAGTTGATAATTCGCCCTCTCATCATTCTGCAAAGCAGTTAAAAATGCTTGGGCGACCTGCAAAGGGACGTGCATCACTAAAAGATATTGCATAACTCACTCCTTAAACCAAATAAAAATGTCTTTTGTTGCCATCTGCAACAAACATCTTAAACTTCAGTTTCGGTAATCTTCAAAATAAAACTACCTACCTTCGAACATTCACATCCACCGAAACCCTCAAACTCAACTGAATAGATATCTCAAAAAACACCATGAAGGCAACATGAATAAGAAGATCAAAGCATAAGATGCTAACAGGTTTGATAAAAGAAATGGGGATCATTGGAACATTTTTGGAACTTTAAGTCATTTTAATCAAACATGACGAGAAAATTTAAAACATCCTAAACACGTCATTAATCATTATAGACAAAAGGCAATAGAAGACTTGAATAATCAGTAGTCATCACACCTTGTAAGCACACCACTGTCCAAGTTCACCAAGTGCATAGTTGATGGCCCTCAACTTCTGTATCAAATTAGCAGCACCATCACTTTCAGTCCTTTCGGACACACCATACACTTGGCGCATCTCTTCCTTAGCTCCAGCATCCCTGGCTCCCATAAACTGCCATTTACTTCGTCTGGAGCTTGATCGAGCAGCTTCTTCAACAGTCTGTTCCATTTGTTTTATTTGTTCATGGAGTGACCACAGACTGGCAGCCTTATCATACTCAACAACCACTTCTGAAGGCATGGGCACATGTTTAGCCAGCTCCTCACGATCCTTGATAGTGCAAACTACGGAATCTAGTTTACTTTCCAGATTCCGAATCTTCACTGCACAATCGACTTGGCTAGAAACACCTAATTTATACATAATGTTTACAATTAAAGAAGAAAAAAAACCCAAATCACTGTTCAAGTATGACAGAAATATAATTAGTGCTATAAAATACCATCAGTATAACATTGAGTTACACATAACAGGAGGAACTAAGTGCAATCTTTGAGCAATGAACCGTGTCAATGATGCCATGCTTACCACAAGTTACTTATTATTTCAGTAGAGCAGAGTTGCACCATTTTCTAGGCACAAGTTGCAAGCATAGTCCAAGCTTACTAGTGCCTATGTTTCCCAAGCATAACATGTATGTGCCAAGCTATTTTGAGTTAATTTTCATATTATAAAGCCAAAAGTTCCTCAAAAAGTAAATCAATCCAAACAATTCCAGCAAAATAGTCATGATTTTCTAATAAGTAGGGATGAAATTAGCCCCCCAAGTCCCACCACATAAGGCCTTCCTGGCACCAAACAAGACTGACCATGCCAGTCTGATAAGCTCCACCTAGACTAATTTCTGCAATTCACACTAGTAGGAAATTAACATCACCAACTATAATAAACACATTAAAAATTTACCCTTCAAGTTTACAGGAGATGCAGTCATCCCAAAAACTGATGGCCTCTTCTCCTTTGGTGTTGTATGATAGAACTCTGACATAACTAAAGAGTAAGGGTGTTTCTTTACTGCATGATGACACTCGTCCAAAATAAGGAGACTGATGGCTTCCATTTTCACTATACTGTGTCTTAGAATGTTCAGAAGAATTTGAGCCGTCATCACTAAGACCTGTGTTCAGCAACAGCAAGCATGAAAAAAAAAATACAGATTGCCTGTGTTTCCCATGTAATTTGCATAAATTGTTTAACGGTATATCAGTAATTTAAGAAAAGTTAATAAGTACAAAGGTGAGTAGGAATTTCACATATGATGTAAGAGCTAACCAAAAGGTACAGCAATGTCTAAAAGTATCAAATATAACAAAAGACCCTGAAATCATTGTGGCTTGACACAGCTGTGAGACCGTAATTTTGATATATTAGTACTCATCAATGGGAATTCCAAGTTCTTAATGTTTGAACACATAGACCAACTCAGCATCAAGACAATGGTTCCCAAAACACTTTTTTAACTTTTGTTGATGAAGTTATCATGGTTTGTGGAGAACAAATCAATAGCCAGGTATGGCGTAAACCAGAATACCCAAACCACAACGTCAAGAGACTAGGCATGCACAAATATGTCACTAGGAACTTCTGAAAAGCACTCCACTATCTCACTTAAGTTTTGCCTTCATCTCAATATGTAATCACATATAACACACTATTACAAACCTAGGTATCACTCGCACAGACCAACATCCTCAAACCAGCCTAGCTCAGTCCCCAGGCCTAATCTTGAACCTAATTAGTGTGTTCACTTATAAAGTACAATGAATATGAGACGAGCTAGAATTTTAAGTCTCCTGGCCCTTTTGCGCCTTTCCAGCCAACAAAGTATATAACTGAGTCAAATTTTTCATATACATTTGCTTATAAAGTTATACTTCCATTAGCTTTCTAGCTTCTCAATAGGTTAACTAAACCCTATGAATGATAAATGAGATAACACGGGGGAGGGAGGGGAGGGGAGAACTTCAGGGGTAATTTTGGCTTATTTTATGTGCGTTTCTATGTAAAATCCTTGATCTTGATGTGATTTGTATTTTGTAGGAAAACATGATATATAGTAAGATAAATGCATTGGAAAAAAGGAAGATGCCTGAAATTATCAGAAGCTTTAAGAAAATAGGATCGGAGACTTCCAGAACTAACAATAACCTAGCATTTGACTCAATTTTACCATGCCAAATAAACCCCAATATCACATGGAAGATGAGACATTACTCTTTTAAAGAAAATATGGGTTTTATAGTTCTTTGTCAGTCCTCTCCGATATTCACTTCAAAGGCAGTGGCATAAGGAGTAAGTAAACACCACTCTATCTTTATATTTATAATGAGCCTTTATACACAGTCTATAAGTACATTTGAAATATTTTGGGAAGAAAAACACTTGAGCTGAATATTATCATGATTTATTCAAGTTACATTTAGAATGGTTGTTAAACTTAAGTATACCTGTTTGCTTTCGAATTCGCGCAGCCATCTTCTTGCATCCCAAAAATCTTGGCCCATTTCGCCACAATAATGGCCAACTTGAAAACCTGTACGCTCACGAATGACCTCAGCTTGCTGCATTATAATCCAAGAAAGACTTCATTCACCGGGAGATTAACAATGGAAATACTTCAAATTCTTCAATGATTGCCTGTAATATACCTGATAAACAAGAGGGACTTTAGGCACCAAAAAAACAGCCAGCATTTTCTTATTTTGCTTTTGCAGTTCAGCGCTGATGCTTTTCATAAGGAGCACAGCAATCAGTGTTTTTCCAGCCCCTGTTTCAAGGAATGCAATGGTATTTCTCTTCTTTGCCTGCTCCAGAACATCCAACTGGTATTTGCGAGCTTGTTCCTCGGGATGTTTGTCCACCGGGTGCTCTGGTTTTGTTTCTTCTGAACACCCAGAAGATTTGTTGCTTTTCTGAGCATTTGCTTTGTCATCTCTATTTCTACAAGCTTCCCAAGAGCCCGTACGGAAAACCAGTTCATTAGTTTCTTTTTCCCGCTCCCAGTAGCCCCTTGCTTCCCTGTAGTCTCTGTCCTTCCAGCTACCTGTACCATGGCGTTCTTTTCTCCTCACTTGGTTTCTTAGCTGCCCATCAGTCTCTGTATCATCCCAACCACGCTGTCTCTTCCTTCTGGGAGCCCTATCCAAAACTTTCCTCTCCTTCGGATCCCTTCCACGTACTCTTTTGTCGCATCTTTGCTCATTGTCGTACATTTCATGAGACCTTTTACCAAGGTTCGCTTTTTCATTCTTGTAGCTGTTGCTAGAGGTTGGAAGCCGGTGGCCGTTACTATTAATAACAACATTCTTACACGTTGAGTGTTGGTCCTGGATACAGGCTTGCTGGGCAGATGAAGTATGAGTATGAATTCCATTGCCGGTGCCATTCATAGAAGTATGGTTAGGCACCTCCGAGGCACCATTTTTTATGCTGTCTAGAATCTGATCGATTCCGCCAAAGAAGCAAGGGTCGTTGCAGCCCCCCTGGGGATGTGGTACTGGATCGGGCACTGAATCAGTCGCGGCAGTTCCAAAATCAACGAAGTAATCATCACAGGAGATGTCCTCGCATGCATCTAACCAGTACGACGGTCTGCCATTAGCATCAAGGCTACAAACATTGGCTGGAGCCCCAGCCTCCTCTCCCATTCTTTCCAACAAGCTGCTTATAACTTCCTAGATAAGCAACTATAACCAATACAAAAGTAGTATTACTGCTCGCTTATGCTATCTTTTATATTTTTATATATAATACAGCACATAATTGTAAGTAAGACGAAATCTTTACATCACTAAACCACACACTACCAAAGACAGTCACACAAAGTAAGCAGCATAAACGACTGAAATAAAAGCTGGTAGTGTAAGACAGTAACAAGCAACTAATACGGCTTCGTCGGTAGATTAGAGAGGGTGGAAGAGTGAGAGAGGGGGCAGAGAGCTTTAGAGAGAGAAAGAGCGAGTTAGAGAGAGGGGAGAAAGCAGATAAGCGTGAAATAGACCGTATGAAGCACGCGAAGAGAGAAAAGGAGCAACAGAAGCAAATTGTGTGATTCGAAGATTCTTCCCCCACCGGTCTATCTTACGCCACTCTGCTATCTCTTCTCTTCTCTTGTCTTCTCTTCTCTGCTTCCATACAACAGCTCAAACCCCTAATTCTCTTCGCAACCCCGATTCTTTGATTCAGAATTAGTTCAAACAGCACGGAGATAAACCAATATATAATGAATAATTGTAAGTATATGTGTTTATATATGTACGTATAGATAGGGTAGGGTTTGGGCGCGGAAGTTATTTTAGCATTCATTGATTATCGATTCCTCTAATAGTTAATTTAGTACTAGTAGAAATTCGACACGTCACATATATAATCAATCTATCTATATAAAATATAAAGTATTTTAATTTTAATTTAATTATAAAACTAATATAAATATTAAATTTAATATTTTTAATTTGATAATATAATATAATATAATACTTAAATATTTGTAATATACATCTTAAATTAAAAATATCGACAATAATTTAAATTTTATATATAAATATATATACATGGGTTTGATAATATCTCTACACAATACCAATTTCAATCGAATCGTCGCTTACAATTACGGTTATAAAATCAGATTTGATTACAATTCGTTTTAAGCGTTTTCCATTTTATTAAATATTTATATACATATTATTGTGAATAATGAATAGCATACGCGCACAAACTAGTTTATTTATTAATTAAGTATTATTTTTTTGCTTTTTGCATATACGTATTTAAAACGATACTTTTGTAAGAGTACCCACCGACGCAGAGATCCCGGTTCAAGTAGACAATCCTCTAGTTCAACAGATAGAGGTGGCTCCCCTTGCCCCACCACAACCTATAGTTATGGATGATAAACAACGGATCGAACAGCCGTTAAAGAGATCTTGACTTCCGTTTTTGAATATAATTGTGATATGATAACACGTATTATATGTTTGGTATATGTGCATCTATGCACATTATATCGTGGTTTATGTTCTATGCATTCATCATCCCTTCAAAGTTGAATGTTTATATGCAAAAAACACCCACACAGACAAACATTGTGAGCCCTGTTTGTTGGCAGGGGCGGACGCAAAAAAAAAAAATCAGGGGTACTCCACTGTATTTGCTCATGAATAGTGACCCGCCACGTAAGGGTGTAAACGAATGTAGCCGAGATGAAGATTACTAAGCTCGGCCCGTTTAGAATATTAGGGTGTTTAAGCTCGGCTTGAACTTTTGATATAATGTTCAAGCTCGATTCGAAATATAATTATCGAGTTCAAATTCAGTTCGAGCTCGGCTCGTGGAATGCTCGATGAGATTGTTTTTGAGCTCGAGCTCGGCTCGTTTGATATTTATATTAATATTTTATGAGCTCGAGTTTGAGTTTGACTCGAGTTCTTATAAATTTTTATTTTTAGAAAATTTGGTTATTTTAACTTAAGGCTCGGCTAATTAAATGCTCAATTAAAGTTGGATGTAATTAACAAACAAACTAAAAACGATACATGCTCGATAAAATTATTGATCAATCATGCTCAAGTTCGGCTCGTTTAGTATCGGGTCGAGCTCTGAACGAAATTGACGGTTCAACGCGACTAATTTTTGAGTGATTGATATGATAGGGGAGTTATTCATGTCACGACGAATGGTGCAATTTTGAAAATTTATCGATAAAAAAACTAAAAATAAAAAATAAAATTTTTGGGTTGGGGGTGCTTGAGCCCACCCTAGCACCCCCTAAATCCGCCACTCCTTGTTGGGACAACACTTTACGTGTATGAATATGAAGTCTTGACTGATATATGAAATTGACTCTTCTTCTCATGGACTCAACAGATAGGTTAGCGACTAGGTGACGGGTTGTAATTGATTTAAAAGAGCTTGGCCCTACTCTATCGGAATTTGCCGATTAATATTCTTTCTACTAGATTAGTTCTCTAGGGATCGGTGACATCTTTTTACATTTTTGAATACTTTTCCCGCTCTAGAACAATAGTGTAGGACTTTTTTTTTTGTGGATAAAATGACTATTTTTATTTCTTTTTCATATTTTATTTTATTTTCATTATTTAGCTCGCCACGTAACCTATAAGCCAAAATAATGAGCAATAAATGCCGAAACAAAGATATAGTGAAAAAATAATTAATAATTAATAGTAACAAAGAAAAATAAAACTATGTGATGCTCATTTTACCATGAAAATTAAACAAAAGCGGTGTCAAATAAAGATCCAGTCTTCACCAAAATCTGAAGGGCCCAACAGGGAAAAAAAGAAAAGTGGGAATAAAATAATTTATTCCAAATCATATCAAGCGACAATTATATATGTTTTGGTGACACAGAATTATTCTATATCTCAAAATATAACTAGATTCGCAAATATATGCCAACTATATGAAACTTTTTAATAATTTTTAAAGACCATGTAACATCCACTTAAATATAGAGTATATACCTCTTGTAATAATTCAAAAAAAAAAAAGAGTTTCGCTTTCAATCATGAATAAATCTATCATCCCATCCCTCGACATATTCTCACACTTTATTCTTTCAGATATGTTAGGGAATTACAACAATTATATTGATATTAATAATAATAATAATAATAATAATAATAATAAACCACCTGGTAGGAAGTTGGTGGACTATATGATACTATATGATAATATATTTTTAAGATATTTCAATATAGTTTGAAATTGAAATAAAACTAATGGTTTTAAATTACAATCTGAACATTGTAGCTCAAAATTCAAATATGTCCAAATGAAATTATGTACAATTTGGTGGTTTCCTAAGTAATTATCTTAGAGGGTGTTTGGCTAAGTTTATTTTAAAATGCTTATAAGTTGTTGGATCTTATAAGTTCTGACAAGAGCTTATAAGTTGTCAAAGTATTTGGATAAATGTGTTTATAAGCTCTTTTAACGTGACATATAAAATTATTTATGTTTTTTTTGTTACAACTTATAAGTTCATGGAGAAATAAGTTGTGGTGTAGTTACTTATTTTTTGAACAACTTATAAGCTCCAAAAACTTATTTTTACAACTTATAAGCTTTTAAATAACTTAATTTGCTAAACACTTTGAAAGGGCTTATAAGCTCCTAAACAACTTATAAGTTGTTTTAAGGAGCTTATAAGCTCAACCAAACACCCACTTAGAGGGTGTTTGACTAAGTTTATTTTAAATAACTTATCAGTTATTGGAACTTATAAGATGAGATGAAACTTATAAACTGTCAATGTGTTTAGATAAACGAGCTTATAAGCTCTTTTAAAGTGATATAATATAAAAGGTTATTTATGTAATTTTGTTGCAACTTATAAGTTCATGGAGAAATAAGTTGCTCCAAAAGCTTATTTTTAATACTTATAAGCTTTTACATAACTTAATTTGCTAAACACTTATAAGTTCCAAGTGTTTATTTCGATATTAAAATAATGTTTCTTCTATATCATGCATCCTAGCCGAATGGTTTGATGATAAAATAAGAACTCCAATTAGAAGAATTATGCCCTATTTACCCTTCATTTTCATGTCTCACTCGTGCTAATAGCATCAAAATATACTTATCACAAATAGCTTTCTCATTTTTCATACTCATACTTTTGACAAATGAATTTTAATCACGAGTTAAAACATTCTTACCAAACACATATATTTTTTATATTCATATTTTTTTTCTATCTTAATTATCTACCAAATACCATTCTTACCAAACACATATATTTTTTATATTCATATTTTTTTTCTATCTTATCTACCAAATACGATATGATATCAATCTTAACTTACTTGATTAAGTTATTTTGTTTATTACTTATATTGTCTCATCCTAACTTACCTACTAAACATAACCTAAACATGTTTAACTTTATAAATTTTATGGAAAATCACCATAAAAAAATACACTTTGATGGTACAAGCAACCAATATCAAATTATTAAAGTTTTATTCGAATACGTAGTTCATTACATGCATACTATATATCAGAAAGCATATAATTCTAGTACATTTTTATTCATTCATGTAATTATCCGTTTTAATCCTTATACGAGTCACTATTTATATGTGCTTATGCATCGGACATTACATGAACTATTAAATTTTTTAGTAAGATTACACATTAATTTTAAAATATTTTAACTTTTAGCGGTTTAAAAATTGGGTTTATTGTTGAAAATTACTAATATTAAAAAGTTGATGAATATTAAAAACAATTTAAAAGGGTTGGATATTAAATTTTATTGTTGAAGGCAAACTAGTAGACAAATCTTCAAAACTTATTATAAAATTAAATATGTAATTTGTTGTTCGAAATACTTATAAAACGCGTTTTGATTTTATCATCCTAAATTGTATTCATTATAAATTTTATGATTTTATAATTAAAAAATAATGATTTAATAAATCCCGTTAAATTATGATATTGCAGTCAATACTCACAAAACGTATGCACAATATATAAAATATTTATCTTAATCATAAATATATAATTAGCAATAGTTTTTGTTCGATTATTTAATTTTATTTTCATAAATTCATTCGTTTTACGAATTAGTTGGAAATCTAAAGAATACGGATGAAAATTTATAGATTGAAAAAATTGTATCCCAAATTGACGCGAACTAAACATAGCTCGAGATCGATAGAATTGACATTTGAAAAACGTGGTATTAAATTAACATCCCTAATTAGCATTAAATAAATTACTCCATTCGTTCATAATTTTTTTTTTGTCATAGTATTATTTTTACACTTAAAATTTATTATTTTATTTTTATTTTTTACACTCAAACTGTACATTTTATACACTTGTCCCCTAAAATATTCAAATTATACCTTTTTTTAGGGAAACATTCAAATTACACTTATTAAACAATCTTCCATACAAAATTAAAATATTACATTAAAACTTATGCTGTATCAAATTATAAATATGTTTATTGGACACAAAGAGTAAAATTAATTATGAAGGATAAATTTAAGATAGTAATACATTCTTTTATTGGACACAAAAAGTAAAATTTATTATGCAGGACAAAATCAGGGCTCATTTGGTACACAAGTTATGGACAGTTGGGTAGAAATAAACCTTGCTCATCTTGTATTTGGTAGCAAATGCCTTAAACCTACTGGCCCGGTATTAAATTAGCAGCCCGTGTTGAAATGCAGGTTGAAGATAGATTATAATCCCACCACCTACGTGATATTAAAACTAACTCAGTTGAACAGTAGCAAACGGGCTTTTTCATCTTCCAAAAATACCCTTCGTATAAATATTTTCTCATTCTTCGAAATATAACACTTTTTTTTAGACAGCTTCTTTGTTCGGCGAAATCCCATCGAATACCATATTTGACGAAGAGGAGAAGGAGCAGCTCGTCGAAATTTCATGTAGAAAGGTCAAGAATTGGGTGCTCGGTCCATTGTAAAAAGGTATGTAAACTCCGAAATTTATCAGTTTATTGGTTTTGGGGTAATTCGTTTGTTGGGGAATGGGATTTAGCTGTCGATGCAAAAACTAGGGTTTGGCTGTTCGCAGTCTGTTTTGTGAATAGGAATTGAATGCTGGGTGTGTTTGATTTTTCATGGAATCCCTCACTGAAGTGAAAAGTTCAGTTCTTTAATTTTGTTTCTAAATAAAGTTTCGTTTTTCCCCCGTTTTCTTTGGTTGTGGTATAATTTTGGGGCTCTGAATGTTGTGGTAACGAGTTGAAGTAGTTTTTTGTAAGAGTAGAATAATTATTGACTGGGGTTGAAGCTGGTAGGAAAAAAAGATGTTTTACTCACAGTTCATATCCTAATTTAAGGTTTGTTAATGTTTCTGGATACTTTCAAGAACTGTGATTTATCAAAGTAATAACATTGCTGTATTCGATAAGAGATTGCTATGTTATTGATTTTTCCTTGCACCCATTTTGAGTTAGATCTAAAATGGATTTGTTGGAGATTAATAGCCATGAGCCCACATTGCATTTGTTGTTCATTCCTGGCAACCCAGGTATTTAATTGTTCCATAGCGGTATGTTGAGTGTGAGTGAGTGAGTGGTGGTTTTTGTATTGGTTTTGTAAGTGGGATTGTGTATTTTTGCCAATTAGGTGATGTTTCCTTTTACACTGACTTTTTGGAGTCACTATATGAGCTGATGGGAGGGACTGCATATGTCACAGGCAAGGAAAAGATGACCTTCAACGTTTGAATGATCTTTTCTTTGTTGTTGGTTGTTCCTTTTTCTTTGAAAGATAGTGTTGTAGACTTTGGAATTCACTTATCATGTAGCTGCTACTGATTGCTTCCTTTGTTTTCTTGGTGAAGGTATTGGCCACATATCACTGATCATGGAGCTGCTACTGATAGAGCGAGAGAAAGGGAGGGAGAGGAGATCCTGCAACTCAGTCAACTTTTTCTTTCTCTAGTAAGCTTATCTCCTTCGATTCCCTTCTCAGATTCCATCTCTGCATAATTGCTTTGACCGTTTGTTTTCTTGGTGAAGGTATTGGCCACATAAGTGTTTTTTCTCGCCTCATAAGTGTTTTAATTCCAGCTCTGAGCTTATTCGATACTAGATTGGGATATATTGTTTATTGTGTTCTTTTCTTGTCACAAACAATCTCGAAGCTGGTGGCATAGTGCAGCGAGAAGGATTTTGAGCAATATTTTAGATGAGGGAATGGCAGAGGAACATGCCAAGTCTACGTTGACATCCACAACATAAGTGAAGCTTAGAGATGCACAACATAATAGAGAAGTGGATTGATAGTTCTTACTTAGACAAATGATTGAATAGTTCTTGTATTGTGTTCACTAGAAATCTCATTAGCAGTGATACATTTTCTTGAACTTGTAATAAGAGTTTCCATATATTTTTCAATTTTGAGGAATCTTATCACATATAGTTATAGCAATTTTTTATAGCAATAAATCCTGCAGCTGAGTAAAATATATTTCAATTTTTCTTGGACTTATTTCTTGATACGAAATATTTAAAAAGCTTTTCTAAATAACTCAAGATAATTTAAAGTGCATATTTTTATATATTATATAATTAAAAAGCAAAGCAACATCGAAAATAAAATAATAAGAAAAAACATCCTATATTATATAATTAAAAAGCAAAGTAGTATTGAAAATAAAATAATAAGAAAAGAAATCTTATATTATCTCTTACTAAAATAATTATGGCATTTTTGTAATTTTATAAAAAATTGAAGGTCAAATTTGTAATAGCACCACTTTATCTAAGGTTTAAACACTTCTACCAAACAACATATAAATTTTATCTCACTTTTTATCTTATCTACCAAACACAAACCCATATTAAACTTAACTCCTCATATCCCAACTCCCCATACTAAATTTAACTTATCCACTCTCATCCTAACCTATCTACCAAATGGACCCTCAAGGTATTAATATATTTTTGGTATATCAAATCGCAATATAGACTTTTATGTGGGGTTTTAAGGGAAATAGTTAATAACTAAAGACAGAAGGTAAATAAGAGACTCCAAAACAGTCGCTGTTGCTTCTCGACTCCATTAGGACCACCACCGTTCGCCTCCTCCTCCGCCGTCGACCGGCGTCACAGACAGTTTCTCTTCAGCTAGGGAACAATTTATTCGAACTCCAATTTACCGCTTCCGGCGCACTGCGGTCAGGATTGAAGATTTTGGTAAGACATCCCCACGCGAGTAAATCCCTTGTTTCCTGTTAATTATGGACATTGGATAGGTTAGATTTATAGGCGAGTTTATTATCATTATAAACTGAACCATAGACGCTGACTTTACTGTTTACCCTTTTCCACTCAGTTTAATATAAGAACAATGACATTTGTACGTTAAGGAAATGCAATCGCCATGAATATATGGCTAAATCAGAACGTGTATCGTTCCATGTGTTTTTTAGTTGCTTATATGGCATAATTTGCCAACGAAGAGGTGCCCCTTCTAGCATTAACGCCTGCGTTTTCAAAAGGCCATAACAGTTACTGGCCATCTCAAGATGACAATTACCTGAAGGAATCTATGATTTATGTTTTGGCATTATGAGAAGACATGCATCAATATGGCCTATAGTCCTCCTCACACAGATATGAAGCTTAAGTATGTAGTTGGATTTGGATTGCATACCAGTTACTGCAACTGCTCCACTATAATGTCATCATCTTCACCCGGTCGCTTTCATTTCTGATTTCATCAGATATCCTTAACAAACATATCTATTATCTTAAGTATGTCTACAGTTCAGTAAGAGTATTGCCTAAACCATATTTGTTTTTCTTACTGAGACTCAGAATAATTTAACAAAAACTAAAGTCTGAACCAAGCTAAATTATCCAAGACTCTGCTTCGATTGTCAGACTGCAGCTGTGCAAAAATGCATGCTGATTCTGTTGAGCAAATGTTTGCCCAGAATGCTTCTGCATAACATGCTGAGTTATTACTTCAGTACTTTAATTCATGAGGGTAGAATATATCCTCACACGCTGGATGTTGTAGAAAATTGATCTGCCTTCCAGTTTATATATATATATATATATATGCTTGCATCAAGTGTAAACATGTGGTGATAGATAAAATCGTATTTGTTGAAGGCAATCTAACCGTACAATTCGTATTTCCAGTTTGTTTAGATGAACTGGACGAAAGTGTGGGGTTCTATTAAGCAGCACTCTAGGTGCACCAGACTGCTACATCATACAGCGAGGGATCAAAATGGAATTCCATTTATTGGAAAGTGGTTATATTCCTCACAGGAACAAGGAGTATACCCTTTAGAAAGAAAGACATCGTCAAGGTTCAGATTGCCATGTATTATAAATGACACTTGCTTTGGGAGTATAAGAAACACATCAGGACGATATGTGCATAGCACAAAAAATGATCCAGACTTGAGTAGGGATTTTTTTATAGGACTCTGGCTTGTTGATAGAAAGAAGGCAAGACCTACTGCAAAAACAAGGCAGAAAGTTCTTACATCCAGTAGCAATGGTGAAACATCAGTTGAAATTAATCCGGCACTTCTTGAAAGAATATTTTCTGGTAAATCTGTTTTAGCTGAGAAGTCTTACAACAAACTGAAGTCAGCTCTTAAGCAACCACCTGCCAGCCAATCTATCACTGGTTCATCAGAATTGACGTCTCCAGAAGAGGTAATGTCATCCACATTACACCTAGTCATTTGAAGAATGGTGGAGCTATTAACTACTTGGGCATACTGCACATTTTCTTTTTTCAGATATTTTTCTTCTATGTGTGTATAATCTTATACCTTTTATGTATAATTATCTTATAATAAAACATAATAAAACCCATCATACATCTTTGTAGCTGGTATTAGTATTTTTGGGGAGTAAATCAATCTCTTCGTTGTTCAAATTTATGACTGACTCTTATAAATTGTTTTCAATATTTTGGGCTGGAAATGAGACAAGAACTTGAATATGCAGCATCATTCTCCCCCTATTGGACATTGGTCCATATGTGTTATTTGTGATGTTTTGTATTCTTGTTAGCCATTTTGGCATGACCAATCCATCCTTCAGCCACTTGTATGCCATGTCTAGTACAATGGAGTTTGAATCATGCTCCATATTGTTACACATTCAACTATAAGCAGTTTATCACTAGGTAACCTAGCTATGGCATTAAAGGTTGTGGAAGCTTGTAACTGTGTGGCATGAAATAGAAGAAACTAGAAAGTAACTAATCCGAAAAAAGAAAAGAAAATGAACAACACACACATATATGTGTGTGTGTGTGTGTCAGACATGAATATCAGTCTTAACTCTTTAAGTTTTTTATATCCATGCATTTCTGGTATTAGTTATATATTCTGGTCAAATGTCATGATGCTTCTTTGTATGTTGACTTGATCAAAAACTTAATTTCAGTCCAAAGTTGCGCCTCTTCTTGCCAGATCCAATCTACTGATTACCAGGGATATTGAATGGGCCAACTTGGTTCTTGGTTTTGAGCAGGTAAGCTTTAAAGGTTTTAAGTATTCCTCTAGCAAAAAGATTACTGTTCCTTTTGCTGTTTTGCCAAACCTAAAATATGATATTGGTGGTATATATTTGTTCCCACCATTTGGATTGTGGTGGCATGGAGTTGCTTATACATCAGCATATGTTGTTAACATTGATGGCTCTATTGGACATCTTAGTTGGATTGAAAAAAAAAGAGCAACCTCCAATTAGCCTCACTTAATGAGACAATTTATATCTTGCAAGATCTTTTATGTTTATGGCTGTAGGACTTAGTGCTCTGTTGCATTTTCTAGTTTGATGTTGATAGGTATGTTGCCAACCGTATCTGATGGTTTTCTGATACATGCATGTATATTTATATTTTAATGTTCAAATGCATTGCTCTGATTATCTTTAAATAATGATGAGGCGTGTCTTTGTGCAGGAAAACAGATATGCAATGGTTGATGTCTGCTACCCTCAAGCAGTACGTGTGGTCTTGATTTTACTCCTTTGTAGTTTTATCATTCATGTGATGCTGATTTGAAGTAACTCGTGGATATTGCACTCAGTAGTAATGAATTTTTCTTACATTCTACTTATATAGCCTGTAGGTTTCATTCGTGAACAGAGCAACGTGATTGCGAGACAGGTATAAAACACTTAGTGTTCTGATAGTCATAGTGTCATTGCTTTATATAATATTTAAGATTAATGTTTCTTCTTATATTGCTATTGTTTACTTGCCTCAAAAACATATTTAGGTCCTTAGCATCTATAATTTGATCCAAATATTTTCTTGTTCCTAGTAAATACCTTATTTGGTATAAATGGCAGGTGGAAATAGACAATTAAGTCATTGTTAGAGGTTAAGTCTGGAGCTGATTTCTTACTTCCTTTAATTTGTTTGTGTTATAATGAAGATCACAAACCTCTCATAAAAACTTGATAAAATTGGATTCACTTGCTATCAGATATTATAAAGATATTACTTGAAGAAGTTGGTGTCCCCCCTTTATCTTTCCTGCAGTTTTACTTGATAAATGTTGCCTAAACATCCGTTATCGAGTATGGCATTTATGGATCCTTTTTTGTTTTCTCTGTTCTTATCTTTGTGGTGGCATCAGTTTTCTTTTGGTTGATGATAATTACACCTTTTCATACAGTTGCTTCGCCTAAGACGCCCTTTCATTGCATCCATTACTGATGGATCTGGTTATGAGCTTTTTAGGGTAAGAACACTACTTACTCATTATTTTCCACCTGCACTTGAAAGCCTCTTCTGGATGTCTAATCACGCTAATCATCTTATTCTGTAAAACTGTTTCCAAGTAGGTTCGAAGGCCCTTCTGGTGGATCACCAGCTCAATATACGCAGAGATAAATGGACAAGTACGACTTTCTGTTTGTTTTTGGGTTGGGTGAGGGGGAATTTTTCATCTAAACTTAAGCAGCTCTCCGCATATATTTATTTGACTTAAGGGCCTTTATAATTTTGTTAATATCCAAATATAGCCAAAAAACTACCATTCAGTCTAAAAATTGGCTCAAATTTGTCTTTCGCTAAGTTAGAGGCTAGAATTGTCTTTCACAATGTTTTTTGGCTAGTTTTTCCCTCTTTATAATTTGCCCTCTTTTCTGTCAGGAAATTGGTGTTGTTCACAGAAGGTGGCATCTTTGGAGGAGAATTTATGACTTGTATTTAGGGTAATGTTTTCTTTGAAGCTATTCTTCCTTTTTCTACAAGGGTATTCTGGAGCCACTACTTAGGTGCACACATGGTAACATCCCTACTCTCGTGCTATGGCCAGAAAGTACACAGGAGAGGTTAAACACAATAGGATAACACGATGTGGTTGGCTCCATTAGGAGAGCAATCCCCACTGTAATATCACTAGTACGATGGAAATAATGTGCTTGCTCGTTTCTTGGCATTACAGAGTAACCATAACATGTAGTTCAATTGTGTGAGGTTGTTGGAATGCTGAAAAATTCAAGTACAACCAAATGCAGTTTAGTGCTTGGATAGGAATTATAGATAAACAAAAGAGGTATGAGGTAATCTTTTCAAACCAAACAGCCTGCCCATCATTAGGATTTTCCCAATGATCTGGAATCCACTTTATTTATAATAAAATAGCAATATTTTGTATCCCTGAAATAAGCTAAACTAATCAGTTAGTCAACCAACTTGATATATCTTCTTTCCCTTTTTTGATTTTCAAGAGGAATCTTATTCCTATCAAGTGCAGAAAATTCATTAGAAGTGGATGAGAATCTCACTATATTTGTCTTGTGTTAATACATTTGTTGGACGATATTATTGATACATAATCACACTTCTTTTTTCAAATTGAATCTTTTTCTGCTAGTGCGTACAGCGTGACTCCAGCATCCTGCTTTGGTCTCATTAGTTCCAAGTCTAAAAGAATCTCCCAAACATGTGATTCTGACTCAGCTATCTCTCTCTCAGGAATAAGCAATTTGCGGTTGTTGAGAACCCTGGCTTTTGGAACTGGACTTTTACTTTGAAGGACATTGACGGACAAGTGTTGGCTGAGATAGACCGTGACTGGAGGGGTTTTGGGTTTGAGGTTATTAAATCATGATTTAGTTCATATGGGGTCGATGGAAAGTTGTCCCTTTCATCTTTCAGCTATCACTGAACAGACTAGATCCCTTTTCTATGATCATAAAATGAAAAATTAGATTAATCCTTTAATTTGTCAGATATAGGATTCCATTTCTTTGTTAGCCAGTCTTGCTTTTATATAATATATCATGTATGTGGTCGATGTTGGTATTGGTAATAGTTTGACTTAATGAACATAAGAATTGGTTAGCTGTGATGCTATAAGTTGCCACAGAGACCATCTGATTAGAAGAGTGACCAAGTATTTTTTTTTTTTTTTTTGTGTTTTTTAAATTTGTGCAGATTTTTACAGATGCTGGTCAGTATGTAATTCGATTTGGGAAATCCAATACTGGTGTTGGGCCTGCAGGACATGTAATTCTCCACATAAGTTGCATATTCATTATATTTAACCAGTGACTTCTCAATTGCATTCCTGCTATATGCAGGTTCAAGAGTTAGATGTAGCTCGTTCATTGTCTCTGTCTGAGAGAGCTGTAGCTGTTGCCCTGGCTGTTTCACTTGATAATGACTACTTCTCGAGGCACGGAGGCTGGTGAGATACTGGTTTTTCCATTTGCCTAGTTGCCTTTAGACATTCATAATCTTGCTTTCAGTAAAGAAGCTGCAGTATAGTCTAACAGGGTGCACACATGCACTTTCTTAAAGTTCCAGCAGCTCTGTCCGGGTGAGCATTTAATGAAACCAAATTAGATAAACCTAACTAGTGCAATTTTGTGAGTTGAGCACCGAACAGACCAAAATTTTCATTGAAAATGAATCAAAGCAGTAATTGTGGGTTTCTGGTGCACCCAAAGTCAATGAGTTCATAGCTTAGGTTTTTTATTTTGAAGTTGTGAGGAGGATCCCACAAAAATGCATTAAACTGCATGTCCTGTACTTGGTGCAATATCGAGCAGAAGGTAAATCAGTGGTAACTAACTCCTATAGTCGAAAGTTGTATCCATAGATGATAGAACATTACTGTGTGAGAGGTGAGACTCCGTAGGAAATTTTGTCGGTGTGGTTTCGCAACGTACTTTTGTAACTGAAAACCAAACTGACCCAAGTGATCTTGGTTTTCCAAGAGTTCCCACCATACAAAATCCGAGGGGGTTCCAAAATGTCACGATTGGGTTAGATTTTTTGGTTACGGATCTGTTTTGCCCACCCCTATCTATTTTCAGTCTTCCCTAATCTGCATGATAGAGCTTAAGTATAACTTGGTTTCACTTAATTCTTGTTAATAACAGTATAACTTTCATGTTCTCATCAGGGGATTTCCCTTTATGGTGGTAGATGACTGAGAGCCAGCAAAAAAGATTGATTGCTGAGGATACTGTACAAAGAAAACAAAACTAATCATACTTTGCCCGAACTGAACCTTTTGGTGCATTCGGTCACTAGATAAACTTGGCCAATCTTGTATCTTCGCCTTTCTCGCAATCTATTACTTCGTTAAAGGTATTATTTTGAAGCTTCTCACTCCCACGAGCGGCTGTGGGAAGAATATACATCAGAGGCTGGTTGCAAAACATTCAGTTTTCGGGCTTGTTCAGGTTACCAATTTGCCGAACCTCGATTGAATGATTTATGTACTCTCTGTTCACTATTGGAAGCAATTAAAGCTATGTGCTCGTACTGTTTAGTAGCAGAATTAATGTGTGATGATGAAGATATTTTGCATCTTTCTATTTGGTTATTGTGTGCAAAACCTAGTACAAATTTTGCACTTATTTGAAGATACTTAAGAAAATCCAATAGTTACCTAAATATCCATTTTTGGGTAAATTTTGATCCGAATTACTCCATCGTTTGTTATCAAACCTTTAGCCCAGTTTTTGGGTAATTGAATAGTGTTTACCCAATTTTGATAAACACTACTTTCCTAATCTCTACTTTCTTATGTTATATTAATAGAACTTAATTATTATCACCTTACTTATTATATAAAGCAAAATTTGCATTTTTGGGTAATTGCTTTAATATCTATAGACATCGACACATAGTTTAAGTAGATTTAATGTCTTCATCAAATGGCCTAATCTACATTAGACACACATCAAAAACATGAATATGTAAAGTTCCACAAATTTTACTCTCTTTATCCTTGTCTGACACACCTAACGAAGTGGAATTAGGAAAAGTAACAAGATAAAAAGGTAATTATTTTATGGCTTTTGAAAGGCAAACACTCACAAGCAAACATGATGGCTAATGGCCTTTTTGGTATCAGCTTTTGTGGCATTTCCATTTTTGCCAGTGTATAAAGAAGAGACCTTTTTTTTTTATATAATAAAAGGTATTTTTCATCATTGTCTTCTATTTCTCAATCAATCTATTCTTTTTTTCACATTCTTCATCACCATTTCTTCCTTTTCACTGTTCTCTATTTGATGAGGTCCCATTTCTGTTGCAGTCAAAGCTTTTTTTTGGCATGGGTGGAAGGGTGCATGTGTTTCTCTATTGATGCAATATTCTTAATTCTGTGTTTATTTATTGAAATATTATTATACTCTTATCAAATAAAATATCACATCTGCAATGATACACGAACCCGTCCTTTTAAAGTGCACCAAACAAAACATATTTATTAAGGCATATAATTCATATTTCATACGAAAATGATAAGAATTTGTTGATTATGGCATGTGTTTTTATTAGTTTTTGGAACATTAGGATGAAAGTTGACGCTAAGATTGTGGGAATTTAAGAGTGTATGCAATGCATTAATATAATGGGACCTAATAAATGCTAAAATGTCAACATTTTATGTTATTCTTTATATTCCTCGTCGCATTTATTGGGTCAATCTTTGTTGATAATTGAAGATAAGTACAATATTACATTTTCTTTTTTATTCTTTTATTTGGGTTTCATTTTTTATGCTTCTTTGCTGATCACTCCACCAACTTGTGGACTTTTATCAAACCCAATCCTTCGTAAATTCCACATGATTTTTATCAGGGGTAAAAAGTTTTAAATATTTGGACACGACCATTTATACTGCTTTATGATGCAAATTATAAAATGCCACATTTTAACTGTTTGATTATAAATATATTAATGTGTATATGCACATTAAACCAAGTGGGAGGAAAAACAATATAAATTAAAAATTATTTTGGATGATGCATTTTCCATTGTTAAGTAATAATGTGATATAGACCAAATTTTCTCCAGAAAAAAAAAGTGTAATTGGTTAACAACCTCATTCAACAACTATTATCCCATTTTAATAATTCAAAAACTTCCATTATAAAATTAAATGATCAACCATTTACTACATTTTTTTAATCAAAAAGGCATCAAAATAGATCACGTATAGTTGAGCAGAGTTTGAAAATATTGTTAATCTCACCGTTGTTTAGTGACACTAATTTTCCATTTTAGCAGTTGTATTTGGTAATCACTAATCAGCAACCAATAAGCTTAAATCAAATAGCTTTTGTTGTTATTTATTGCTTGCAATATTGTGTAAGAAGTAAGTAAAACAAGAAAGATAAGTAAATTATAAGGATAATAACATGTAAATACGTAAACTATTAGCGTTTTTGGAATTGCACACCATCTATAGAGTCTGACTCCTAATATAGGAACTACCAATTTGTCGTAGTTGAATACATCAGGCTCAAATTGAGTCAAAATTAACATAATCTGGATCCGAATTGACATGTCATCATCCGAGGTGGACTAAACTACGTCGTTTAAAGCCTTTAAACGCTGAAATTAAACGACATTTACAGACCATTATCCCTAAATTATATATATGGGCATCAAAATAAATTAAACTGGTGATCCCTATTGAACATTTCAAACAAGTATTTAAGGGCATACTTAGAAAAATATAAATTCCCATTGGCTCAATAGTTCTACTTAGTAGTTAATGGACAAACAATAATTTTATGGATATTTTTTGTGGATTATTATGGTCTTTGAACTAATTATTCATATGGTTGGTGGGTGTCATTATTGGGATGAATTAGTAATCAAAGCTACCTAGCAATTAAGTTTAATTTGCATACAATTCTTTATTCTTTGTTAAATTATTATCCCTTTTCTTTCATTCCCTTTTGTGGCCTCATAGTGAAAAACAAATGTTGACTTTGACACCATCCAATCTGTCTTCCAACACAAGAAAATTTCATTGTCATCATCAATCATCATTCATACTAATTCGTCCTATTAAACATGAATTGTTTCTATTTTGTACATAAAATAAAAAACAGTATATATAATATATATTTTTTTCCAAAAACCAGTCGACATTAATAAAACAACACTAAAATTTGTAGTTTATGAATCCAAATTTATGTCTGTATTTATGATTGTAAGATTTATTTATTTTCATAATTTTTAATTTAGCTAATAAACGTAAATTTGTGATTTTTTTTATAAAATTTGAATTTAATTAATAAATACATTGAATTACGTTTTTTCTTATTTTTTTTTAGTATGCTTACCTTTTTTGATCTAAATTTAAATTGATTCGAAATTTAACATTTTCGTTTCATATATGAGCCTTCTCATTTTGCATTTATTTAAATTTGATCAATGAAAATAGTTATAAAAAATATTTATTTTTTAAAAGTACGTAAATTTTAAAAGAATTAATTTTATTATTATTACCATTATTTTGGTCTAATGTAATAAAATATAATACTACTACTTGTTATAAGACTGTTTCTCTTTCAAGACTCTGTTTTTCTCTGTTTTAAGCTTTCACCACCACAGCTGACGGCAGCGCTTCCACTTCTGCCTCTTCTCTTCCGCCATGGGAAACTGCAACGTTTGTATCCGAGCTACTGAGGCCGACCCACCCACCCCAAGGCCCTCCACGCCTAGACCCAAGAAGAAAGCGCGCGAGCGCCACACCAACCCGTACGCGCAATCCCCATCGGCGATCAGAGTGCTGAAGGACTTCATCCCTCACATGAAGATCTCGGACAAGTACATACTCGGGCGGGAGCTAGGGCGGGGGGAGTTCGGCGTCACCTACCTCTGCACCGATCGGGAGACGCGCGAGGCGCTGGCGTGCAAGTCAATCTCGAAGAAGAAGCTGCGCACCGCCGTGGACGTGGAGGACGTCCGCCGCGAGGTGGCCATCATGTCGAGCCTCCCCGACCACCCCAACGTGGTGAAGCTGCGCGCCACCTACGAGGACAGCGAGGCGGTGCACCTCGTCATGGAGCTCTGCGAGGGCGGCGAGCTCTTCGACCGCATCGTCGCGCGCGGACACTACAGCGAGAGGGCGGCCGCCGGCGTCTCCAGGACCATCGCCGAGGTCGTCAGGATGTGCCACCACAACGGGGTTATGCATCGCGATTTGAAACCGGAGAATTTCCTCTTCGCTAATAAGAAGGAGAATTCCGCTCTCAAGGCCATCGATTTTGGCTTGTCCGTATTTTTCAAGCCTGGTGAGACAATCTCTCTTCCCCTATTTCTCTCTCTGTCTTCTCTTCTTCTCCAATTAAGCTAAATCCACGAAGCAGTTTTCTCTTTTCTCCTTCCTTATTCTTTATTTGGGGGGTTTTGGTGGGGATTAGGATCGAACGCAGTGAGTTCTGTGTCTGGTATAGTTTTGAAGTTTCTTATTCTGATTTCTTTCTTAAAAAGCTTATTTTAAGGAACTTTTGTAGCCGACAATTGTATTTTGGTAATCAAACACCACAGTAAGTTGAAATCTCCAAGAACCAGTAATGGTATTTTTCATTGATTGTGGTGTTTGATTACCAAAATCACTCTCTTGAATCCGACTATGTTATCTGGGGAGAGATTGTCTCTCTTTCCCTGATACTGTTCCTACCGTCTTGTTTTCTCTTTGGCTTTCTGGGCAGTGAATTTAATAAAGAAATGACTTTCAACCAGGTGAAAAGTTCTCTGAGATCGTGGGAAGTCCATACTACATGGCACCGGAGGTGCTGAAGAGAAATTATGGGCCTGAAGTTGATATCTGGAGTGCTGGAGTGATTCTTTACATTTTGTTATGTGGAGTTCCTCCCTTTTGGGCAGGTACTTCTGCTTCCTCTGTAGTTTCTCCGAACTTATTTCATCTTTGTTTTACTTGAGTTTGTTTCTGCTAAAACTGTGCTTCAGAAACTGAGCAAGGTGTTGCACTGGCAATCTTGAGAGGAGTGATTGATTTCAAGAGGGAACCATGGCCTCAAATTTCTGAGAATGCAAAGAATCTTGTTAGGCAGATGTTGGAACCTGACCCGAAAAAGCGTTTGACAGCCCAGCAAGTTCTTGGTAAGTTTCAACTACAGTTGTTGCGATGTTTGAAAAGTATTGTTAATGTGAGGAGAGTGGTAGCACGGGTGTGCTCTATGTCATATGTCGGTCTCTTCTCTTGCAAATGATGATGGTTAGTGAGAGAGAGAGATGCATCAAGCGTGCAGATTTAGGATGTGGAAAAGCAAGTGGTAAAGGACCAATATCTTTTGCATAAACAATAAAGCAATGAAAGGTGTTCTCAAGTGAGATTTGAAGATTTGTATGCTGATCCTGGTGTTTTAGGATGGAGTATGCCAAGATATAACTTTTTGCTACATTATTTTATAAACAAACAATTTTACTAATCTACTGTGTTGATGCCGAGAGCCTAACTCTATCATTTTAAGAGCTATTAATTTCAATCATTCGTTTGTGACTGTTTTACCATTTGCCAGATTCGGCGTCTCTATGACAGGTGATTTATTACATGTCTGAACTATTTGATTAAATCATTTTGAACATCTGTCTTTCTTTCTTTAGTACTGATAGAAAGTATAGAAAACTGGCCTTTGGATAATCTGAAATTATACTTCTCTCCATTGTTGTCTTTGTCAGATCACCCATGGATACAGAACCCTAAGAAAGCCTCGAACGTTCCACTTGGAGATATAGTGAGGGCGAGACTCAAGCAATTCTCTTGCATGAATAGATTCAAGAAGAGAGCATTGCGGGTAAGCGTTACATACTTGTATTCTTGTTCTTGTTGCATATGCAAAATCTTATGGGTTAATTTTCATCAAATAACGGAATAGGTGATAGCGGAGCATCTATCGGTTGAAGAGGTAGAAGTAATCAGAGATATGTTCGCGCTGATGGACACCGACAACGATGGGAAGGTTACATTTGATGAACTAAAAACTGGTTTAAGGAAAGTGGGTTCTCAGCTTGCTGAGCCTGAGATGAAGTTGCTCATGGATGTGGTAAGAATCACTTCTCCATTCTTACTGATCATGACTCTCAATTGCTCGTTTCGAGGCCTAACAGAATGCTATGAATAGGCTGATGTAGATGGAAACGGAGTACTGGACTACGGAGAGTTTGTTGCAGTCACCATCCACTTACAGAGGATGGAGAACGACGAGCATTTCCGCAGAGCATTTATGTTCTTCGACAAAGACGGGAGTGGCTACATAGAACTAGATGAGCTACGAGAAGCTCTAGTCGATGAATCGGGAGAGAGCGACGTTGATGTACTTAACGACATCATGCGAGAAGTTGACACTGACAAGGTTCCAACACTCCTTGCTTACCTTACAACAACACAAACTTACTATGATTCCCCCTCTGTGTTCTGCAACTTTCACTTACCTTAACAAAAACGGGTGTTTCTTGCAGGACGGCCAGATTAGCTACGACGAGTTCGTTGCAATGATGAAGACGGGAACGGACTGGAGAAAGGCATCGCGACAATACTCAAGGGAAAGGTTCAAGAGCTTAAGCCTTAATCTGATGAAAGATGGCTCTCTGCTGCTCCAAGATGGATTCACTGGTCAGACTGTTGTAGTTTAAAAGATTCTTCATGACTATTAATTTGAAGCCAATCAAGCGCCTCATGCTCGACTCAACATGGGGTATCACCGCGTAACTTGACAAACCGAAGCTTCTCAAGTCAAGAAGCTTCGGGTATTGCATGATTCATGGTTCGTGATTCACGATTCATCGGCCTTTGGCCCTGCGAGATCATCTACCATAGTTTCTTTCTTTCTTTGGTTTAGAGACGTTACTTGTATATTTTATGTGTTTATACATGTATTTTGTGTTGGTTGTTGTATATGTAATGTGCCCTTGTTAACACCATAGTTGAAATTTGGGTTGATTGGAGATGTGATCTCTTGTAAACTTGTATCTTTTTTCATACATGCAGCAGCAGCAGCAGCTGCTTCCCTATATTTTTGGCACTACTAGTTTTATACTTATGTTTATTTATTACAAGATTAAACTTTAAGGTTTAATATATTTTAGACCATATCATTTAATTCAAATCAAAATGATTGCATTATTTACTATAGTATAACATTGAATCCATCATCTCCATTCAAGTTAACGAGCATGTGATCGATGTAATAATGTCACATATAAGCATGCAAATTGCTTTTTATTATTATTTTATATAAATTAAATACTAAATATATTTTAACTAATAAATTTTAATCGAAAAATAAAAATTAAAAAAATATATATTTTAAATTTATTATTGATCCATGTGACATTGCCGGAACATATTAAATATGATAAGATTCTATAGGACAATATGCTTCATTTTAAGTCAAGATAATTTACTTTTTTCTATTACTATGATTTGTTTCTAAACATTTGCATATGCATTTGATTTGAAACTTTAATTTGCAAGATCCTCTTAAATTGGGGATTTTAACAGATCATTATGATACATTATCTTTTAATATCCAAAATAAGAAAATATTGTAAAGATCTATTTTAGTAAATTTTCATGCCATTCCGTCACTTCTAAGCAATTAAATATAAATCAAGATCAGATATGAATCAAGTAAAATAGTAGTAGTAATATTATTGAATCATCATTATTAGGCTTTGTTTTGTTTTGCCATTATTCTCTGGAATTGTTTTTATAAGGACTCTTCAAAAATCTCAAAATTTTATTAAATTTTTCGTGTTCATGCTATTTTATTTATTTCCCATCTATCTCAATAATGGACTAACATATCATTTCCAAGAAAAATAAATAAAAAGTTACAAAATATAAAAGTAATGTAGGAAAAGAAAAAAATCAAATTAAAAATGACAACGGTACGATTTTGAATTATAATCATTGATTTCGATTCGGTTATGAGTTTTAGATTCTATATATTTTTTTATTTGAATATGTGTTGGATTATTTATGAAGGCAAATTGTTTGCAATTGCAATAAAATTTTATTATATGAAAATTTTTTAAAAAAAAGACAATTTTCTACGTAAAATTATAAATTTAATGTGGACAGAAAATTAGAAAATTTTATAATATTATTGATATTCAAATAAAGGAAAATAAAAGAGACCGTGAGGAGTGACGAAAATAGCCCTATGGAGCAGAAAGAAATGGCCCCCACTAAATCCCAAATCTCACCTTTCCATTAACGAATCATAACTCGCAACGAAATTCCACCAAAACTCAACCCTCACCGTCGATTCCTCCTCCGCCATTAACCGCCGTCAATCTCTGCCCCGGATTTGCCGGAGTTCGCGCCACCTCTTTCGATCCTTTCATTGCCTCAGGGCACACATCCGCAATCACACAGTGCAAGGGATTCAGTAGGGGGTGCAGGAAAATTGGAGCCCTAAAATGGGGGTGGATTACTACAACATCCTCAAAGTTAACCGCAACGCAAGCGTCGAGGATTTGAAGAGAGCGTACCGCCGGTTGGCGATGATCTGGCATCCCGACAAGAATGCGAACAAGCAAGAAGCCGAGGCCAAATTCAAGCAGATTTCGGAGGCGTACGATGTCCTGAGCGACCCGCAGAAGCGCCAGATCTACGATCTGTACGGCGAGGAGGGGCTGAAATCGGGCCAGTGTCCACCTCCTCCGCGCAGTACGAGGGCGAACAACCAGGGGTTTCACTTCAACCATCAGCAGCAGCAGCAACACCCGAACCCTAATTTCAGATTTAACCCGAGGAATGCCGACGATATTTATGCCGAGATTTTTGGTGAGAGTAGTAATGGGAATGCCAGTGGTAGTGCTGGTAGTAGTAGTGGTGCCGGAAGGAGAGATGGGTATTTTAGGAGCACAACGACGAATGGCGGTGGTAGGGAGACTTCGGGTGGTGGAGGATTGAGGAAGGCGTCTCCGGTGGAGAATTTGCTGATGTGTAGCTTGGAGGAGCTGTATACTGGTTCGACGAGGAAGATGAAAATTTCTAGGAATGTCCTTGATTCTCATGGGTACGTGCATTTCCGTTTATTAGTAGTTCTTTTTCATTTCTTTCTCCGTTGTACCATTTTTTGTGATGAATTATTTTCTCGTTCATTGTTCCACTTGGATTCTGGGGTTCGAAATCAGAATTGAAGCTGGTTGGTTTTGGAAATACCTGTTTCTTAGAGTGGTGGTGGGGGTAGAATCATTCAATGAAATATCTGATGTTGTGTGGATTAGAGAATGCTTACCTCGTAGTGTTTTTGGAGATTGGCACGGATTAAGGCTTAGTTTTTTTTCTGCATGGGGAATCTTTTGTCTTTAGAGTGCCAATATTTTAAATTCACAAAATTTCCAATGCTCTTAGGTTAGGTTTATTACTGGATCCTTAAGTTAAAAGATAACTTTTTGTAGTACGTAACTTTTCTGGTGCTTCAAGTGCCTTGTGTATGACGGGAAACATGATTTGCATTAAAACGTGAGCTTCAAGTGGCTTACAGAATATAAGAAATTGAAAACTCCTCAGTGGGGAAATAGATGTTTTTTTTTTTTTGTATTCAATTGAGGAAGATGCCGATTGGTTACATAAGTCTATGGTTGTGGGTGGGGGGGCTAGTTGAGATTTAACTTTTCGCAGCTAGGTGAACTGGTAAAGTCGGTGCCTTTTGGGATTGTATATTGGTGTGGATGCTTTTGATAATTAAATATTTTCTAGAATGGTTCTCTCGTTGTGCATTATCCAGTACAGGCCTTCAGTTATGTAACATTAGTTTGAAATTTTGTTAAAGTTTTTAGAGAAGCTTGTATGAGCAGTGTATGTTGTGGATGGGTTGAAAGCTCAGCAGATACAAGTTGTTTTTTATAAAAGTGAAAGTTCTTACATAATGAATAGGAAGCTTAGAAGACACTGTGCAAGACCATATAGCATATTATAGCAGATATAAATTTGTTTTCACAATAATAAAGAACAGATAATTGTTTCAGCGTTTTTGTTGTTAAAAACTGAATATGCTACCCAAAAGTATTTAGAACGACATACTCTTGCACTAAGCTTTTTTCATATGAACAAGTTAAGAAAGTTGCCAGCATATGTTTATGAGGTCATTTTCACTTAATAGTTGGCTAAGATGCTTTGATGGTTCTCAAATCTATCTGTTGTCTTTTCCTGTCTTGTAGTAGGATCCGAGTGTTGGATGAGATCCTCACTATTGACATAAAACCTGGTTGGAAGAAGGGGACAAAGATTACTTTCCCAGAGAAGGGCAATGAAGAACCTGGTGTGATTCCTGCAGATCTGATTTTTGTGGTGGATGAAAAACCTCACTCAGTTTATACGAGGGAAGGGAATGACTTGGTGGTGCAGCAGGAGATAACACTCCTCGAGTCCCTCACTGGGAAGACTTTCGAGCTTACCACACTAGATGGCAGGAATTTGACAGTCCCTTTAACTGAGATTGTTAAACCTGGACATGAAATTTCTGTCCCCAATGAAGGGATGCCTGTTTCAAAGGATCCTAGGAAAAAGGGAAATCTGAGGATTCAAATCGATGTGAGGTACCCAAAAAGGCTGACTGATGCCCAAAAGTACGACCTGAGGAGGGTTTTGGGAGGGAATTCATGATATACATATCATATCCTTAATCTTAAAAGTCACACTATTAGTAGTACCGGAAGATGCTGCAGCGTTCGGGTGTAAATACCAAAAACGGACGTCACTGAAGTATGTGAATATTAGAAAGGTGTTGAAGTTTTTCGTTTCAACAGCTCCATGCCCCCCCAGCTGGATCAATGCCTCTTGATGAATTAAAACAGATGCGTGAGATAATTATTTCGCCAAATATATATGTCAGTATATTGGTTTCTGGATTTTCTTTTGTTCTTTCTTTATTTATTTCTTTCTACTTGTGGACTACATTTGATTGTGTTCAGCAGAGATGATTGAGAATCTTTGTTGCTGAACAAATTTGATTTTCTTATATTGGGTATTATACCATCCAGCCAATAAAAAGTTGATCAATATCATTAGTCATTCTTTGTCATGTTTTTATGAAAGTTCTTATTTTTATTTTATTTTGAATCATTTCACATGTAGAGATTGAGTCTCTTTACACAGTTAGGCAATGCCTATATTTTTATATACACTACGTCTATGTACGAAAATGATATACGTTTTTGACCTGACGCCAGTAGTGTTTTAGGAAAATTTGGACGAAAATGAATGGTATAACATGAAACATCCATCTTATGTTTTAATACTCCCTAGATTGTATTGTTTTTAAAATGAATGGTGAACAATGAATTGGAATACTTCTTTTGATACATGAACAAATATTTTTTAGGACAAGAACGAGTAATTAATCATTTTTAATCTATTTTGAGATGAATACATATATATTAACCTTCGAAATCCCTATATTGTATAAGTTCCTTTTTGTTTTGTTTTGTTTTTTCAAGTACTATATATTTATAATATTTATTTTATGATATTCGAGTTTACATTGAGTATTTAATAATTAGTTATATATACATATAATATGCAGTTAATGTGTACCACTAAATAATTGGTAGGCGTCCAAATATATGCAGCTATTGATGATAAAAAAAGGTACAACTAAAGTTGGAAACACTATTAAAGAAAAAATAGTACTTTTATTTTCATCTTCAAGAAATCTTTGTCTTTTTCTATTTATTTTAATTATCTCAAACTTCCACGATACATTGGGTCTGGCTCATTTTTCTTTCTATATGAAATAAGACAAAACAAACATACTTTCGGTTTTAAAAGTTATTGCTAATTTTATGAATGCATACATCATAAAAAATGAATATACCCATTTTCAAGTCTACACAGTTCATAAAAGACTAATCAAACACTAATATGGCAATATTTGCCACTCATTAGTCAATTTGTGAACAGTCAGAACTGTTAAACCAGTTGAATGTCATAAAACTATTAATAGAAATATATACTTCAAAGCTCTTATTAATTATCATAGAAAATATGGAATCCCTTTTCTATGAGTATAAAGTCCCATAAATATAGACATTAATGAAGCAACTAATATACCAACTGTATATACCAAACAAGAGCAGATATTTTAAAGATAAATCAAGAAGCAGAGTAGGCATAAGACCTTTAAAAATAATTAATTAATTAATTAATTGTTAGGATTAAAATGATCCATACAATTTTAAAGCTATTTGCGTGTTTATGTTTGCAACCATATAATATGATTTATGAATATGGAAAGATAAGTTAATAGGGTTGTGATAGGTATATTATTTTGTTAATTAGCAATGCCCACCTCTTTAGGTCTCTATCTTTATTTTTAGATATTTTGTTCAAATTTATGTAATATAGTTACCTGTGATTAAATAACTCAACGTAATTTTATAGTCTATTCGATTAATCTATGATGATCTCACATATGATGGGTTTGGTTCGGATTGGCACGATCGAAACATAAAGATCGAATTTCAAGCCATCCCGACTCAAACAAGGTTTTCGCACCTATCTTGATGCATTAGCTCAGTCCAAGCTGGTTAAGTTAACCTACTTTTGATCTCTCTAATTTTACTTATTTCAATTTGGAATTGATTAACATTATACTCCTATTATTCTTTTGAAAATAATTCATTTTTTTTACGTAAAATAATAAGTAATATAAAAATAAAAATGTGACGAATTTTCCAAATAATAATATAACGAGTCACACATTTTAAAGAATTAATTTTTTTTATTTTAAATATAAGTTGGTATTCGTAAAATAATTTAAAAAAGAAAGCGAACCACTTCTAACGGAACTAAAAATATTACTATTAATTACAAAATCCAATTCCCATTTTCCTTTTAGTTCCTTTATCTTATCTCATTTTTAATTTTTGTTTGCTTTCTGTTTAATTGGAATTTTATATTTTTTCTTTTTATATATGCCTTATATTTTTTGGGGAATTTGAAGTGATGTCATATAAACACAAGGAGGTGTTACGGGCAAGTACGGATATGTGTACTTTGGAAAGGGACAAACAATCTATTTAATTTTGGGCAAATATGAATGTTATGATTGTATTTGTAATTGTGTCCCACTCACTCCATTAAATTTTGTGTTACATGAATTGTTGTGCTTCTGCCCCAACCTTATCTTCAACTCCTCTAACCCCACTCTCACAACAAGGAAGATTTATAATTGTTTAGCTACCCCATTAAATATATATGACTTATTTTTAATATAAAATAGAAAATGAGGTAAAGTTATAGATTCATAAATTTTAAAGAATTGAAATTTATAGGGACTTTTATATTAAATGGTGAGCACGTATACTTCTTGGTATACCATTCCTATACGAAATTAGATAGCTCACCTTTTTTCTTTCTATTTTTATACTAGTATTTATTTTGAGAAGTTTTATTAGTTAGGTTAACTTCTAAACTATCACACCTACCCATAATTTAGGTGGGAAAGTCATATATTAGGTTATTATTATGTATATTTATTGAGAAAACTTGGAAAAGGGTATTTTTTTTCAAGGGGTAGGAATTAATTGGGTTAATTGTAAATGTAAATGAATTAAATGTAACTTTTAGTTTGTCTAATATTTAAATGATCTCAATTGTTTTCAAACTTATATTCTCATATATAATTATCTCCCTAAGTAAAAATAGAGATACAATCAAGTAGTCCACTAATTTTTATTTATTACTAATAAAGTAGTTTTAGAATAGGTCAAGACTTTGCTTAAAAGGAATTAAATGATCAAATTATCTACTTTTTTCAACAGAATATGATGGAAAATAAAAATACTGGGCTTTTATGAAAATTATATTAAGAAAATAACAATATAGAACATCAAGAATCATCTCAATTATCTGCATAAGAAGATGTTGGTCAACTTTTGGATTTCTTACAAACAAGTTAAATGGGGTGCTTTAGTTATTGAATTTTGTAGCTCTTGTTTTGTTTTTAGTGGAAAAAATGATGTGCATTCCACCACACTCCAAGACATGGTTCCCATAAATCAGGCATCTTTTTCAGCATGACAAGATCAAACTCTTAAAATATTGTATGAATAATGATAAAAAATAATCAGAGAGAGGCTAAAAGAGATTAAAAAATACATCAGCTATGTGACTCACTGATTTCTTCTGCTGATGATGACTAGGAAATGATAGTAATATGTTGCAAGAAGTATGAATATGGGACTTCATATAAAAATTAAATGGAAATAAAAAAGAAAAAGAAAAGAGAAGATGGGTAGCATTAGTATATGGTAAAGGAAAATATGGTATAGGGTTTAGGGACGGACCCATGTGCAGTTTTATGGATCTTGCCTTTGCTGCTGCTTTTACCAATCTGCAAACATATCATAAATTTAGAAAAAGATTCAATCTTTAAAGTCCAAAACTATCTTTCATCAGAAAAGTAAATAGATCAACAAAAAACACATGGGAAAATTTGATCTTTATTTCCTGCAAATGCTTTATGTATTCAAATAAGTAAATGTACAAATATTGATGCTTGATGGTTCAAGTACCTAAAAGCTAACCCCCAAATGAAAGAAAGTGAAAAAATATTTTCACTCTTTTAAAGAAAAGGAAGAAGAAATCAGGTATTTAACATTATTACTCATTACTTATATAAATAATGGGAAATGCAAAAGACAAAGGTTATGCTCTACTGTAACTGCTAACAGCGGTTTCACTCTTTATAGATTTGGTGTTGGTAGGTGCGCCTCATTGTTTCTATTGAAATCTTATTTTGCTTATTCTGTTCAAGTTGAGCTGTGTTTCTCACCTTGCTGCTTCTTAATTTCTTCACAACTTCAACAAATTCACCAGCCTCTTGTTCATTGTGTGGAAGAGGGTTTTTTGTTGAAGACATAAGCTTTCAGATTTTGAAGATGGGAGAGGAGGAGAAGCCTGAAATTCTTGATGCTGTATTGAAGGAAACCGTGGATTTGGTAATGGATCTGAATTCAAGATTTTCTTATTCATTTTTCATTGTGGGGTGTGCCACTTCTTTTGTTTTGAGCTGTGGACTGATGATTTCTGTGTGTGCTTGTGTTTGCAGGAAAACATACCCATTGAGGAAGTGTTTGAGAATCTAAGGTGCAGCAGAGCTGGTCTCAAATCAGAGGCTGCTGAGGAGAGATTGGTCATTTTCGGATACAACAAGCTTGAGGAGAAGAAGGTTTTTGATTGTTCACTGCAACTTTGAATCTTTTGAATGATTCTTTAGTTCGTTTTCTGGAGTGCTTTGCGTATTTAATGTTTATGAAGTAATGTAGTTCACGAACTTAATTACTTCTCCGGTCTTTTCTTTCCTCCAAATTCCTGTTTCTTTAAGCTGGAGATGCACTAGATTTAAATGTGGCACTGTTTCTCCAAAGTTTTGATGTTTATAAAGTTTAAATCTTTGACAGCTGATCCTTCTTTCTCATTTATATAAACGGTTTCTTTTTCTTATTATTTCAGGAAAGCAAACTCCTGAAGTTTTTGGGGTTCATGTGGAACCCGCTTTCATGGGTTATGGAAGCTGCTGCTATCATGGCAATAGCTCTCGCTAATGGAGGAGTAAGGAAGTTTTTCCTACCTTTTTTCTTTCCCTTTTCATTTTCTGAAGAGAATTTTAATCATTGGTTTTATCTTGGCAGGGCAAGCCTCCGGATTGGCAGGACTTTGTGGGTATCATCACTTTGCTTGTGATAAACTCGACAATCAGTTTCATCGAGGAGAACAATGCTGGAAATGCAGCAGCTGCCCTCATGGCCAGTCTTGCTCCAAAAGCCAAAGTAAGTTACTATCTTGTTTTGGATTTTCTGATGCTTAAGCCTTAATAATATGGACTTTTGAAATGGTTTGACCAATGGTGGTTGTATGAAGGTTCTCAGAGATGGAAGGTGGAGCGAGGAGGAGGCATCCATATTAGTGCCTGGTGACATCATTAGCATTAAACTGGGAGATATCGTTCCTGCTGATGCTCGTTTGCTTGAGGGTGATCCACTGAAAATCGATCAGGTGTGCGTCGGGTGTCTTCTCTTCGTGTGTGTTCATGCTAAAGTTAAGGCTTGTGTTCTTTAACTGGAATCATGATGTGATTATGCAGTCTGCTTTGACGGGAGAGTCCCTTCCCGTGACAAAGGGGCCTGGTGATGGTGTCTACTCTGGTTCCACTTGCAAACAAGGAGAGCTTGAGGCTGTTGTTATTGGCACTGGGGTTCATACCTTTTTTGGGAAGGCAGCACACCTTGTTGATTCCACTAATCAAGTGGGCCACTTCCAAAAGGCAAGTTCCTTGAGTACCCCCATAGTCATTGCTTCCCCGGCGTATGTTGCGGACAATATGAATTTCTCAATTATATTTGTACTGGCCAGGTTTTGACTGCAATTGGGAACTTTTGCATATGCTCTATTGCTGTGGGGATGGTCATAGAGATCATTGTCATGTACCCTATTCAACATAGGAAATATCGTCCCGGGATTGACAATCTTCTGGTGCTCCTCATTGGAGGAATTCCAATTGCCATGCCAACTGTTCTTTCAGTTACAATGGCCATTGGCTCGCATCGTCTGGCTCAGCAGGTCTGGTTATTGCTATCAGAATGTTGATTAACTGCCGCGATGATGATTGCAATACGTAACGTCTAACGTTATATTTATCCATGTAGGGAGCTATCACAAAGAGAATGACTGCTATAGAGGAGATGGCTGGTATGGACGTTCTTTGCAGCGACAAGACTGGGACTCTGACGCTGAATAAGCTTACTGTTGACAAGAATCTCATCGAGGTGGGAGATTCATCATTTCTTTAACAATTATGCCCATTAGTTTCTCTGTGTGGAGATTGAAACTTTGGTGCTCTCATTTCTTGGAGATAGGTTTTCGCCAAAGGAGTTGATGCAGATACTGTGGTTCTAATGTCTGCACGAGCATCTCGAACAGAAAATCAAGATGCGATAGATGCAGCTATAGTTGGAATGTTAGCTGACCCGAAGGAGGTATATTTACTCTCTATATGTCCTTGAATGAAAGTGACTGGTTTCAACGTGGCTGCAAGTTTGCCAGCTTGACATGAACGATACCGTGAACAGGCACGTGCTGGAATTCGAGAAGTTCACTTCCTTCCTTTTAATCCAACTGACAAAAGAACTGCATTGACTTACATAGATGGTGAGGGGAAATGGCACAGGGTCAGTAAAGGTGCACCTGAGCAGGTATAGTCCTTGTCTTAGTTAAATGGGTTTTTTTTTCATTGATGGTGATTCTAATTACTGCATGCAATATGCCTCTAGATTCTACACCTAGCACACAACAAGTCGGAGATAGAACGAAGGGTTCATGCTGTGATCGACAAGTTTGCTGAGCGAGGTTTAAGATCACTTGCAGTTGCATACCAGGTACATATTTGCATCATTAATCTATACATATTAGTAGATTTTATCAAACTACAGCACCTTTACTGTATCTTGAGATGCAATTGCTGCTCGTTCTTGCAGGAAGTTCCGGAAGGAACGAAGGAGAGTCCTGGAGGCCCATGGCAGTTCGTCGGTCTCATGCCTCTTTTTGATCCACCCAGGCATGACAGTGCAGAAACTATAAGAAGGGCACTTGATCTTGGAGTGAATGTTAAAATGATAACTGGTAAAACTCATATGCCTGCATGGAGTTCCTGTTTTTTCGATCCGATATGGTGGTGTTTTCTTGAATTATAGTTCTTTAATGGCTTAATAACACGGTTTGGCAGGGGATCAGCTTGCGATAGGAAAGGAAACAGGACGAAGATTGGGAATGGGAACTAACATGTATCCTTCATCAGCTTTGCTGGGGCAGAACAAAGATGAATCAATCGTTTCTCTACCAATCGATGAACTCATAGAGAAAGCTGATGGTTTTGCCGGCGTCTTCCCTGGTATTTTTTCCGCTTTTTCATTATATTAAATTGTTTTTTCCGTTTACTCATTGTACTTATTTGCTCGTTTTGGATATTGGACAGAGCACAAATATGAAATAGTTAAGCGGCTGCAAGCCAGGAAACATATATGCGGAATGACTGGTGATGGAGTAAATGACGCTCCTGCTCTTAAGAAGGCTGATATTGGAATTGCTGTTGCTGATGCAACTGATGCAGCTCGTAGTGCATCTGATATTGTGCTTACGGAACCCGGCCTCAGCGTCATTATTAGTGCTGTTTTAACTAGTCGCGCTATCTTCCAAAGGATGAAAAATTACACGGTACGACACGACCTGTTCCTTGAATCATGATATTTGAGTTCTGATTATGGGCTATTCTTGCCTGTTTACATGATAATTGAGCTCATCAATGATCCCTTATTTGCCAGATTTATGCTGTTTCTATAACAATCCGTATCGTGGTACGTTATATATGTATATATCCTTTATTCTTCCGTTTTTCGTTCGATTCATTCCATTTCTTTTTGGATCTTAAAATATACTCTGATGGCTTCCTCCCTCTTTTTTTGGTATCAGCTTGGCTTCATGTTGTTAGCTCTAATATGGGAATTCGACTTTCCTCCTTTTATGGTGCTTATCATTGCAATTCTCAATGATGGTTTGCTTTCCCTATCTCTCTCTTTCTATATGTGTGTGTGTGTGTTTGTTCATTTACTGCTTCTCTTGACACATCTTATGCAACACTTGTTATGAAGGTACCATCATGACCATATCGAAAGATAGAGTGAAGCCGTCTCCTCTTCCGGACAGCTGGAAGCTTGCTGAGATTTTCGCGACTGGAGTCGTTCTAGGCGGTTACTTGGCAATGATGACAGTCATATTCTTTTGGGTTGCGTATAAAACAAATTTCTTTCCGGTACGTTTATCTTGCCACTAACGTGTCCGGTGTTCCGGAGCTATCCTTCAATCTTATTCTTCTTTACTGTTAGACTTTTCTGATGACAATCAATATTTCACTCATTAAACATACTTCCTAAACTGCCAGCGTGTCTTCGGGGTGTCGACCCTCGAAAAGACTGCAATCGATGACTTCAGAAAGCTTGCTTCAGCAATATACCTTCAAGTGAGCACTATCAGTCAGGCCTTGATATTCGTTACAAGATCCCGAAGCTGGTCGTACGTTGAGCGCCCCGGTTTGTTACTCGTTGCAGCATTTTTTATTGCACAGCTGGTAAGAAACTCTTTCAACTGCCAAGTTATTGCATTTTTCCCCATTCGAATATACATTGATTTTCATACTTTTGGAAACAGGTCGCCACTTTGATCGCGGTGTATGCAAACTGGAGCTTTGCTGCAATCGAAGGAATCGGGTGGGGCTGGGCAGGGGTGATCTGGCTTTACAACATCATCTTCTACATCCCTCTGGATATCATCAAATTCTTGACTCGTTACGCCCTAAGTGGAAGGGCTTGGGATCTCGTCCTTGAGCAAAGGGTAAGTATTTCACCCCACAAGTCTCTACTTACCAGCCTGTGTTCTTGACTGGTTTTGGTCTTCTTCTCTATTTGCAGATTGCTTTTACCAGGAAAAAGGACTTCGGGAAAGAGCAACGAGAGCTCAAATGGGCGCATGCGCAGAGGACCCTTCACGGCCTGCAAGTACCCGACACCAAACTGTTTAACGAAACTAACAATTTCTCCGAACTCAATCAGTTGGCCGAGGAAGCAAAGAGGAGAGCTGAGATTGCTAGGTAATGACTTTATAAAACACGACATACGCAGGAATCAAGGAGCTTTTACTATCGTGATAACGGTTAACGTCGTGTGCAGGTTAAGGGAGCTCCATACGCTCAAAGGTCACGTGGAATCGGTGGTGAGGTTGAAGGGCCTTGATATAGATACGATTCAACAAGCATACACTGTATGAGAAGATTAGACCTCTACATATTCTGATGATGGATGCGACGAACTAGAGCTCTGAGTCGAGGTATATTACCATTCGATTAAGCTGAGCATCGGTTATGAAATTCGCATCGATCTGCACGAATAGTGTGTTTTCAGAATCATTCAATCCTGCCTTTGGAAGTATGCTCATGTAATATTTCAGTTACTAGTACCATTAGAAATGAAAAGTTTTAGTTTTGTTATGTGCAAGAATTGCTTGTTTGTGTGGCTATATCTTGTGTTTTGAGACCTTTTATGTACATGGAATAATAAGAGAGTAGGGAGATTCTTGAATTTCTTTTGATTATGCCCCTTTGCTTAAGATTGTTTGGACTATTAGTTGCTTTTAGGGGTTATATATTTGGGTTGGCTACATTAGTACTTCCTTAATTCCTAGTCAAAAGAGATACATGCATGTCTAAAGGTTATTAATTTTATAAGAAAAGAAAAATACAAATGCTCAATCTTAAATTACATATTACTTATCAATTTTCGTATTAATAGAACATGAAATGTTATATAATAAAAACGAAAATGATCATTTGCTGCGCCAGAAAACATTAATATATACGCTCGCGAAATGATATAACATGCACTATAACAAAAATCTACAATAGTGACACATGTGTGTAACTATTATATGTGCTACAAAATTTAAATGCATATCATTAAAATTATTAGTAACATTTAATGATCTAACTAATTTTGTATAGTAACATCCATAAATACATGTCACAAATTATTATTTAGTAATTACGCTTTTAAATGTCGCTAAAAAATTTAGTGATTCATAATAGCTACACAACATGTCACTATTAGAATATTTGATGGAGTAGTAATTTTTTAATAAAATTTTTATTAATTCTTACTTTCCGATTATGATTTAGTGATTAAAATATAATTTAATATTATTTAATACAAAATAAAAAAAAATTATAATATGCTGATGTGGTAATATCACATCAGCAGATAACACGTTAAATAACGGCCACATAAGATGAGAACACGTTAAATAACGGCCACATAAGATGAGAACACGTTAAATTGTGCACATATACGATGGTGGAGTAGTCCTCTGATTAAAAAATACTCATCATGTCTTGTTATGTTTTCCCTTTTGTGTTAAAAACAATAAAAAGTAATTTATTAAATTGTATAAATCCTATTATTTTTTATATTTTTACATCCCTTATTATTTTATCTCATGGTGGAGTATGATACTGGCTTTGCAATTTGAGAAGACCAATCCATGATTAATTAATGCATCATATATTTATATATGTAAATATATTTTCATAATTACTAGTACAATATTCTCACAATTAGAAAAAATAAAAAATAAGAAAAGTGAATTAAATTTGAGATTGAATTCAGACACTTCTGGAATCCAAATTATCCATATCAGTGGATTTGTTCTTCTTCTTCTTCTTCTCCGGCATCTCAACACCATCCACACTCCCTTTGTAACTATACCACCTCGCAATGATAACAAAGTATACAAAGTTCAACGCACACAGCCCCGTCACCAGGTAGTAGAAGTAGTCTAACCTCCCCTGGTTCAGATCCTCCGGCAACCAGTTCCCCGCCGTCGAATTCCCGGTCGTCCGGTGCACCACCGATATCAGCAGCCCGTTAAGGTAGTTCGCCGCCGCGGAGCCCAGGAAGAAGAATGATCCGGCGATGCTCCTCATGTTCTCCGGGAACTGCTTGTAGAAGAACTCCACCTGCCCTATCGCGGAAAACGACTCCGCCATGCCGGCGAGGAAGAGCTGCGGCACCAGCCACATCGCCGACATCGACGACACCGCGCCGCGGTTGGAGTGGTGCGCCGCCGGCTGGGTGATGGCGAGGGAGCGGCGGCGCTCCTCGACGAAGGCGGAGACGAGGGACTCGACGATGGTGAGGAAGATGCCGATGCCGATGCGCTGGAGGACTGTGATGCCGCCGGGCTTGCCGGTGAGGCGGCGGAGGAAGGGGACGACGGCGCGGTCGTAGATGGGGACCCAGAGGGTGAGTGTGAGCATGGAGAAGATGCTGTAGGTGGCCGGAGGGATCTGGAAGGAGCCGCCGCCGAGGTGGCGGTCGGACTGCATGGCTTGGAAGACGATGTACTGCTGCTTCTCGCCGACGTGGTAGAGGATGGCGGCGGCCCAGATGGGGATCACCCGCATCACGCACTTCGCCTCCTCCACTTGCTGTACACTGCACAGCCGCCACCGGTCAGCGGCGGAGCCGTCGGGGTTTATCTCGTCGCCCTCGCTTATGATCGCCGCCTTGTCTAGAAATCTGAATTCATGATTACATTAATAATAATTCAAGATTTATAATTTTATTATTAATTATTCAAGATTTAGAATTTTTTATTAATTCTAATGGCGATTTTTGCGATAAACTATAAATTCACAATGTAAATTAACAATCTTTAAAAAAAATGATATTTCATTAAAATGAATTAGTAGCACATGCAGAGATAAGGCTTGGATGGGGCCATGGGGTTAGGTGTCACATTTATATTTCTAGTTAAGTTAATTTCCCTATTAAAATAAAACGTGTTACATTTTGCTACTATTGAGTTTCTTTCTGTGGGATAATGATGACTGATGACAAAATGTGCTCAAAGTTGTTTACAGAGTGTACGTTACATATTTTGGAACACACGTGTAGTGTGTGATGTTTTTTAGTTTAGACAAGATATCATCATTAATTAGGTGCAATCGAATATTTCATTACATCATTGATCAAATTTAGGCGCAAAAGTAATGCCACTTTTTGATATTTTTCTATACTGGTCTAAAATTAGTTAGAATTATCAAATGACGAGTTCCAATGTTTCTAGAAAATAAAACATTTGAGGTTAGGTTGGTGAGAATCTTGCCGTCATATTTGGTTTTCTTTAGTTAAAAGTTTTGGTGTTACGAAATCTCAAATAAATTTTAGTCCGTAAACTTGACACAATTTCTTTAAATTTGACACAATTTCATTATTAGACGTTCTACTAAACTCGACATATTCCTAAAATAGTGAAAATTATCCATTTAAAAATCGTGAACTCTACCACCTTTATCACTCATATACTACTTTATACACTCTATTTAATAAAAAGTTTATTTTTAATAAATAGTTGATAATTTAGTAATAAAATTTAGTTAATAAAATGCCATGACACAAAAGTAATAAATAGTTGATAATTTAGTTGATAATAAAAAGTTTATTTTTAATTTTAAGATAAGAGAAAGGTACTTAGTCTAACTACCTACCACTGGTCCACAGAGTAGGTGGTGCTTGTGATGTGGGGCCACTTTCACATTTAAAATATTAATTATTCTTGCCTATATTTGATCTTTGTTATATTAAAATAGAAAAAGCTAGATTCATCAACCAAATTTAATAATTCCCCAATTAATTAACCCATTAATCACTAGAAATATAAACGTAATAAAATTAAAAAAAGTAAAAGAAAAGGCACACTCACTTGAACTGGTCAGTGTAAGGAAGCTTAGAGTTGATGGACTTAGGCGGCATGTAATGAAAGAGCGTGAGCCACGGCTGCTGCGGCGGCTTGAGGCGGCGCTTTCTAACGGCGACGGCCACCACCTGCGCTAAGCTGGTGAGGAAGCTTCCCTCAGGCTTGACAATGACGTAAATCTTTGTACCGATGAAGAAGAGGAGGCAGGAGATGAGCATGAAGAGGGTGGGGATGGCGAGGCCGATGGGCCAGCTCACGTCGGACTGGATGTAGACGACGAGCGTCACCGACACCATCTGCGCGAAGGTGAGCGTGAAGAAGTACCAGTTGAAGAAGGAGTCGATCCCCCTCTTCCCGGACTCGGTTTTCGGGTTGAACTGGTCCGCCCCGAAGGCCAGGTTGCACGGCCGGATTGCTCCGGCTCCGACTATCATTAGCCCGAATCCCGACAGGAGGAATGCCATTTGCCACGCTGTCGCCCCCACGCAGTGCGTCTCATCGTCGTTGCAGTGCGGCGGGTGTAGCTTCTTGAATGTCGCCGTCATCGTGATCACCAACAGCCCCTGCACCGTGTTAATTAATTAGGAACACATTTCAAAATTCAAAAGAAAGAAAGGGAAGAATTAGTACCAAGAAGGAAGCGACGGTGCCGAAGGCAAGGGTCTTGTAGCGGCCGAAATAAGTGTCGGAGAAGAACGCGCCGAGTAGAGTGGCGAAGTTGGTAGTGCCGTTGAAGACGCTAAGAAGCGTGGTTGCAGAAACACGCTTCATGTTGAAAACCGTCGTTAAGTACACCTGAAGATTCGCTAGTGTTCCTATTGCTCCCAGCTTCTCAAACGTCTCATTTCCTATTCAATTTTGTTTTTTTCATTTAAAGCAAAATCAAATCGATAATCTGGATCCAATCAACAAGAAAAATAAAATAAAATTGAATTACCTATAATATAAGGCATAGCTCTGATTCCTCTGTAATTAATCTCAGGCTCCTTATCCTCCTCCTCCGCCTCACCACCGTCGGATCCCAACGCAATTTTCTTCTCTTCAATTTTGGGATTATTTCCGATCTGAGATCCATCGGCAGTTACTCTCTCACTCTCGGCCATATCTCTTCCTCGCTGCAATTGCAACTGCAACTGCAACTGCAACTGTGTTTGCAGAAATGGGTTGGAGAAATGGTAATTAAGAGGAGATTAAATTGAAAAGAGCAGTAGCATAGGAATGCGTGGGCAATTTGTTAACGTTGTCGACCTCGAATATATAATAAAAGGCCTCTGATGCTTGTCTCTGTCTTAGGTAGGGCAGAGTGCGTGTAATAAAAAGGAAAAAAGAGGAGTAGTGTGGAGAAGGAGATTGGGTGGTGCACATGAGGTGTGCTGAAACGCAAGAGTTAATTTGGATTTGAATTAATTCCACAGTGAGGACAAGAATTGAAAGCGAGGAGAAAAGAATAGAAAAGAAAGAAAGAAAGGGGAGAGAGAGGTGAGGAGGAGATGAGTGATAATGCATGCACAGTGAGGAATACAAAACTGAATTAGGGAATTAGGTAGCGATCCGAAACTGGTGTTAGTGTAAAATACGGACCAACTGCCATAAAGGGATCATAGCATATTCTTCATGTCAAATCTAATCTGCTCTTTATATATATTTTCTATTTTATTACCGACTATGCCCATTTATTACAGCGGTAATAACATAAAAAGGATTTAATTCTCACTTTTATCTGTCACAATTCATATTTCAAAATAATTAAAACACCGGCACTTAAAATAAGATACTGTCACTTTAAATGTAAGAAATAGACGATTCAATGCGTTGACCACTTAGGACTTTAGAGTACTCTTGTTACAAGTCAATACTATCATGAATTATTGATTATATATATTATTCTTTATACTCATGTAGTTAAATACATGTATGTCATGTAATTTTAGTGATATAAAATAAAATAAATAAAAAGAGTTGGTTTATATTTGGTAGTGTTAGTGGACTTTATCATGTATGATGAGGAATGTGGTTGTGCAATTATTACTCGTCCATTTGTATAGTGCTCTATCTATCTACATTTCTTTCTTTGTCAGAGTGTCTTTTAATGGTCAATGCATAATTATTTATTTTTGAAATACACAAATATATTGACAATTGACAAAGATAATGATTATATTGCAAAATGGGGGAATGATATATCGCCATATAAAGAAAAATAAAATAAAATATATGCTTCATCATTAGGCATGGGAAAAAAGAAGACAAACTGGGTGACATTTTAATGACACATATAATAAAATATAATCTTTTATTAAAAAGTTTTAGTTACATTCACATTTTCCCTCTTTAGAAATAATAATCACTCAATTATTTTTTATATGGTCTCGTTTCATCTAATTACACATACTAGCTAGGAAAACAAATAAATTTACTTCGTAATTTTATAAATTTATTTGATTTATACTTGATAATAAATTCATGAAAATATAATTATTTAGTATATATAGTATCAAATTAAATGGGACATATTAGAAAGTAAAAAAAATAGTAAACTTTAAAAGGAATATATATATACTACAATAATCCATGTAACCATCAAGAAATAAAATATTAATTAATTACTCTTTAAATAAAATCATTGATTGGAAAATACTATTCATGGAAAAAAAAACTATTATTTGTACTACTAGACAATTGTTACATAAATCACGCATAATAATTAATTTGTAGGTGCAAATACTACCTAATAATTACCAGCTACACTACAAATTGTAATGCCTCGATTTCATAATTAATTAGTACCTAAAGAAAGCTACAAAATAAAAATAAAAATATATTATCATGGTATCATTAGCTGATTAATGTACTCTTTTTTCCTATGAAAAGTGAAGTTAGGCGCAAAGAAAACAAAATAGAATCATCTATTAGTTTCGAGAAATAATTAATTAATGTGAATGCATATCAAATTACATGTTTTTAGTCAAGATTAGTGTAGGGTGTTCACATTTGCACTTCTATCACATCATCTTAGTTGATTAGTTATGTCTTTTTAATTACTCGCTCCGTCTCACCTCAATTATTCGATATTATATTTAAATGAATGTATTATTATAATTAAATGAAACAGTTGAGATGTGTAGTGTCATAATTTAGGAAAATTAATGAAGATATATAAAATCAAAATATTATATATATATATATATATATATATATATAACATATTACATCACACATTAAATTGTGTTAGTCACGATAGATGAACACTTGTACAAAAGTACAAACTTTTATGCTCAAGTGTATTATTGATGTGACCTATCAAGCTTGGGATATTTTTTTCCCAATTAATGTACTAATAAATTTGTGTTCGCACCACAATTTAATTAATATTCTCTTTATCCCATTAAAAGTGGACGTGTTTAATGAAATTTGTGAGAATTTTTTGATAAAATATGGTCAATTTTAGTGGGACAGAAGAAATACCTAATAAAAAACATATTTCATTTTCCGGATAATAAGAAGAAATTTCAAATTACATATTATTTCGTTGCTTCATAATTGGAAGATTATATTTATAGAAAAAGGTAAAGTTCTCAAACTTGATATACATAAATATAATAAATGAGCATATTTTATTTGCCAGTTATTTGATTTTTTTTTTAAAGTTGTTGGAGTTAAACTCCATATTAGGTCGAATTCATGTACAATTTCAAATTCGAGCTAGATAATGTTCAATTCGTTAAATTTGTGAATATATTCTAATCATTTGTCTACGAGCATGTTACATTATTACATAAACCTATTCGTGGGTTTTCAATTGAACCATAACCAGAGCCTGAATGCATACAAAATAATATAAATGAGTATTTAACGAGCCTAGAGCTTTTAACGAGTTCGACAATTATTACAAATCGAGATTGAACTCAAATTCAAAAATAATATTATCGAGTAATGTACGAGACAAACTCAAACATGATAATTAGATGACAACCTGATCTCGATCAACACGTCAAAAATTCGAGTCAACCTCGAACCAAACTAAAATCCTTACTATTTAAACGAATCTGGTAGTTTGAATCAATTAGTATTCAGCTTGTCTCAGATTCGTTTACAACCCTGAACGCTGAACGTAAATAATCTTGTAAATGATTATATAAATTATTAAACTTAATAAATAAATGAATAATTACTCAAGGCACAATTTTAGCATCACCCATGTAATTATATAATATTTTTATATCTTAGAACAACAAAATTGATAATTAGGCGCTTATTCTTGAATATTTCTTTTACTCTTGCAATTAAGCAATTGACAGAGCTATATATGATACTCCCTTCCTCCCTAGATTAGAAACATTTGCTTTTGGATTGAAAATCAATATTTGTTTTATTTTTGCTTTTAGTAACTATAACCTACATACTTTTAAGTTGTAAAAATTATCAAAAAAAGAAATACGTCTAATCTAACGGGACGTTTTAAAAAGGAAAATACTTATAATCTAGCGGGACGGAGGGAATACATCATTGCAAATTAGGTTTGAGTAGATAACGTTACGTCATGCCAACTCCATCCAAATTATTTAAGTTGATGCAATCTTTATATAATTAAATTATTTAATTAGAGTAACTAGGTGTACTATTAGAAAATATTAAATATCTCCATGCAACATAAATTTATAAATAATTAACTGTCTGATTAGGAGGGAGCATGTGGGATTTGTCACATTAAGCACGTCTAACTTTTTCTTATAAATCAAATTATGCACAAATTTTGATTTTTTTTAAAAAATCTTTTGAGACTCGACTTATAAACTATCGATATTGATATTTTATGACTTGAACTTGAAGTATGGGGATTTTCGACTTCCAACCTAAATAAGAAATGATTTAGGAATTAATTTTTATAATAACTGTTTTATTATATTAAACATAAATAATAACCATAAATATAAAAAATGTGCTTATCAAAGGACAATTAAGAAAACTTAAATACAAAAAATTATACTTTTTAAAGGGTTGACTTTATCATATTTTTATTTATTACATAATTTTTGTTATATTCATTCCGTTTCCTTAATGTTGATCTGTTTTCATTTTTGAATGATGCCACTAAAATTGTTTTGTTTAAGTAAATAACAAAAAAATCACTTTCTAAAGGGTTGACTTTATCGTATTTTTATTTATTATATAATATTTTTAATTTACTAAAAAATAAATCAATAATAATAGAATTGAATGAATATTAAAATGACTTTTTTAACATATTTCTCCAAAATTTCTTAAGAGGTAAACATGTACTTTTATAAATAAAAAATCACATATTACATTGATGGGCCTGTCTGGGCTTAATGGGCCGGACATCTGGATAGAAAAAAACTTGTCCAAATATTAAGTTAAATTTATAAGCATTATATAAAGTAGCCAAAAAATAGTGAAAAATAAATAATAACTATAAATATAAAATTATTTAAATTATAGTTATTTTGGATGTGAATTATCATAAATATCCTTTTATTTAAATTCAATTGTATAAATAATACGAATGATATGAAATGTATGAATAATATTCATTCACACGACTCGTATACACATATAATTTAATAAAATTAAGTATTACGTATGAATGATACAGTTCAATAGAATTCATACTCAAAAATGTAAAATATAATTATAAGAGTATTTTAGTATAATAAATTTGTAAATAACTAGAATTTAAATATTATTTTGTTAGTAGTTATTATTTGTTTTTTATGATTTTGTTTTGGTTGCTATTTTGTATACCTACTCAATTTATAAATACAGAAAGCACAAAAAGAAAGAGGTTCACATTACTATATTTTGAAAAAAACAACAAAATAAGAAAAGAAAAGAAAAGAGGAGAAATAGAAAGAGATGCTATATAAGGAAAAGATGATGATTCCATGGAAATGCATTTTGTCTGAGTAATCTACTCATTGGTGCAGGAGTTGACGTTAGATTAGATACTGCCGTCACCTTGCGCTCAACGTGTTCGACAAAATGCGAATTCACAATAATTGAGCATTGATAGAGAAAAGTCTTGTCTTGAAGCTCCATCAACGCCATAGAATCATCGCTCAGGTATCTTTCTTCACCTCATGTGTGCTCGATGGTCTATATAATGTAACAACGATCTCCATTATTATGAACTAATGGAGATGGACATGACAGTGGGTTTTTGGGTGGCGGTGGCGGTGGTGGTCGCGCCATTGTTGTGGTGGTGGAATGACTATTGGTATGTTCTGCCGTTGTGCCTCCGCGGTGGCTGGGGCGGCGCTAAGCTGCCTCCGGGGTACATGGGGATACCTTTTCTTGGTGAGATGGTGGCGTTTCTTTGGTACTTTAAGATTATTGGCCGCCCCGATGACTTCATCAATGCTAAACGTCGCAAGTACGTTCCTTTCGTTTGTTGTTGTAATCTATGAGTGTTGTTAAGGAGTGTTAAACTTTCCATTTTACACGAACTTGACTAAATAATTGTGAAAAATTGAAACTTGTTACTTGTCTAATTATTAGTTATAATTCTCAGTCCTTTGAAAGTAAATTGCAAGTTATAGCAAAGGTTGAACATTCATATTGTTTTGCTATGTTGATGTTTGATTACTAGGTATGGTGATGGAGTGGGAATGTATAGAACGCACCTCTTTGGTGAACCAAGCATAATAGTTTGCACTCCATCCTCCAACAAGTTCGTTTTGCAGTCAGACTCAAACTTCGCGATCAAGTGGAGCTCGCAGGAACTTGTTGGAACGACGTCGCTTGTAGCCGTGGAAGGCGCGGCACATAGCCGGGTGAGAGGCCTTGTAATAAGGGCTATCAACCAACCCGACCCACTTCGTAAGATTGCTCTCATCGTGCAACCTCGAGTAATAGCTTCTCTCAAGTCATGGTCGCAGAGAGGTAGGATCACAGTCTTGAAAGAAGCCAAGAAGGTACATTAATGGTGTAATGGTGGCCTCGCTTTAGTTGCCTATGTTATAAACGAATGCTGTACTACTGCTACTTACAGCCTCTCTCTCCCTCTTGTTGCAGTTAGTATTTGCAAACACTGGGAAGTATTTTGCAAGCATTGAGTCAGAACATGTTCTGGACACCCTTGATTATTATTTCAAGGGTGTTGTTAATGGAGTTAGGGCTTATCCTCTCAATATCCCAGGAACTGCTTTTCACCATGCCATCCAGGTAGCTAAATCTTTCTACTCAAATAACTAAATTTGAAGATGCTCACTTGCAAGTGATGAGAAATGTGCATGCATTTGCAGTGTCGTAGGAAAGCAACTGCAATATTTAGACAAGAGCTGGAGAAGAGGAAGAAGAGTGAAGCAGCATCTTCAGAGCCCAAAGATGATTTAATGGAATCACTGATGCAAATGAAGGATGAAGAGGGTAACCGATTGACTGAGATTGAGGTTGTTGATAATATAGTCAGCCTTGTTATAGCTGGATATGCGTCCACTTCTGTTTCTGTCATGTGGGCTATGTATTATCTGGCCAAGTATCCTCATGTTCTGCAGAAGCTCCGGGTATGGCTGCCGTAGATCTAATAATGCAACGATGATGATGCCTTATTACAGTTAGTTTGATTGTGATGTGGTGGTGTTTTTGTGGGGTGCAGGAAGAGCACATGCCGATAAGCAAGAAACTAAATGGAGGCATGATCACATATGAAGACATAGCTGCTTGCAAGTATACGAGTAAGGTATGCATATAATCTTGAAAGGTTAAAGCTACTCAAGTAATAAGAGGCTCAAGTTTTGATGAACACCTCTTTCTGTTAGGTGGTGGAAGAAGTGATTAGAATGGCTAATATAGCAGCATTTCTCTTCCGCACTGCTAAGAAAGATGTCGAGTATGGAGGTGCAATCATCGAACCATTGAACTACCTTGTCTTACTGTGTTCTGCATTACTGTAAAAAAGTGATCAAATGGTGTGATAACAGAACAAGATTGTTGATTGAAACAGGATACAAGATCCCGAAGGGTTGGAAAATGGTGTGCTGGCTCCGTTACCTTCACACGAATCCAGAGTACTTCGAGGATCCAATGTGCTTCAACCCGGATAGATGGAATGTAAGCCAAGTACATAGAAATGAGAGAGTAGAGAGTCCGCCTCGTATTACTTGTATCGTTGAAGTGAAAAATATACATAAATTTGGTTTGTTAATATTGAATTTTAGGAGGCACCAAAGGCGGGATCATATTTAGTGTTCGGAGGAGGACCGAGAGTCTGCGCCGGGAACATGTTTGCTCGGCTGCAAGTTAGCATTGTACTTCATCATCTTGCTGTTGGCTACAGGTAAATTAGGATACCAATTTTTGTAGCAATGGTTGTTTTAAATATATTTGTGGCATGAAATGAGAATAAGTGGTGATTAAGATGAGTACTTTTGAATTGGATTGATTTGATTATTTTGCAGATGGGAACTGGTGAATCCTAATGGAGAGATTTTGTACCTTCCTCATCCCAAACCAGCTGATGAAGTTGAGATTAATATTACTCAAATTTGAGCATCAAGAGCTCTTGCTTCCTCTGTTTTACAACATGTCCTTTAGTATTTTTATTTGCAAAAAAGCGCTTGGTTGCTGTGTTGTAGAACATGGAGAGAGCAACTTTGTTCTATACAAAAGCTGTACCACAACTATCATATTAGGGTTGACTGTTGTGGATTTGTTAATTAATAAAAGTTGGCTCTCCATAGAAAATGATCATATTTACTAATCATACTGTGCAATAATCTTATCATATCAGTCTGCTCATAAAAAAACTTTAACATTTGAAAATTTTGCCAATTATAGTAGATCATCAATATCACTTAATATATAATTCGATTAAAAATAATAAATAAAATGAAATTCAAACTCCAATCAATACACAAATCAAATGATATATTACATGAATTATATTACATTATTAAAACTTGTACTATTAGATAAATATTTTGTTTCTTTTAATGAAGTAATATTTCCATATGTTAGTAATAGTAATATATTAAATTCCTCAAAAGAAAAAAAGTTAGTAATTTTATGAAAGAAAGCAATAGTATATAGCACGTGAAACATATACTGTATTTAATTTGTAAGCACAAGTACAACATATTATAACATTGATATGCTAATTTTATATTTTAATTATATAAGTAAAATGATAGTACACATATATAATTGTTGTTTTATTTTACCACTCAAAAACTCAAAATATGACAAAATGAAAAAGAGAATATAAGAAAGACTCAATGTGTATACATGTGAAGACCTGATGAAATCCAAGTGAGTAATGAGTGAAGGATCGATGAGGACCCCATGAATTATATTTGTCTTCTTCGTCCAGAAATATTGGTTTGGAGGTCCACGTCGTCATGAGATGGTATAGGTATCTCCTCGGAATAACCAGAGATGCATAGTGCTCCATAATCATCTTGCTGCCACTCAACTTGCAACATAATGCCTCTAGGGTTTTCTTCCGATTCTGTCCCTGGTATACCCACCAACCTCGCTCCAATCGGAACCTGCACATGTTATCGAAACACGTTCATCATGTATCTACCTTGTATTGTATATCTAGGGTTTTAGTAATATTAGAGACGAGATAATAAGTAGTGTAACTGATAGGATATGGCCCATCAATAAGGCCCAACTTTAATGGACCAGCCCAAGAGCAGCTCGGCCCAGTAGCACCTCGGCCCAAGAGCAGCTCAGCAGCCCATTTACCACGGCCCACTTACTATAAATAGCCATAAACCGCCTCTATTATCTATAAATACGAGATGATAGTTAGATTAAAAGGAGGACAGATTCACTTTCTGTAAATCTACATTTCAGCTCTCAAGTTATAAAACAAAAGAGATCTCCCTGTGGACGTAGATCTATTAAAAGATCGAACCACGTAAACCTCGTCTCGTTTACTTTCTAATCATCGTGCAAATCTCACTTCGAAAATCGGCGATCGATCACTGGCGCCGTCTGTGGGAAACGAAGTAAATTTTGTGTCCGATCACTATTTCCGAAGTGAAAACACAATGGTTAGATCCACTCGATCTAATGCTATAGCTGCTGCTGCTAAAGGAAAGCAAAACGAGGCTGAAATGCCTCGTAATCTACCTCGTCTATCAACCAACGAAGGGAATGAACACTATGCTCGGTCTGGTAGGCAAGTCGCAAACCGCCGAACTCCCGAAGGCCATGTAGAAAATGTCCTTTCCCACCGAGCTGATGACTCTGTTAGCAGTGGAAGATTGAATCAAAATCGTCAAGGGAATGCCACGCTTCAACCTTTGCTCGGCGATGCGCTCAAA
>JAPKLX010000036.1:1335312-1352660 GCA_026898415.1 Leonotis leonurus
CGGCGAGCTCCCCCCTCAACCTCGCCGCCTCGGCCTCCGCCGCCGCCGCCTTCCTCTCCGCCGCGAGCAGCTCGACCAAAGTCCTGGCCTCCTGCTCCTCCGCCCTCGCTGCCTCGGCCTTCGCCCCCTCAAGCTCGGCTTTTAGGGCCCTGAACTGCTCGACTCCGTCAATGACGAAGTGCGAGAGGGCGCTCAGCCCGTCCAGCACCATATTGGCCTCCTGCACGGAATATGTTAATACAGAACAAGAAAAAGAATAGAAGACAAACTTCTTCCACTCACCTCGGGGAACGGGGCCCTACGAGCCTCCCCCGACCCGGATGCCCGAGCATCCGGGCTCCTCACCTCCTCCCTCCGAGGCTCCTCCAGATCGATCACGGGCGGAGTCGCCTCGGTCTCCACCCTCTCCACCCTCTCCGCCCTCTCCCGGCGCGGCGTCTCCTCGGCGGCCGAGGTGAGTCTCGGCCTCTTCTTCCTCCTCCTCAGCGCCGCCTCCAACACTTCGGGATCCACTGCAGAAGTAAAACAAACATTAAAATCTAATTTGGAGAAACGAGGACCGACAACGTAACCCAAAAACCTCACCCGGATCCACGTCGGCGACGGTGTCACAGGGGCTCAGCCCATGCCTCGACAGCTCCGCCTCGGCATATTTCCTCTTAATGGGGCCGAGGTTTGCCAAGCCCGCCTCGACCTCGCCGACGGGATCCACCAGCTGCGGCCCGAACTTAGCCGAGGACCAATTGTGCAGAGGCACTCCCTCTGCTCGGCAGAAGAAAAATTTCTTCTGCCAGTTCGACACCTTCGACGGAGTAACCAACTTGAACTTGTTGGTAGGGGAGAGGTACACCCACCCCGTCGGCGCCCGCTTCACCCGGAAGAAGCGAAGTAAAGAATCCACCGAGGCCGAGCCTCCGCGGCTACCGACCTCGATACAAAAACCGACGATCTGTTTGATCGACGGCGGCGCTAACTGCCCCAAAGGCAGACTCCACCTCTCCAAAAAATCAACAAAAATGGGACATAAAGGAAAACGAAGACCAAAATGCAAATAGTCTTCGTAAACAGTAAAGAAACCCTCAGGAGGAGAGCTACCTCTATCCTCCTCCCGAGGAAGAACTAATTCCATCGACTCGGAAAAAACAAAATTGCGGGCCAGATTCACCATGTGCGACGCACTCATGGTGGAAGAAAAATCCAACACCGCACCCGACCCAAAAGGGGGCAAAAACTCAACCTCCCGAAATACGGGAGGGGAAAAAGCGCGGGTAAAAACCCTAACAGAAACCCTCGCCGGAAAACTCCTAATCGGCGAGGGAGACTCTACTATCTCAAAACCGACGGGGGTGCGAGAAGAAGAAGACGAAGAAGAAGAAGAAGAGGAAGACATGATTGCAATGCACTTACTTGTTCAAGAGATTCAAAGGAGTTGAAGATTTCTTTCTCGAACTTGAAGTCAACAATGGCAGAAAGTTTGAAAGCTTTTTTGCAGATGGGAAAGTGAAACTAAGGTTGCGAAAAAGTGAAAAGTGTTTGTTAGCTTCCAAAGGAAGCCTTTATAGACATCACTTCACCTTTTTCCAACCGCCTCTTTTTCAAAATCCCGCCCCTTCAGCTCCTCCAACAGAAAAGCGGCACGTGTCACCCACGACCCTCTACAACAGCTGTCTCCCACCACCACGACTTCTACCTCGGCTTCAGCCAGAGAGTTACTTCTACCTCGGCTTCAGCCAGAGAGTTACTTCTACCTCGGCTTCAGCCAGAGAGTTACTTCTACCTCGGCTTCCGCTAGAAAGTTACTTCTACCTCGGCTTCAGCCAGAGCTTCACTTCGACCTCGGCGACTACGAGATCTCCACCTCGGCGATCGATCGATCTTCGTCCAACACACCCACCTCGTCAAGATCTCCACCTCGGTGCCGATCTTCTCTTGAGGGGGGAATGTGATAGGATATGGCCCATCAATAAGGCCCAACTTTAATGGACCAGCCCAAGAGCAGCTCGGCCCAGTAGCACCTCGGCCCAAGAGCAGCTCAGCAGCCCATTTACCACGGCCCACTTACTATAAATAGCCATAAACCGCCTCTATTATCTATAAATACGAGATGATAGTTAGATTAAAAGGAGGACAGATTCACTTTCTGTAAATCTACATTTCAGCTCTCAAGTTATAAAACAAAAGAGATCTCCCTGTGGACGTAGATCTATTAAAAGATCGAACCACGTAAACCTCGTCTCGTTTACTTTCTAATCATCGTGCAAATCTCACTTCGAAAATCGGCGATCGATCAGTAACGTACTTGAAGAGACGCCCCGGAGTTTAGAACGAGAGTTGCAAAGGTTCCCTCAGCTGCAGCACTCTCCAACTCTGCTTGCTTCGCGATATTTAGGAAAACTTCTTCTAGAGTTGTTAGCCCAAGTTGGATATCAGTTATGTCGAACTCTTTTTCTCTCTCCTGGAGCTCAGCGAAGAAGTTCTGGATATATATTTGGAGTAGGTAGCTATCTTCATTTTGATACAATCACAGTTGCTATGAAGATTAATACTATATTGAAAATTTGCTGTTTTACCTTCAATAGCCTCTCCTTTTCATGGGGGATGACGAAGGTCAAGAAAGACATGCTCTCCTCTTTAGGTGCAACATCTAAATGCTGCAACAACGAGTCACGAGATTTATTTTGTGTTCAATTCTCTTAGTAGAGTTATTTCAAATAGCTGGCTTTAGACTTACTGATTTAAAGAACTCTTTCACAGCTACATGTTGAGTGTCACTGGGAGTATTGCCTCTATCTGGAGGGCTACTAGCATCCCCCGCGAAGCTTACGTTTGCAACGAAACCTGTTCCGAACCGTGACTTCAACCTCACTGAAGCTCCGATGCAGCGAAGCCTGCCTTTCGCCATAATGCCTATTCTGTCACCTAAGATATCAGCCTCTTCCATTGAATGAGTAGTTAGAATAATTGCACGTCCCTTTTTAGCACCTTCGATGACATCCCAAACATGCCTCCTATTGATTGGATCCATACCTGTAGTCTGTCAGTTCAGAAAGACTTGCCATCAGATTACAAAGAGGGATCCAAGTGAATGAATTAAGGCTTCTAAGCTCACCGGCTCGTCCATGATAATCAACTTTGGTTCACCAATTAGGGCGATAGCGACACTAAGGCGACGTCTCATTCCCCCACTATAGCTGCCGGCTCTGACTTTAGCAGCCTCAGTAAGTTTCACTTCTGTTAGTAATTTCTCTACATCCTGTTGAAAGAGACAATGTTTGGCTTATTTTGCATGTAGAGTTGCCATTTTGTTCTGTGCAAGATAGTGATTTGCTGTGGTGCAATCTTACTACTCGAACTTAACAGTATGAGGAACAAAATAAGAAGAGAAATGAGTTTGGGATTGGAGATCTCATACCGATGTAATCGAAGCAGGGGTCAGACCTTTGATGCTGGCAAACAAGTGAAGGTGCTCTCTAGCTGATAGTTCGTCCCACAGGACATCAAACTGTGCATTATGAGAGTTATTTGCCTTTTACAACTTATTAAGACATACTTTGTTAATCTGAAGCTTCTATCTCATTGGAGCCTATGACAACAGATCCTTATTTTCAGAAACATTTAGCTTTCAAGGGTCATTACCTGAGGACAGACTCCTATCATTCTCCGGATGGCCGACATCTCAGTAGAGTTTCGGATGGAATTCCCATATATTAATGCTGTAAAAGAACATGTTCATGAGTCATCATTCAAACAGATGCCAAGAAACTTAGAAGCCAAAGAAACACCTCTCACCATCTCCACTAGTGACTGGTGTAATCCCAGTTAAACAATTGATAGCGGTAGTTTTCCCAGCACCATTAGGTCCGAGAAGGCAGAAAAGCTGGTCTTTGGGGAAGTTCAGCCATATGCCCTGCAGGATGCCCTTAATCTGCTTCAGTATGCATTTTTCCACAGAAAAGAATTCTATTCTAGGCACTCCTCTCTAGTAATTCTATTCCCAACTGACAAACTACTCTAGACACTTGTACCTTGAGGGCATGGTAAGGGGAAGTCCTCTTGCACTTGAAGCAACCAATCTTTGTTGCTCCAGCATATGTTTTCACAAGACCACGTATTTGAACTGCAATGCTTGAGTCCACATCGTCTCTTTCAGCTTGCTGTTTCACTATGGTTTCCTCTTCTTGCACATCCTCATCATCTGGATGAATGTTTTCCAAAGGTGTAATTGAACTCATACAACTGCAAATGCTTCCCTCTGAAATTAAATAGGCAGGCTAGTAATCTTAGCAACCAAACAAAACTCATGTTAACCAACAGAAAACCAGATATTGAGTACCTTCTGCTTTGTGTCCACCTTTCCCAGTCCAGTACCCAGGATCCAGAAAGTAGACTAGTGACTTTCTTACACCAGAAGCATTAGGGAATATATTGTCGAAGTAGATGGCCAGAATGAACCACAAACAGGAAGTTGATATAAGCCATATGTAAATATTATTCTGTAAACAGCCAGAAATTGATGGGAGTGATTCAGTAGTAGCAGCTGAATTACTTCATATTTAGTATGCAATGAGTTATTTCGAGAGTAAAGCTTTTAAGGTTGGACATACGATTGTTATGACACATTCTCCATTGCCATATGCACAACTCAACCTCCCTTTCCAACTGACACCAGGATCTTGAGGGGTTGCAGTAGCTTGTGCAAGAAAGTTCGAACCGGCTGCAAAAAGATTAGGTGGGAAGAATGACCACATAATTCGGTAGGTCTTCGAGTAATTCTTACTGTAAGGAAATCCAAATGTTGTGACAAGCTGAAAAGGAGTTATCAAGTGTTATTAACTTATTAGTGTCTTCATTAATTTTGAAATGAACATCTGATCAAGATTCAAGATACAAACCTGGGTCATGAAACCTGTAATAAAAATGAAGAAGCCAACAGTTGTGGATGAAGATGACTTGCTAATGAAGGCAGACAGCATAAAGGCAAAACCAACCTGACAATTTGAACACCAAACATTTATAGCTATCAGAAACATTGAAAGGGATGAGAAGATTGCATGGTTCGTACTGGGATGAAGAAACCTACCATACTCAATTGGAAAAGATAAAATAAGAGGAAGACAACTGCAAAACTGTTTTGCAGAAAGAAATCAAATTGGAACATCATCCCAAAAAGTACAGTTAGAAGGGATGAAATAAAGGTGAGCATTCCCTCCCACGTGAGCCATGATAACCAATATGCAGTATCATAAAGTCCCATCATTGTCATAGTCTATTCATGAAAATAAACAAAGGTTAGTTCTCTGCAGCCATAATTCAATTCTTCTCTCAGCTGAAAAAGCAAAAGCTAATACCTGGCGAAGCTTGAGTTCTTTCTCCGTTATCAAAGTACTAATTTGGAAGACAAAAGAAAACATGGCAGTAGCCAGGAAAAAGGACGGTCCTGCTCTCTGCACAGCAGAAAATATTTCGAGTGTGGGGTGCGCGAATTCCTTTATACTGACAGCCCAATTGAAGCTGGCATCTGAAATATTTGAAGTCGGATAAAAGAGGATACTCTTGACTTCAACATCAAAGAAGATTATACATGATAGATCTAATGAGCTGAATGAATGTAGCAGATGGCTCACCTCCTATTAGAGTTCTTGCAATCTCCCTCTCTGCAGCAAGTTGAAGAGGAATTTGAAATTTAAAAGTGGGATCTTCATAAATCCCTCGCTTTGTAACTGGAGTAGAATTAGTCTGTATACCGTAGCTAATTACAGTAGCATTTCTGTCTATGAAATGGAGAGCACCAGTGCACCGCATCGGATTGCTGGCGAGCCAATCGTCTGTTTCCTCTGGTGTTCTAAATGCTCTAACCTGATCAAGCACAATGATAAGCAAGCCCTTTTCTTCTAATTACATCATCACGCTCTTCAAACAACGCAATCGACAAATAACCAAATAAATTGGTAATCTCAAACATAATCAGCCAAACTGCAAATCCAAAAGGAAGAAAATTAAAAGGGAAAGACCTTCTGTTCAGGAATTGGTCTATGAGGGTTATTCGCTCTAATCCTCCCCACAATTTCTCGAATCCTCGCACTGTCACTCCCACTCCACACGAAGTCAAAACACGGTAGCTTGGTGAAGTAGTGCTCCTCGCACGGCGAAATTGGCCGCGCCACCAGCGGCTTCGGATCGAGGTTTTCTCTGAACGAAGAGGATGAGGCGTACCGCGCCTCGAGTGCTTCCTGGATGAAGAAAATAAGCGCGATGAAGAAGAGCGAGGAGAAGAGCTGGAGGAAAGTGGAGCGCTTGTTCCGCCATGAGAGCAGCAGGTTTTTATGTAACAGAGCTTTGTACTGCTGCCAAAGCAATCGGAATCCTCTCTGAAGCTCCATCAATGGAAGTTTGGTTGTTAAATTCAGTTATTTTGTAACGACTTTTTCCTTTTTAAGTAATAATTTTGAAAAGGAGTTTATATGCTTAAAAATGCGCGGGGGAGTAGAGTATTTTGACGGTTTTGCCCCTGGAGTTAGTTGGAATAAAAAAGTTTGTATTACTAACTTCATTACTTGAGTAATGGCACCGACTACATTATTAATTAATCGGTTACTTCTTAATTATGGATTAATTAATTTAATTATTTAGTTAACGACGTGGGATCGAAATGAAACTCGGTCCAGATCAGAAATTAGTAATTAAATATATGCAACTATTCAAATAAAAAAGCTTACAGATTTGATTTCATTCCCCACTCCATTATTAATTTAAATACATATATATAATATTACAAATTGAATGTTTGTGATACCAAACTACATGCTAAAAGTCAAATTGTGGGATTTGATCGAGTTAATCAATTAATTTTGACAACCAAGTGGAAGCAAAACGTGGTGATTAAATAATTCATTTAAGATTTTAAAATATTAATTACAAAACTTTTGCCGTAAGGAATATATATATCTATAAATTAATGTCAATAAACAAATTATTTTGCAGTGGAACAATTAAAGGATGGACAACTATTCCAAACTAATTGTTTAAACTTGCACAGTATCTCATATATCTGTAATCACCATATAACAATTAGCTATTTGAAAATGTGTAGACTCGAGCTCGGCTCGACTAATAAAAATCGATTGAGCTTGAGTTCGGTCTATTTATTATTCGATTTAATAGTGAACTCGAGTTCGAGTTTGAACTCGGGTTTATTAAATTACTTAAGTAAATATATACATACATATATATTAATTGGACAAGTGTGTAAACAAGTTCGTATATAAAGTTCGTAAGCTATTTGAAGCTCGCCTCGTTTTTTAAGTTCGTGAACTTGCTAGTTAACAAAATTTACAAACTATTAGAAGTTCGACTTGTTAAGATTAGATTCGAATATACATTGACTTCCATCTGAATTATTTTCTTCAACTGTGGATGTGATAATAATGCGTAATTTATGTCCTGGGCAAATAATGTATGTTATTTAAATCCTGATTTAGTTTACTAATTACATAGTAATTTAATATTTTAATAGTAATATACTAATATATTATTCTCTTCTCTCATCATCAAACACCAAGTGTGGGAAGCATGGACATTGAATAAAAAAAGAAATTCTAAAATAACGCACGTTGACAAAAGAATATTGGAAAAACACGCGAGGGGCTTTATAGTCATTAGAGCGCGAATAAATCCCGCGAAATTCAACTGCTGGAAAGGGTAGTTACGTCAATTTAGATCATGCAAATATTTCCGTTAATTTAGACTTGAAGAGTGTCGTATACAAGCAACAGGCTCAAAGCACAAAAAAGTAAGCTCTCTAGAACGAGGTGAATTTAAACTAAGTTCGTTACCCAGTTAAGGAGAAGCGGAAATTTTGATTTAAGTAGCTGAAGTTTCGAATAAATGGCGGATTCAACGAATGCGCTGTCCAGTTTTTGGACTCAGGCCGATGCGTTGCTGAGGAAGAATTTGACGTTTCAGGCGAGTTTTCTTTTTTCAGAACGAAATGCGTCAAATTATAGTGTGTTTTTTCAATAGATTTGATTTTTATGTAATTTTCAATTCCAATGGCTTGTTTGATTGAATATGAGCTGAGCTGTCTGGGCGGAATAATTAGAAGGTTTTTATATTCTGAAGCGTTTTTTTCTTTTCTTTCTCTGCTGATGGAATTTTGTGGATAGAAATTCATTGCCCACCGTTAGCTTTTAGGTTAGACGCAGGTGAAGCTTTTTGTTTCGGTTGAAATATGGAGTTTATTCAATTTTACATGCAAATTGGTGCTGGGATTCGACCATAGGTAGGAATTGGATCTAGGCAAACTCAAATAGCAGTAGCATAGTGTTTGGTACTTGAAAATAAGCTTATTTCTTAGTGATCAGTCTCTTTCTCTTCTTGTTTTTTTCCTTTTCTTTTGAGGTCACCAGTCTCATTAGCGCAAAGTTCAAATTTTAACATCATAATATCTTCATCAAGTTTGATTTCTAAACTTTGGACCCGAGGAAATGGATGGCAATCTGAACTGCTTGTGATTCTCACTTGCCCTTTGCAGAAACGAAATATCAAAACAAACATTCGACTAGTTCTATCCCCATTCTTCCTCTGTTTGTTGATAGTTCTCGTCCAAGTGTGGGTGGACCATGAGTTAGATAAGCCCTCAAACCGGTGTGGCTGCATTTGTGTTGATACTGGTGGGAATGGCCCGTGTGAGAGAAGATGCGGGATTGAATACTCCACTTTTGAGCAAAGTTTCACCTGTCCTATTCCCCATCCACCAGCATGGCCTCCATTATTACAGACACCGAAGGAGCAGTTTCGTGCAGTGAGAACTGATTTGACCTCATATGGAGACTTGCCTAATGACTCCTGCAGGAGAACGGGTTCATGTCCTGTAACTATGCTTATTACAGGAAGTAACATAACATTAGGACAGAGTAAGTCACTCTTCATCTTACTAATTGGGAGAAATATGTACAAGTATATATTTTCTGAGCATGCAGGCAATCTGAGTACTTCTCTTGTGACTTGATAGGTGTGGCTGGAAACATGTTTTCTAGTCCACTGAACATAAATTTCTCTGATATACTGCACAGTGTAGCAGATTCTGCCTTGGTGAGTATTATATGCTTTTACATTTGTTCACTTTTTACGATAAGCTTTAGTTCTTTTTCTAGTAATGAGGGTAGAGCTTCATTGCTTTGAATGCAAGTGGTCTAGTGTTCTTTCATGATGACATTTTGGTGTTTCAGGGTTCGGGAACAAATACCGAGGTTACCAATTTCCTTGACACAGCGTTTTCTTCTAACACTCCTGTTGATTTTCTTCAACCTCAATGTGCATTAAACTCTCAATTCTCTGTTCCTCTTCAAGTAGGTTCTGCTATAATACAGCAAGGTAGCTTTTATAAACAAATTTGTCTACGAAGAGTGTATATTTACTTTGTAGAACAATATACATTATGTGAATTTGGTAGTTTCAATTACTTTTTATGATTTATCCATAAGACCTTTGGTTTCACTGCAACTTGTTTTGCCTTAAACTCAGATGTACGTTGCGTTCAAGGCTTGCATCTATGGCGTAACAGTTCTTCAGAGATAAACGATGAGCTCTACAAGGGTTATCGTAGAGGGAACCCAGAGCGACATATTAATGAGATTGCAGCAGCTTATGATTTTGTTAATTCAAATGAGAATTTATTCAATGTTACGATATGGTACAATTCTACATACAAGAACGACACACGCGGTCAAGCTATTGCTTTGACACGGGTTTCACGGTCAGTAAATTTGGTATGCAAATCCCTCCTTTTCTCATGCATTAAATTGCTAATGACAGTTTCTGCAAAACAAAAAATGAAAAAAGGCGCATCATTTCGATAATCTGAATATGTTTTACTGAGTTAATTCCACTTTTATTGATGTGTGTCTGAAGACAAGCTCTATTGTTTGTCAACAAGATGGCCTTTCTTTTAATGAAATAGTACATTACATTAGTCGTTCTAACCTGTAACGTATGCACATGCAGGCATCAAATGCATATCTGCAATTTCTTGTAGGGCCTGCTACAAGAATGCTCTTTGAGTTTGTGAAAGAAATGCCGAAACCTGTAACGAAAGTCAGACTGGATTTCTCCTCTGTGCTTGGGCCACTCTTCTTTACTTGGGTTATTGTTCAACTGTTCCCTGTAAGTTAAATAGTTAAATTAAATTCCATCCACAAAGTTCTGATATCTCGGGTGTAGGATTTTAGACAATAAGTTTTTCCTAAAAACATTACATCGATCATAAACTACTTTTTTTCGTTTGAAATATTAGTTAAAGTTGTCTTTACTAAAATTAGATATACAGGGATGGTAGGTCTTCTATTGCACGCTCAAACAGACATGCTAAATTTGCATCTTCTTATATAACTTGCTTTTATTTTTCTTTTGCTATATCAGATAGATATTGAAATTTCTAAATTTAAAGATAAAGACTTCAGCATAGGGATGGATGTGACTTATCTATCACACAAATTAGTAATCAGCTTTTTTAATTTACAGTTCAGTGTTAGGCTATGAACTTAATTATGATGATTGTTAAATTTACAGACATCTGTTAGCACCAAATGTTTCTGCAACTCTTATTTGTGTATAATATTTTCAGGTAATATTGACATCATTGGTTTACGAGAGAGAACACAGACTAAGAATTATGATGAAGATGCATGGGCTGGGTGATGGACCTTACTGGATGATATCTTATGCATATTTTCTTGCATTATCTTCAATCTACATGATATGCTTTGTGGTATTTGGATCAGTCATCGGTAGTTATTCAACTTCTCTGCTGTTTGAAATCGTGTATTGCCCTTTCTCAATTCCACAGAAGTTATATTAATGACTGGAAGGTTGGACTTGCAGGGTTAAAGTTTTTCACACTAAACGACTATAGCATCCAGTTTGTGTTTTATTTTCTCTACATAAATTTGCAAGTGTCTTTAGCTTTCCTTGTTGCCAGTTTATTTTCCAACACGAAGACTGCTACAGGTTTGACCTCGCCTCAATGAGAAATTCTTAGTAATTATTCTTTAAATTATTTGTTTCATATGATTTGAATTGACTCAAACATTCTAAAACCATAAATTCTCAGTTGTGGGGTATATGATGGTATTTGGAACTGGGCTCTTGGGTTGTTTCCTCTTTCAATTCTTTCTTGAAGATCCTTCATTCTCAGGTAAGTAAAACATTTTTAGCATCTCATGTGGGAATTTTTTTGGATCTGTTAGGAATTACTATGGTAATCTTTCTTAGTATAGATTCATTATTGTCCTAGAATATACTACCTTTATAGCTTTGTAGTTCTTTAAATATGTATTAGCTTATTAGCCGAGAAAGCATCTTTCTTATATTGCAGAAACTGGGATAATTGCGATGGAGTTATATCCAGGGTTCGCTCTTTATCGTGGATTATACGAGTTCGCTCAATATGCCTATGCTGGATATTACATGGGAAATGATGGAATGCGATGGAAAGATTTGAGTGATGGCAACAAGGGCATGAGACAAGCCATGGTTATCATTGCAGTGGAGTGGTTAATTATTCTTGGTGTTGCATATTATGTTGATCAAGTCGTGTCCTCTGGAAGAGGTCCACTGTTTTTCTTGCGGAGGCACCAAAAGATCCCCTCGTTGTCCTTCCGGACCCCTAGCTTGCGAAGGCAAGGATCTAAAGTTTTTGTCGAGATGGAGAAAGTCGACACCGAGCAAGAGGTAAAACCGTATCTATCCCTTGTAAAAAATAGTAGAAATGCTTTTCACTGCTATTGAGAATGCTGATTTTGGCTCACCATTTCTGTTTTATTGATTTTCCATGTTTAAATTTGTGTTTCTCCATTATAGCAAGCATTATTAATGCCCGCATAACACCATGTTTTCTCTGTTTGTTATTTGGACTGCTTCATTTCCCAATTGAATTCTCACTGCTTTCACTTCAGAGGGAGAGGGTTGAACAACTACTACATGAATCAAGTAAAAACCATGCAATCGTCTGCCATAATCTGAAAAAGATTTACCCGGGCAGGGACGGAAACCCCTCGAAATTTGCAGTGAGAGGTCTCTCCCTTGCTTTGCAGCAAGGCGAATGCTTCGGCATGCTTGGTCCTAATGGTGCAGGCAAAACCTCATTTATTAATATGGTAAGTTTCACAATATCATTTATTATACTTATACTAAGCATGCAGATTTATAATAGATTCATCACTAACTGATATTTCTATTCCTGCAGATGATTGGGCTTACAAAGCCAACCTCTGGAAGTGCATTTGTTCAGGGATTGGATATATGGACTGATATGAACAGAATATACACTAGCATGGGTGTCTGTCCCCAGCATGAGTAAGCATCAATTCGCTATCATTTCGGTACCCATAGTTTGCTTGAAATTCGGAATCGTTTCATATGATGAAACTCGATTGTATAAAAAACTTATTGCAGCTTACTATGGGGAGCTTTAACGGGAAGAGAGCATCTACTTTTCTACGGAAGGCTTAAAAATCTCAAAGGGGCTTCCTTAGTACAAGTAAGTCCACAGTTTTCTCGGAAAAAATTGGTGGTGAACCATTAGGCTCTAATTATCTACATCTAGTATATCACGAAATCGAGTAAGCATGCATATATTCCATCACAGAGAGATCCCCATTCCACCCTAAGTGCATACAGAATTACTTACGAGTACTAATTGATTGCTGCTATGTCATATTGTTTGGTGGCTACTTATCATTGTCTATCAAAGATGTACCATTAGCGAGTCGTTTTAGTTACGGAGTATGTCTATATGTTGATACAGGTAGTGGAAGAATCTCTGAAGAGTGTTAACTTATATCATGGGGGAGTTGCAGACAAACAAGCAAAGAAGTACAGTGGAGGCATGAAGAGGAGGCTAAGTGTTGCCATTTCACTTATTGGAGATCCAAAGGTAAGAAGGAGTGCATCCTCACCTACCTTTCAACTTCTGTTGTGACACTGCATTTGAATTTCACGAACTTTGGTGCCTTGTAATTCTGAAACTCTTGACAGGTAGTGTATATGGACGAACCGAGTACTGGGCTCGATCCTGCTTCACGCAATATGCTGTGGAACGTAGTGAAACAAGCAAAACAAAACAGAGCTATAATCCTCACCAGTAATTATTCTGCTCTCTTTCTTGTCTTACCAACCCATGAACCAATCTGACTAACTGTGTTATTGCTTTAATAAGATATTGACACATGTCATTATTAATGATTTAATATTTAATACATATCTTGTATATACCTAAATCTTGAGTCCTAGCCATAACACGTCCCAGCCTCGTATTAATACAATATTACATGGTTAGGAAAATGGAAATCTCATTTGACTACGAACAATAAACACTATCATTGCACGTTTTCACTGCAAAATCTGATTTACACACCACTTTCAATATTTCAGCACATTCTATGGAAGAAGCTGAGCATTTATGCAATCGTCTCGGAATTTTTGTGGATGGAAGGCTGCAATGCATTGGAAACCCTAAGGAGGTATACATATATTTTTGGGCTGATCGTCTCATAATTCACATATTTCTATATCTTTTTAAATATTTTTCATGACTTTTCAATTTGGTTAATAAATAAATATCAACTTACAATTTTTTTCATATTTTTCTTACGACAAACTTATTCGAAAATGTTTGAGGATCAATTAGATGGAAAAAATAAGAAAAATTTGTAAATTGATGTATTTATTGACCTTATTACTCAATGCATATGATAAGTTAGCTTTTCTTTACATGCCTACTCACATGTTCATTTCTCTTATCTTCCAACAACAGCTCAAGGCTAGATATGGAGGATCATACGTGTTCACGATGACAACATCCCCCGATCACGAGCAGGAAGTCGAGAACTTAGTACGGAACCTCTCCCTAAATGCCAGCAAGATATACCAGATATCGGGGACACAAAAGTTCGAGCTGCCAAAGCAAGAGGTGAGAATAGCCGAAGTGTTTGAAGCAGTCGAGAAGGCGAAGAGTAGCTTCACAGTTCAAGCATGGGGCCTCACGGATACAACGCTAGAGGATGTCTTCATCAAGGTTGCAAGAGGGGCTCAAACATGCAGCACTCTTCCATAATAGCAGATGGAGCCTAGGTACTTCTGTCCAACATATTAATTTCTTGGACATACTATCGACGTTATATTGGATTTTTTCGTGTATATTTGTATATGTTGTTTGTTAATATATACTCATTGCCAGGTAAATAGTTTTTTCAGGTTTGGGCACGAAAGTTATTTGGTTGTAAGTTTTGCATAAACACTATATAAAATGAAAGCCTTTGAATATAATTGGCAGCTTTGCAATATTTGGCACTTTAAAGACATTGTAATGTTAGTACATGTTGATAAGATTGAGATTTTGGCTTCTTTAAGCTTGGGGAAACTCAACAATTGCTGAGCTTAATTAAACACAAATAGTAATTAGAGTAGCCAACATATCACAGTTCATCTCCAGAACTGCTACTGAAGATATTTAATTAACATTGCACTTCATCATCTTGATCTTGTTGTAGGATACAGGTAAGGAAAAAAGTGTTTATTGTGATCATGGTTGTTAAGGTTTGTGCCATAAAAGATAGTTGATGTTAGAGAATGAAATGAACAAAATTGAAATGCTATTTTTTTTAGATGGGAAGTGGTGAATCTTGCATCTCATCTTCTATTACCTAATGATTTTGTTTAAGATTTAAAATATATATTATCCTTAATCATGCTGTCATTATTTTAATAGCTAATAGATGATCTCAAATGGGTGAATCCTAATATATATGGAGATAACCTATCTTCCTCATCCCAAACCAGAAGAAGTTGACATTGAAAATACTCAAAATGTAAGGTCATAAAGCTATTTTTTCATACATTTTCCTTATCATTTGATGGCATTGAAGGTTCAAACCATTGCTTGTTTGTTTTGTTAAAGTCCAATAACAATTAAGAAGAAGAAAAGTTCACTGGAGTAGTTAGTGACTATGCATGCATGCATGGCTTTTTAAATTTCATTTAAAAAATTGATAGTGAAATACTTGGTACAGAAAATGGAAAGGATAAAGAGAGGAATAAAGAATATATTATCAACCAAGAGTCATAGAGAAGTATGGACTCTTAATGAGTAAGGTCGTATCAGGGGGAGAGTATGATTCTAAAAGAAAAGCTTTTCTCACCATGTATTTGTGTATTAAATAATGCATGTTTAAAGAAAGATGCCATTTAAGGAAATGGTGATTGAGGAATGAGATGGTTTTTGTCTGTGGCATCAATTTATTCTGTCTGTGATCGACATCCCATTAGTACTGCCCTCGACTTGTTCGACGAAATGCCAACAAGCATTTGATTTGTCTTGATGCAACATTAACACAGCAGAATCATCAATGAGGTATCTTATCACTTATGCTATGTCTATATAATGTAACACGAATGGAAATTGGACTATAGGAAATGGAGATAACAGTAGGTTTTAGGGTGGCAGTGGTGGTGGTGCTCGCACCATTGTTATGGTGGTGGAATGACTGTTGGTATGCTCTGCCATTGCTCCTCCGCCGTGGCAAGCTTCCTCCTGGCTACATGGGGATACCGTTTCTTGGTGAGATGGTGGCGTTTCTTTGGTACTTCAAGTTTCTTCGCCGCCCAGATGACTTCATCAATGCTAAGCGTCGGAAGTATGTTTCTTTGATTTTATTGCTATGTTATGTGTGCATATATAGTAACTGAAACTAATCAATCATGATCAGTTCCTTTCCCTTTGAACTGAATTGGGATTTATAGCAAAGGTTGAGCCTTTTTTAGTTTTGTGCAATGGCTCTTAGGTCTGGTGATGGAGTGGGAATGTATAGAACACACCTCTTCGGCTCACCAACGATAATAGTTTGCACTCCATCCACTGCCAAGTTCGTTCTGCAATCGGAATCAAGCTTCGCGATCAAGTGGAATTCCGAGGAAGTTATTGGGAAGGCATCACTTGCAGCCAAGGAAGGCGCTGCCCACGCGAGGGTGAGAGGCCTTGTTGTAAGGGCTATCAATCAACCAGATGCACTGCGTAAGATCACCCTCATGGTGCAACTTCGAGTGGTGGCTTCTCTCAAATCGTGGTCACAAAAAGGTCAAATCACAGTCTATAAACAAGCCAAGATGGTATAAAGGTGGATAACTTTTAGTTGCCTTTCTTGTGAACAAATACTACTGCTAATTACAATCTCTCCCTCTCAGGTAATTTTTGCAAACATTGGCAAGTATTTTGCAAGCATTGAGCAAGACCATGTCTTGGAAACACTTGATGATCTATTCGAGGGTGTTGTTAATGGAGTTAGAGCTTATCCTCTCAATTTCCCAGGAACAGCTCATCACTATGCACTCCAGGTTACTAGTTTCTCCATTTGGCTGAATCAAATAGCTTAGTTTATACAAGAAGTCACCGCAAATGTGTGTGTGCGTATTATACAGTGTCGGCGAAAAGCAATTGCAATATTTAGAGAAGAGCTGGAGAAGAGGAAGACGAGTGAAGCAGCAGCCTCAGAGCCCAAGAATGACTTAATGGAATCACTGATGCAAATGAAGGACGAAGGGGGGAACCGGTTAAGTGAGATTGAGGTTCTTGATAATATTGTGAGCCTTATAATAGGAGGATACACGTCGACTTCTCTTGCTGTCACGTGGGCTCTATATTGCCTCGCCAAGTATCCTGATGTGTTGCTAAAGCTCCGGGTATGTAATAATGTATCTGATATGAATAATGATAAGTTGCTGTATAATGAGTTTGATTGAGAATGGTGTTTTGTGAGGTGCAGGAAGAGCACATGTCAATGAGCAAGAAACTGAAGGGAGACTTGATCACATACGAAGAGATCGCTTCGTGCAAGTACACGAGTAAGGTATATAATTTTCAAAGACGAAGTGAGATTGAAATGAGTTTCATGCTCAAGTTCTGAGGTTTGAGAATCTCTGATACCAACACTGTTAGGTATTTTAAGTCTGATGTTATTTGGGATATTGACCTAACATGTGTGTTTTTGTATTTCTTCACAGGAATGTTGTTGTTGACCTCAGCATCCAGGTACACAGCCATGTGGAAGGCTGATTTGGCAGTAACTCAGCATCCAGGTCCACAACCACGTGGAAGACTGACTTGGCGTCTCTTGAAAGACACGTGAAGACTTGAAGGATACTCAAAGACTGGATAGAAGACCGAGTCATACCATGCAGTTGAGATATTCATGCTAAGTGGAATTCTGTTCCACAAATCCAGGAGTCAACAACCAACAAAAGTGGTTCCACAATTCCAGGCAGATATGCGGAGAGCAACAACTGAACAACTGACTGCG